>CM076577.1:279986847-280095226 GCA_034641835.2 Pinus albicaulis | reverse complement strand
TGGGATTTAACACCCTAGAGGTTGGTTGGGATTCAACTCCATAGAAAGGTGGGCGTACTACTTAACAGAGACTCAAATGATCATGCACTCATATAAACGAAATCGAGTAGAATGAGAGGTTTACCCGTTTGTCCTACGTTTCAAGCAGATCCACGTGGAGTTCAAATTTCGCAACCGTCCTTCCTCCTTCACCCGAAATTACAAGAAGAAACCATAAAGGATAAGTTTGTACAAAGATATATTCCTACTCTATATGTTAGTGAGATTCCATATAAACATTAGTTAAATCATCATGAATGCTTCGTATAACAAATATTCTTCACACATTAAAGCATACACTAACACGTTTACTTCGGGAACAGCATGATACTTCTGTAATATAAAAATAGTACGTACAAAAGTAAGTGGAGAGATCACCTGATCCTTCCAAGGCCTTCGCAGACCGTCGTCCGGATCCGTCCAGCCCTTGCCTCGCTAAGACTCCTTCCAAATGATTGCATACGAGATAACATATAAAGGGATGTGTATCTCAAGGAAACAAGGGTTTCCTGAAATGAACTGGGAAAGTGCAGGAGGCACGGGGAATCAGACTTGGATAGGGAACCAACAGAGTATAATAATAATAATTCTCTCTCCCTTAGGCCATACATATGAGGTCCTTTTATAGTCCCTCCAAGTAGTTTCAGCAGTTGGAAACAGTTGGCCACGGGCTGGGGTGGTTGAACTACCTGAGTAACCATCAACCCAGCGCGAAATTAGGGATTTTTATATATTTTTAATCATTAAAATGGCATACGCGGAAAAGTCTAGATGTACTCGCGTATACACGCGGAAAAACACGGGCATAGTCGCGTATGGAGGATTTTCCACTGTTTTTAAGTGAATTTGTCCAAGTCTGTAGGAATGGGTGCCCATAAAGCCATGAAGCAATCATGAATCATGTCAAGGTGAGAAATGATGCTATAAAAGATGCCCCCTAATATATGAGGTCAGAAGGGGTACATGATGGCCGAAATGTATTATGCACATAGAAAGAACTTCGCAAGGACAAGAGAGGACTTCACCAGATTTCAGCCTGCCAAAAACCAATGAAAGAAATCAGAGAGTCAACACATGCCGAGGCGGGCATACCCATGCTCAGTCAATAATACATCATATATATAGAAAGTACTGAAATAGATCCAACATGTATACAAGTATAACTGAACTGAAAGTACATAGTGAATCATCTGAGCAGGGCCCGGAAATACAAGTCTGTATCAATGTCCAAGTATCACATATAGAAAACTGATCAAAGATAGTGCAACTGGATGTCTGATCAAGTAACTGAATCTCCAAGTACCGGATCATAAGAGGCGGATCAAACGGTACAATCACGCAACTCGGGGATCAACATATAAGATGCTGCTGTGCTGAACTGCAACATATAAGGGTGGACGGCAACACCGGCAGAAACTGAGAGAACTGTCAACAGTGAACCGAGAAATGCTGATGCAACCCGAGGTCTTCACCGATCACAACGGCACAATTCTACACACTGGGAATAAATGAGCTGAAGTCGACCATGTGAGAAATCGTTGGATTATCGGGCAATGATGTTTCCCGTTAACCAACGCGAGACAACCCACCGATAATGATAATGAGTGTCAAGGTGCCCCAGTACAATCTGACAAGTGTGAATGAATGAGTTGAATTCGAACACTTGAAAGAATCTACCAATCAGGAGGCAATGATGAATCCCCACTGTCGATAGCGAAGAGTCTGCCACTGATGACTGCAAACCCTAAGGTACTGACAAAAAGACTCTAGACCTTATTCCCAGAGCAATGAGTCGGAGTCGATGGGAAAAGATCCGCTGGAAGGAAGGCATTAAGGCATCCCACATCAGTCCAGCGCGAGTGTAACCCGCAGGCCAAGATTTGGAAGGAATCGGACGAAGGAGAGTGATGGAACCAAAACCGAAGTACGTTTCCGACGTGCATAAGATGAAGCTAGCGCACGGAAGAAACCCTCTGAACCAACCAATAATGAAAGCTGACGCAGAGGCGAGAAATCCACCGATAGGGTCAAATGGAAATCCAGGTACTGCACGAATCCCAAGTGTGATAATGTGTGCTGATGTCGAACACAGGGGAAACCACTCAGTCAAAGACCCATGATGATGATCAAATGCTGAGCACGAGGTCACCTACCAATGATGGAAATAGGCCCAAGGTGCGGCTCTAGGCTTGCTCTCAGAGCAATATGTCGTAGTCGATAAGAGACAAACCCGCCGGCAAGAAGTCAATGGGGACCTTCTCAAACCAGCACGAGCAGAAGATCAAAACATCTGATGTGATAGAACATGATACCGACAAGACCGGGAAGGCCGACTGAATAATGAGTCAAGAGACACCGCAGAATGGCCGACTCAGGCTATACTTCCCTTGAACAAAAGCACGACTCTGTGATGACCATGGCAGTAAAAAGTGACACTGTATAAGTCTGTCTTGCAGGAGGCAAAACAAACTCTCCATATGATTGGAAGAGATAACCAACCGGGGGAGAACTGACAAGTGAAATATGGTAAAGGCTGAACCTAGGTCAAAACTAAAACCATCCCAAATGAAGGAGATATATATAAGTATATGTGCTTTGTTCAAGGGCGACAAAACTGACTCTGTACTGCCATTAAAATAACGAAGATACATCCCGTTCCCGCTCTTTTTGTTATATTTGATTTTTTTTGTCTTTTTCATATAATAAGCCTGAAAAAGAATAAAAGAATGCTATGGTACAATGGACAGAACGAGTATCAAGAAATCAGATGCACTAGTTCCTGGGACTGGAACAATCCTATGCTCAATGCAAGGTGGCGAAAACTGGTCAGTGATACTCAGAGGAACGTTCCATCCATGGGTACAAAGGTGTCAAGTCGTGATAGCTAAGTGCATGCAATGGTTATCTTGTACAGAAAGTCAAGGTCAAAAGTTGGCTTAAACATCGAGTCCAAATGAAGCCGGCTAAAGGCCAGGATAAACAAGCAGCCAATATGCAATGCAATAATACAACTTAACGACACCAGGGAGCCTCTAGGGTATAAGCCAGAAAAATGATAAGTGATGAAGGAGAAGAATGAAGCTTCAACACAAAAGACATGGCGGGACTACAGAGGACTCCCGAGCCTACATAAAAAGCAGCATGGGCAACAAATGATAGCGAGGAACTAACTAGGAAGCCCATGTAAAGGAAGGCTCTACCATCAAGTCATGATTTAAAAAACGGCGAGTGAAATGGGTGTAATGCTCATGACCTGATGGGATCGACCCTAAGGCAAGTGATCAGTATGGAGGCTAGAATGCAAGATGCAACGGAAAGTGATTCCCTAACCTATATGCCAGTGAAGATCATATACCTGCCGTGAAGAGTTTGAAATCATGGATAAAAAACCGGAAAAAGTCTCGAAATCGTCAAAATGTACCTGAAACATACCAAACTAGGCACTTCCAAGCAATCAAGTTATACAGCATAAGACAGATCGAAAAAATAAGCATAAGGAAATTTTTGCAAAAATTTTCAATTTTTAGCCATAAATACACAAATTACCTCTCAATTGGTTTCATTATTGCATAGCTGATTTGGAAAAAGAGCTCTGGAGCTAAAAACTTGTTTCGTCAAATCAGGAACAACCAACCGTCGGAATTCAGCGAAACTTCAGGTAGGCTCCTTATTCATCCTGTTTAATCATTTTGTCCGTTTAAAATTTAAAATTAAGTGAATTTTTGCCTAGAAACCCTTCTTAAAAAATGCGTATCTGCGCATACGCGGGTTCAATGAAGTGGAGCCGCGTATACACGCGACTGTGCACAGGAAAAGTCGCGTATGCGCAGGTCCATAACTCAAAAAGAAGTTTCTAATGCAAATTTTAATGAAATTTTTCAGGATGACTATCTCTTGGAGGGAACGCGAGCATAGTGCAATAGACCAAGAGGTCATGGAAGATCGCACAGCACAAAATGTCCTCCGAAACCGTGGATTATTCAAATTTTTCAAAATGCCCAATATGAAAAGTAATGTGAGATTGCTTGAAATGCTGGTAAATTATTGGGAACCGGATCAGGATTGCTTCATCATTGATCAAATGCCACTACGCATAGAAGTGGAAGATAGATACTTCATCACTGGACTCTCCAGGAGGGGAGACCCAGTGGATCTGCACGGAAAGCCCCTGGGAGGGTTGACCGTGGAGGACTATGTCCAAATCTATTGCGTAGAGAATTCCAAGAAAGTTGGCACACAGATTGCAATCAGAGATATCAGGGACTTGCACATAAAGATCCTCCTATTCACCATCGGCAGAGTGGCAGGATCTGCCTCACTGCATCAGGCGTCCAGGACGCACATGAGCATAGTTGTAGAGTGCTTAATTCATGTGTATGATTGGTGCACTGCCCTGCTACAGAACATGAAACAACAACCGACCTCCATTCGCCAAACAAGAACAAAACACTTTGGCTATGGAACCATTTTGACTACATTCTTCTTCGAGAGAGTTCCATCTTTGAGACCCAAAGTCATCTCAACTATTAGCAGCCCTCGGGACCCAAGAATCGCCCGTTGGGCAGACATGATGAAGAGACTGGGGGGCAGCGAGGTACCCCGCACCACCTGGGATGATGAGTTCTTCTTATGGTGGAGAGAACAAATCATCGCAGTGGATGACTATCCCTATGCCGGGATGGATTTCCGAGGAGATCCAGATCTAGTACTTCCACCCGGTGCAGCATGGGGAGCAGTCGGTAAGTTTTTTCAAAAATTTTAACTTATATGATTTTTTGGATTTTTCAAATATATATGAAAATGAAAAACAAACATGTTTTTGGATTGGATTCATAATGACTGACAAATGAAAAATGATCATGTTTCAGATGTTGGACCAGTTCGTCCTGAGGGCCTAGCACGTCACAAGCGTCGCAGAGGTGAAGTAGAGACAGCGGATTCTGACAGGACCCTCCAGGCCGTACAGAGAAACTTGGAGGGACTGACCCGCCAAATCCCTCTGGCTGCTGTGGAGGACTTGCCAGAAGCCGTCCAGAGACGGGTTGTAGGAGTACCCCGGGACTGGGTTAGACTGTTCCGCCGTGTGGCCACCGCAGTGATGTTCTATAGGAACGCTGGGCAGGGTCCTCAGGAGTAGATAGTTTTTACATATTAAATGACTGTATATTTTTTGAGACTGAACATGATGGGGCATAAGCCCAAGTTTTGTACGGCATTGATGGATCCAAAATTTTGTAAAGTTTTTTGACATACTGATGATATATATACAGCGATATTTGATGTGATGTGATAAATGTATCAAATATATGATGTTTTTGATGATTATAAATTATTGTATTGAATGATTAATATGCCAATCTAAAGCTTGATTAGCCAATGAGTCAGCAAACCAATTGTCAGCTCGAGGAATATGAATGAATGTTAAAAATTGAAATGACCTTTGTAACAAACGTACCCTCAAGAACAATCGTACTAAAACTGGATCTCGTACCCGATAAGTGTTGTTCAACTGCGACACCACCAGCTGGGAGTCCAAGAAAACTACCAACGAATCAACACCAAAAGATATTGCCTCCGAGAGTAGATGAATGACTGCAGTGTATTCTGCTACGTTATTGGAAGCAGGACCAATGCAGACCCCTCTTGATACCAACAGCTGACCGGAAGGATAGTGAAGAACCCAAGCCGTGGAAGCTAAGTTCCGGGTGTGTCTACTAGCACCATCGGCGAAACCAAAATGACTCATGACATCAACACAACCTGCCAAAGCAGATCAAAAACATCACCATCTCATCAAAAATCGAAAATCAAACAGATATGTACAAGATAAAAACTACTATATACAAAGCAAAATGCCAGGCCAAAGCCTAGGCATAATACTTCTTCAAATAGAGCCCATTTCGGGGCTCCGGCAACTCATTCCCTTCAAAGTCAACCAAGGTATACGCTCCTTTCTTAAGGACCTTCTTGACGATATAGGGGCCATACCACATTGACTTAAACTTTCCTGCCCCCAAGGCATCTTTTTCTTGGGCATAGACCAAAACAAGGTCACCTTCGGAAAAGACCCTAGGCTTAACCGCCTTATCGTACTGGACTTTGACTCGGTTTTTATGCGCTTCATTCAACGTGGCGGCATCTCGACGCTGCTCATCAAGATGTTCTATATGAAGAAGCCGCTCTGCCAGACTGGAAGTGTCAGGAAGAAGCTCAACAGCCAGTTTAAGGGAAGGAATCTCGCATTCAATGGGAAATACGGATTCCACCCCGTGGACTAACTGAAACGGAGTAAAGCCAGTTGCAGTTTTAACTGACGTCCTGTATGCCCAGAGTGCAGGATATAGCATAATGTGCCAATTGGATCTATGTTTATCAATCGTCCGTTGAAGAATTGTCTTCAAGGACTTATTCACGGCTTCCACCTGGCCATTGGCCTGAGGATAATATGGAGATGAATGCTCCTGCCGGAAACCCAATTTAAGAGCCAACTCAGCCATCATACTGTTCTGAAAGTGACTTCCATGGTCAGTGACAATCTCTCTAGGTATACCGAAACGAGCAATAACTTGGTTGAAGAAGAAAAGAGTTGCAGTCTCACCATCGTTCCCAAAAGTAGGCATAGCTTCGACCCACTTCGTAAAGTAGTCTACTGCTACGATAATGTACTTGTGACCTTTTGCCGAAGGCGGGTTACAAGTAGTATAGTCCATACCCCACTTTGTAAAGGGTCCGACAGTAACGACTGGAAAAAGCGGAGCTGGATGAGCGCGCATTTTTCGAGTATATACCTGACAAGGATGACACTTCTTGACCGATTCAATACAATCTTTGAAAATCGAGGGCCAGAAGTATCCAGCACGCAAAATCTTTTGGGCTGTAGCAAGCCCAGATAAATGACCCCCACAAGCTCCACCGTGAGAATCATTGAGCATAGCCTCAGCTTCTTCGAAAGTTAAGCAGCGTCTTAGGATTGAATCAACCCCTCGACGGTACAAAGCATCACCAATAATCAGATAACTTTTGGCTAAGTGACGCAGCTTACGACGCTCATCTTTCGAAAAAGAAGAGGGAAACTTCGCAGTATGGAGATACACGATGATATCCCCATACCAAGGATCTTGTGGAGAGATCAAAAACAAGTGTTCGTCCGGAAAGGACTCATCATAGATCATCTCCTCTCCATAAGGCAACTCGGAGATCAATTCCGCAAAGACTAATGACTTCTTGGATTTGGCAGACATGAACTCAAGATCAAATTCTTGTAATATCACAATCCATCTATTATATTTGCCCCCAATCACTCGCCTGCTGAGGACAAACTGAAATGGATTGGCAGCTGCCAAGACATAAGTTTTGCGAAGAATAATATAATGCCGGAGTCGCTGCACAGCATGAACTGCTGCTAAGGCTAATTTTTCTATCGGGGTGTATCGTAGTTCAGGTCCTACCAGTCCTCGACTAAGGTAGTAAATAACATGCTCAGCCAGAGCATCATCCTCCTGAACCAGAACCATACCAATGGTAGATTCCGCTGTAGCCAGATACAAAAGAAAATCTCTGCTATAATCGGGTGGACTCAGCAAAGGAGCAGAGGTCAATGCCTTTTTCAAGGCATCGAATGAGCGTTGAGCGTAGTCGTCCCAAAGAAAAGGAACTCCTTTCTTCAACAGTCTCATATATCCCTTTGTAATCTCAAGATAGTTGACGATAAACCTCCGAAGAAAATTAGACTTCCCTTGGAGACTTTGAAGCTGACGGATTGAAGACGGGGGAGGCAACCGAAGTATTGCCTCAACCTTGAAGGGATCTACCCTTATCCCTTCCCTAGACACGATAAATCCCAACAGCCGACCGGATGTTACCGTGAAAACGCACTTGTTCGGATTCAAACGAATTTTATAAAAACGACATCTTTCAAATACTTGCCGGAGGTGACCTGGATGATCCATCCTCTTTCGAGAATGAGCAGCTAGATCATCTAAGTATGCCTCGATGATTTTCTTGATGTCGTGAAAGGCGTAAGACATGGCCCGCTGAAAAGTAGCTCCAGCATTTTTCAGACCAAAAGGCATTTTCTTATATGCAAACGTACCCCAGGGACAAATAAATGCGGTCTTATGTTGATATTCTGGACGGATAGTAATTTGATTATAACCAGAAAAACCGTCCATGAAGGAGAAAATCTCATTACCGGCACACTCGTCAATAATCTGATCAATGAAAGGTGTGGGGTAATTATCTTTAGGACACGCCTTATTCAGGTCTCTGAAATCGATGCATACTCGAATTGTTCCTTGCTTTTTATCAACAGGAATGGGGTTTGAAACCCATTCAGTCAGAGGAACTGGGAAAATGAATCCCGCCTTAAGCAGCTTTTCAACTTCATCTTTGATAGCTGCTGCCTTCCTAGGATTAACCGGACGAAGTTTTTGCCTGACCGGCTTAGCGTTTTCATACGTCTTGATCTCATGCTGGACGATAGATGCGTCTATGCCAGGCATTTCCTCATAAGACCAAGCAAAAACATCCCTATACTCTTTGAAGAGCTCGGTATAGATTTGAACCTCTTCATGGGAACATTCAGCTCCAATGAAAACGTTCTCGATAATGTTGGGATTCCTGGAGATGTTCACCGGGATAGTAGGAGAGATCTCAGCCATGCTCCCTTCAGCATAAACCTGTGCTGGTGCTAAGGGGCTCAAGAATGGGTGAACAGGTCCAGGAGAGTGAGGACTTGGAAAACTTGTTTCGACTTCGCTCAAGTCAGGTAGGAAGTAAGACCGATGATGCAAGTCATCCCACGGTCTATCTATACCTGTCATCGCTTCCAGGATGGCCTCTTCAGATGGAAGAGTGGTATCTAGACAATCCTGGGCAGAAGAAGTAAGCGTCCAAGCCGGAGCCACATCACCATCCAACTCTTCCGGCGAAAGAGGAGCTGGATTAGACTCTGCAGTGTCAACAACAGACTGATATGCAATCTCAGCTGCAGAAATCGGGAATGCCATTCCACCCACTTGCCCTTCCTCCAAAGTGGCAGTTGGGGAAGGTAAGGTCCAAGGATCCGAAAAATAATGAGTTCGAAAGAACTCTCTTCGAAGGGGAGCCTTGGAGGATGAAATAGCATTGATAGACACCTTAGGAGGAGGAAGATCAAAAGATCCCATCAGGGAAGAATACATTCCAACTCCCAGATTCTCGACAGGCGCCTTAGTATTGTCCAACTTAGGAACAGATGAGTCAGGAGGCGCATCCAGGTCTACAGGAGGACAGTCCAGTTGATCCACCGTAACTATCCTCCCTTCATGGGGGAAACATACTATCCGAAATAGTGAGGATGCAATGGCATCCATATCATATATCCAGTTCCTCCCCAACAGAAGGTTGTAGTCCAAGGCTGCATCTACTACCTCAACCTCTATGTTAACGGTTTTGCCCCCAACACAGATGGGCAAAGCCGGGACAATACCATGGGGCCTATGAGAATGGCCATCTAATGCAGTAAGAATAGTGCTAGATGGAACAGCTTTGGGAGATCCTAGTGTCTTCCAGCATGCGAGAGACATCACGCAAGTAGAAGCACCCTCATCAACGACCGTACGAAAGATATTAGTCTTCCGGTACGATGATTTAATATGGAAGGCCATATGATGAGGAAGTCTCTTCTTAAAATTCTTCATATCAAAGGTAATCAGAAGAGAATTTTTCGGATCAATAGCCCCAATGGCAGTGAGCAAAGCACTGCGCTGAGCCGGACAAGACTGGAGTACCTCTAAAGCTGACATAGCACAAGGACTCTGCGCCAGATCTTCTACAATCGAGTAGTTCTGGGCAGCCCTCATGTTCGGATTAATCGTCGACCGCTTAGAAGATGCTTTTGACATCCGAGGCATAGACTCAACAGTTGGCTTCGTGATGTGAAGCGGCTCAGTAGCATCAGGAACTTCCTTAGCTTTCAAAGATTCCTCTCCGCCATAATCACGGGATCTCGTAGCGACATCCACGTGAGCACTCATCATAAAGATATTCGATGGAATTTCCCCTTCCTGAGGACCTCCAGAGGAAGCCCCAGGATTTGGATTCGCGCCAGCAATTAATTGCTGCCCTTGGGGAAAAGGGTTTGTTAGCACAGCCTGGGAACTAGAAGAACCCTGCTGAGATAACAGGCGCTGAGCATCCTGAATTTTCGGGCAAAGGTGTGTTAGATGGTCTCCAGCACAAAGCTTGCATGGAAACTTCACTTTATTTTCCTCCTTTTTCCCTTCACCAACACGCTCGTTGGTTTTATTTGCATTGCCCTTCCCATCCTTGCCCTTCTTCTTGTTATTACGTCCCTTCTTCTTCCCATCGGACTGTTGATTTCCTTTGGGTTCAGAAGATTGGACAGCATTAATGGACAAAGACTGGGAAGGTGAAGAATCAGCAGGCACAGCCTGACCAGAAGGAGAAGATTGTAAAGACAACTGCTGCAATTGAGAAAGCAGGCTGGCTGCACTACTACCGACCGATCCGACAAGTCCGTCACCATGCGGACCAGGTTTGGGTTTCGATAGATCCAATTTGGAGCGAGGAGCATTAGGCAAATACTTGTAAAGCATGCCAGACTGAGAATAGATCAACTCTAACTGCTGGGCCCTAAAGATGGCCCGCTCCTCGGAATATACCCCTGACATGGATACATCCTTTGAAATATCTGACTGAAGCGATTTCAAAAACCACTCGAGAAGGAACTCACCTGGAATATGGGCTTTGATAAGCCTCTTCCTTCTCCTCCATTCCTGAATATGATCAGAAATGTGGGTTGCCTCATCCTGCTTAAAATTAGCCAGGAGTTCGGTCCCAGCCTCATATCTGACAGGCAACTGAAAATGGTTAAGAAAAGTGACAGCCAGTTCTCCAAATGTGGCGAAACTGCCCCCAGTGAGCTCTATATACCACTTGGCAGCATTCCCAGTTAAGGTGCGCTGAAATAATCTCAATCTAATCGAGTCGTCGATCAGAGAGTTGGAAGAGCACCATAAATGGAATGTGGTGACGTGGTCCGCCGGATCTTCACCATTCTTACCTTCAAACTTAGGAATGTCTGAAGGAAGTTTGGTTGGAACCGGAGGCCACCCCGAACTATACCGAATCGGGTCATTAGTTAACTTCGACAAGTCTGGAAAGTTTAACGTTGCCAGAAATGGTAATCGAGGCGGAGCCTGAGAATTCCATCCTTGATGGGATGGATTTCCAACATTCTGAAAAGAATAGCCTGGATTTGATGAGGCACCAGGCTGCCAGAAAGGACCCGTAGAAAACGGAGAAGAACCTCCTCCCCACGCTGAGTTACCAAGACCCAGACTAGTTCCCCCCGCTGAAGTATTGACTGAAGATGTAAGCCCCTGGTAGGGGTTCCATGCATTAGATAGAGGAGAAAAAGACTGATAAGAACTCGATGCAGGGAAAGAAGCATTCCCTGGATGACTCGCGATGAACTGATTCCCTGCCCCATACGTTGCAAACATAGGATTCCATCCCATAAAAGCGGTCGAACTTGGTCCCTGAGCCCAAGGGTTAAAACTTTGGGTCTGGGATGTGAAAGGAAATGACCCTAAAGAAGGATTAGGACTAGGAATATGCCCAGTCCCAAAGGGGAAACCCTGAAACGAAGCCGATCCACTAGCCATGTTAGACATGGGCGTAGATCCAGTTGCACCGGCGGTAAAAGAAAAAGAGGGATTTCCAGCAATGGACATCCCTGAAACGCACTCGTATCGGGAAGCATATGTCAGTGAACCCAGCCAAACATAGGCAAGTTGCTAGAAAACTACTGAAGATAGAGCACAGGTGGCCGTCGGCATGGAGAGGGAGGAGAATGGCCCTGCAGCACCACCATTACCGCTCTGTCAAGGGCTCACGTAAAGATAGAGTGATATGGGAAGATCCCCACATCTCTGGGACTCTCGTAGTCCGACGGGACGGGGGTTGAGACAAAGAACTAATGAGTCAGAGAGGGATGGATGTGTGGACTGTGGTTCAAGATACCTCTTCTATCTGAAAATCTTCCTCCTGAGGAAACAATACCCTCGAGGTGAGCGGAACGCTCCTCTCGGAACCGACACCGGAATCAGCAACGAAACCTTCAGACCTAAGTGGAGGATCTCTCTCCACAGCGTCAGACTCTACAGGGTGAAAACCACCCGCTAGATCGCTCCTACGCCTTCTCGAAGAAGGCTCTGCACTCTCGGGAGATAACCCCCGGACTCTCCTCGAACGTCGAGGCGCTTGATCAGCCACTTTTACAAATTTATTATATTAGACTCAAGAAAAGTGAAAAGCTAGGCAATCTAGGAGCAAAGAGCACACACTAAAATCAAAAACCCTGAGAAACAGCAAGCAAACAGCCTCCAAGTATTTCCGCTCCGGGTGATGAGGACCGGACACCAAAATACAGGAAAGCGAAGTATAGGGCCTTCCGAAAGCAGTCTGGGATGATTCGGGCCCATAACAACTAGCGAAGGTATCAGAAACAGTTACGCCGACCTCCTAACGACAGCCTTTGCCGGCTCAAGCACCCAAGCTTCGCAAGGGCACCCCCTAGAAGTACTGCTGAAAGTGATGCGACGTCTGCCTCAGGTACCATGGGTATTCCCCCCCGCAGTCACCTGTGTGGAACCTAGGAGTGGCAACTATGGACACCAATCCGTATCAGAAGCTGGGCGGAACGGTCTTGAGGTCAGATTCAGCTAATCGAAGGGGGGGTATCCCTCTTCTCAACCTTCACTTCCCCTCGCGCTTGACTCTCGGATGAGAGCTTTCCCAGTCCACCTCACGGAGTTGGATTTCGCTCAATTAATCAACTTCTATGTTTGTTCGAGCGGCCTTGGAGAGTTAACTCTCCTCTCACCTATTCCAAGGCCCTACAACCTAGCTAGTTGGTGATTGACACTTAATAAAACTTGCTAGTTGATTTTAGATTTAATCGCTTATTTTAAGGGCTGTTGTATTAAGTCACAAGGATATGGAGTTGAAACCAATGATGTTCTGACGTAAAAGAAATTAATAAAAACCTGACTACATGCACATGCAGTTCTTAGTCTTTCGATGAAGAGCAATTTCTATGTAAGTTCTACGAGACTAAAAATGTATTTTTCTTTTCGAATTACAAACTCACACTCACAAAAATTAAGAAGCTAACTAAATGATTCAATGCACCTAATGCAAATGACCACTAGCATGTAAATTCTAAGATGCAAAAAATCTCTTGAAACAAGGTGAAATTTCCCAAAAAGGCTCCTTCAGTTTTAACTCATCTTTTGATATCCAGAAAGCCAATTCTTGCAAACAAGAACTCTTAATATAAGACACCAAAATACTCAACAAGAAGAAGAAGAAATCAAAAGACAACCTCTCCTAAAAATCAAGCTGAAAACTAGAAGCAAGAAACTTCACTAAAGTCCCAAAAGATGAAGCCAAACGAAAATGAAAAACGCAACAACAAAAACAAAAACAAGAAACAATGTTTTTTGAGTTTTTGATATGCAGAAACAAAAAGCAAAACAAATGTTTTTCGGCTTTTCAGTTTTATAAACCAAGAGCTTCAAGAAAACCAAGAACAACTATCCCAAACCAAGCCAAAACGAGACCGAATTCCAAGCATAAACTTCAACTATGCCCCCAAACCTTATAAAGCTAATGATAGCAAGATCAATAAGAGCAATGGAAGACTAAAAACTCAATCAAACAGCCAAGAGAAATAGTGCAAATTCGTTGCAACACAAAACTCCAAAGAAACAAGAAAAGATCTTCGAAAAATGCAACAAAACCCTAGCTTATGAAACTCAAGAAAACTAATCGAAACAAAGCAAAGAACGCAATGCAAAGCACAACACAAAGACAGGAGCGAGTCAATGAGCAAAATCTCTCTGTTCTGGTAAAGCAGAACAGCCAAGAACGCTCAGAAAGCGATCTTGGAACTCAATCCAGGAGTGCTAGCACCAACAAGAACACTTCGCCAAAAGATCAGTTTTCGGGCAAACGAAAGAGAACCAAGACTTAAAACCACTTCTGTCACACTCCGGTAAGTACAAAGACACTGCAAACACAGGCCTCCACAGCCAGAAAAGACCAAAAACACCAGAATCTTGAAATTTCAAATTCACCCTAGGTATACGCGACCTTGCAGTTATGCAACAGGCGTGTATACGCGTCTGTGTTGAGGGAAACCCGCGTATACGCGGTTCCTTCTACACAAACTCGCGGGTATACGCGACTGTGTGCAAGAAAAACTGCGTATACAAAGAAATATAATGAAAAATAAAAAGTACAAGCCTGGGAAAGGTATCAAAGCTTCAAACTGACTGCAAGAAAGCAAACTGGACTGTAAAAGACAGAAGAAACTGTTGGCAACCTACCAAACAGCTGAAACAACCCAACAGGAGAATCACAAAAATGTGATCCCCAACGGAGTCGCCAGTTCTGTTTCGGGGATTTAACACCCTAGAGGTTGGTTGGGATTCAACCTCCACAGAGCAGGGGTGTACTACTTAACAGAGACTCACACGATCATGCACATTCATAAAAACGAAATCGAGTAGAATGAGAGGTTTACCCGTTGGTCCTACGTTTGAAGTAGATCCACGTGGAGTTCAAACTCCCTGCAACCGTCCTTCCTCCTTAACCTGAAATACAAGAAGAAACCAGCACAAAGGACAAGTTGTACAACATATTTCTACTCTATATGTTAGTGAGATTCATATTAAACATTAAATAAATCATGATGAATGCTTGTATAACAAATATTCTTCATACATTAAAGCATACACTAACACGTTTATTTCGGGAACAGCATGATACTTCTGTATTATAAATAGTACGTACAAAAGTAATCATGGAGAGATCACCCGATCCTTCCAAGGCCTTCGCAGACCGTCGTCCGGATCCGTCCAGCCCTTGCCTCGCTAAGACTCCTTCCAAACTGGTGCATACGAGATAACATATAAAGGGATGTGTATCTCAAGGAAACAAGGGTTTCCTATAATGAACTGGGAAAGTGCAGGAGGCACTGGGAATCAGACTTGGATAGGGAATACCAACAGAGTATAATATCAATAATTCTCTCTCTCCCTTAGGCCATACACATGAGGGCTTTTTATAGTCCCTCCAAGTAGTTTCAGCAGTTGGAAACAGTTGGCCACGGGCTGGGGTGGTTGAACTACCCGAGTAACCATCAACCCAGCGCGAAATTAGGGATTTTTATATATTTTTTAATCATTAAAATGGCATACGCGGAAAAGTCTAGCTGTACTCGCGTATACACGCGAAAAAACACGGGCATAGTCGACACACACACAAATTGGTAAACTGGTCCCATTATCCCCAGTCGGACCCACTACACCAAACGGAAAAGGAGCTGCTAACCAAGGTCTGGACCGGGTGGGTATCGCCCTTGTTGTAGACCCGATTTTCGGGGCGTCAACATATTTGGCGCTAGAAGGAGGGCCACGAAATATGAATGGCAAGTAAATCTAAATCTGAATACCATTCTGAGAGTAAAACACCCTCACCATCTCCCCCGACTTCTCCATCGCACTCAGAAATTGTAAATCTAGAGCCAGAAGTCACAAGAAGAACAGACACTACTACAAACCCTGACTTTTTTGAAGAATCTGCTATTGAACCTCTTGAAGTCGAATCTTTGATTCATAAACTTCAACGATTTTCAATATCACCTCAATGATCTGATAAATCTCAAGGCAGTATAACTTCTCAATTAAATCCTGCTCATCCTCTTACCAGATTGCAGAGTGAAAAGCTTGGCATTCAGCTAGCTGAGTTACCTCTACCTACAAGGAAGAGAACAAGGAAATCACCTAAAGGGTCAGATAGCGAGACTCTTTCATCATCATCATCCATCTCAACCCCTTCACCACGAAGTCAACCACCCACCCCTCCACTTCAGACTATTGTCCCTCATTCCACTCGAACTTCCACATCACCTTCTCAATCATCTATATTTATAATATCTTCATCCTCCCAATCACAGACATCATCTTCTACAATTTTCTCTGTTAATAGTTCAGCGATGGCCCAAATGCCATGGAATAATCTAGGGGCAGTCTTAATGCCTGCACCCTTGAGTCAATTACCATCCTATCCTGAAAAATGGCTGCCTAAGTTTAATCCTGAAGCAGGCATGTTAGCAGAGGAACATATAAACAATTTTATGTTGTCTATAAATCTCAATGGAGTTATTAATGAAGATGTTGTTGTCCGACTTTTCCCTTATACTCAACAAGGAGCAGCTGGATCATGGTATTTTTCATTATCATCTGGATCCATCACTAGTTGGGATATCTTTCAAGATCAATTTTTGACTAAATTTGGTGATGACAGGTCGACAACAACATTGATCAATGATCTATCTAATCTTAGAGCTGACTCAAAGGAACTTGTCAAGGATTTCAATTCACGTTTCAATAAATTGTTAAAAAAAATTCCTACTGCTTCCAAGCCTAGCGAAGAGGTGCAAAGTGAATGGTACATTTCTGCTTTACCATCAAACATAGCAATCTTTGTTGATAGGGCTAACAAACCAACTTTAGCAGAAAACATGAAGGAGGCAATAGCGGTAGAAAAACGTATCATTGCTTTAGACAAGAAAAATGCAATAGAAGAACGAAAATCCAAGAAAGTCACTTTTAAGGAAGATCTCAAGAAAAAGCAATCAAAAGATCCATTTGATTTAGAAGGACTGCAAAAAGTTTTGAAAACCATGTCTAACGAAATGGTTGACATTAAGAAACAAGTGGCAGAAACATCTTCTAAAAAATCTTTTAAGCCTTTTAGAAGAAACCCTTCAACTGATCCAAAGCCACCAAATGCTATTACTAATGCTGAATCAGAAGAAGAAGAAGAGGAAACTGCTACTGAAGAGACTACTGATGAAGAAGAAGCTGTAGAAGTACAAGGTATGTGGGATTTCATCCTTCCAGATGAGGAAGATCAAGAAGCATCCCCGGTTATCACTCGAAGTAGAAATCAACTTGATCCTTCTCAATCTACTCCTAAGTCAAAGAGCGCAAGCTCATTGAATAAAGATAAATTTGCACCCAAAAAAACGACATCCAAAGCAATTCAAACTAGCCCAGTCCAGACAGATTCATCAACTCCATCGAGAACACTGATTGTTCCTGATGAAATGGAGTATAATATCATAGAAGACATGAAGAAGACTAGGGCTAACATCACTTTTTATGAATTGAGCAAGTTAAAACACCAACAAAAGGTACCTTTGAAAGAATTACATGATATACCGGAAAAACCTTTGCCCAATCCTGTGATTTCTCAAGCTTCAAATGAGATGGGAAGACCTCCAGCTAATGCGATCAGTAAAGTTGATCTAGAAAATATCGCTTTAATTGGAGGAAGGTCGAGATCTCATACTCCTCCATTTCATCTTACTTATGAAGTTTTCAATAAAAATTTGCATAATTGTTTAGTGGATTTTGGAGCTTCATCTAATATTATACCAAAATCAATATGTGCAAAGCTGAACATTCAACCACAAAAATCTGTTGTGCGCATAGTCTAGCTAGATCGATCGCAGGTTGAAGTGATTGGCAAATTAAATCAGGTTACCATAAGATTGTCATCTAATCCAAAGGTATGTCAAGTCATTGATATTTTAGTTGCAGATATTCCAGAATTTTATGGCTTAATTCTTAGCAGAGATTGGTCAGAAAAACTTCATGGATATTTCACAACTGATTGGTCGCATATGTGGCTTCCTTACAATGGTAAACCAAATCAGATAAAGGTTGAACGAGAAAAACATCAGAAATACATAGTAACAAAATTGGAAGGAGAGAATGAGCCATTTGCATACAGCAGTAATATCATTGGCAATTATTCAGTTGATTCTTTCTTAGGAAATTTCAATGCTCATACTTCACCTTATTTAGAACATTCTATTTTATCTCAAATAGAAAATTATTCTCAAACATATAGTTCTAAATGTATTAATTTTGTAGATACCCCTGTAAATAAATCTTTATTTTGGAAATTATTTTTTGATGGTTCTAAGTCTAATGAAGGAGCAAGAGCAGGATGCGTTTTGGTTAGTCCAGAGGGAAAGAAAATTATGCTAACTTGCAGACTTGAATTCGATTGCACTAATAACACCGCAGAATACGAGGCTTTAGTCCAAGGATTATACAAAGCAATCGGATTAGACTTCAAGTATCTACAAGTTTTCGGAGATTCAGAAATTGTAATCAAACAGGTACGCAATACATTATTGTTTATCAGGTCATTTAAAGCATTATCAATCTTTAGTCCAAAATCTGACTGAACATTTTATAGCATTTAATATTTCATCAATTCCCAAAATTCAGAATGCTAGTTCAGACCTCCTAGCTAATGTAGCTTCCAAGCTCATTCCTGTAGAAGACTTTAGTCTTGATCGATTTTCAATTGAATTAATCTTTAGACCCTCGATTCTTGATAACGTTACCAATTGGAGGATTTTCAATGATGATCCTGATATTGTAAATTTTATCACATCTGAAGGATCTTACACCAATCAGAAAATTGATGAAGACCAATATGACAAACAATTGCTCCAATATAGCACCAATAATGCTATGCCGAAATCAGTAGTCAAGTTAGAAGACCTTTATGATTTGAAAGATCGATTTAAAATATCTACCAATTCAAAATTACAAAGTTCAACTTTGAATTATGAATTGGTAAATCTAGGAACTGATGCCAAACCACAAAATATCAACCTAGGCCTTGGTCTAGCTCCTGAAGAAAATTTAGCATACGTTCGTCTTTTGAAACAATATAAAAGTGTCTTTGCTTGGAACTATGATGAACTGAAAACTTATGACACTTCTATCATCCAACATACTATCCCAATGATCAATGATGAAAAACCTGTCCAACAGAAGTTGAGAAAGATCCACCCCAATCTAGAAAACCAAATCAAATATAAACTCAATAAGTTATTGAAAGCCAAGATTATTTTTCCCGTTCGACATTCTAAATGGGTTTCCAATATGGTTCCTGTTAGAAAGAAGAACGGAGACATTAGAATTTGCATTGACTTTCTAAATCTTAATAAAGCCTGCCAAAAAGATAATTTTCCTTTGCTTCCTATGGATCAAATATTACAGGCAGTTGCAGGATCAGAATTAATGTCTTTCTTAGATGGTTTCTCTGGATACAATCAAGTGTTGGTCCATCCTGATGATCAATTGAAAACTACGTTCAGAACCAAATGGGGCACTTACGCATACCAAAAGATGCCTTTTGGTATGATCAATGCTGGTGCCACATTTCAGAGAGCTATGAACATTTCTTTCAAGGGATTAGTTAACAAATCAGTGGTAATTTACTTGGATGATATAACTGTATATTCTAAAAAACGAAGCAATCATCTTAGAGATCTGAAACAGATCTTCCAATGCTGTCAAAGGTATGGAATTTCACTTAATCCAAAAAAATCCTTTTTTGCATTAAGTGAAGGAAAAATTCTTGGATTTATAGTATCAAAATCTGGAATTCATATTGATCTTGATAGAATCAAGGAAATTTCTGAAATATCTTTACCTCACAACAAAAAAGCTATGCAATCTTTTCTTGGCCAGATTAATTTTGTAAGAAGATTTGTGCCAGATTTTTTGAGAATTGTATCACCCTTGCAATCAATGATTAAAAAGAATTCAAACTTCAAATGGGGCAAAGAAGAATATGAGGCATTTAATCTGATCAAACAAGAAATTATTAATGCTCCATCTTTAGCAACTCCAAATTTTTCCGATCCTTTTATTTTGTATACATTTGCCTCTGATAAATCTTATGCTGCAATACTCACTCAAGCAAATCAAGACAAAGCAGAAGCTCCAATTTCCTTTTTCAGTTCAAATTTACAAGGAGCTGAATTGAATTATTCAGATGTGGAGAAACAAGCTTATGCTGTTTTCAAAGAAATTAAATATTTCAGACCCTTTCTACTCAAAACCCATACAAAAATCATAATACCGTTTCCAGCGGTAAGAAATCTTTTAGTTCAAAAAGATGTTGGTGAGAAAAGAGCCAATTGGGTTACTGCCTTACAAGAATATGATATTGAAATCAAACCAGCAAATATTGTAAGAGGTCAAGGTTTTTGAAAAATACTAGCTGGAGCATCGCTTATTTCTGAAAAATCATCTGAAGAGATACAAACATATGAGGTAAGCCTAAACGATGTTGAATCATTATACGCTGATATCATATTTTATCTGAAGAATGGATATGCTCCTCCAAATCTCGATCACACCAAGAAAAGAGCTCTAAGGTTGAAGGCTAAACAATATCAGCTTGTAAATGATGTTCTTTTTAGAATTAATTATGAGTCTGTTCTTCTTAGATGTATGGAGAAATCTGAAGCTGAAAAAGTCTTGCAGGAACTTCATGATGGACCAGCAGGTGGACATTATGTTGGAGATGCTACTACACATAAGATCCTCCGTGCAGGCTATTACTGGCCCACATTATTCAAATATTCACATAACTGTGCAAGGAAATGTCAAATTTTTCAAACTACAGCTGGAAGACAAAAGAAACCATCATTACCATTACAACCAGTCAACATTGAGAAACCTTTTAATCAATGGGGATTGGATATAATAAGTGAGATTGTTCCTCATTCTTCTAAAAAACATAGGTATATCATTACAGCAACTGATTATTTTACGAAATGGGTAGAAGCAGTCACTCTCAAGACTGCTAATGCTGAACATATCATCGAATTTATAGATCAGGTCATAATCACCAGGTTTGGTTTACCTTCTGCTTTAATGTTTGATAATGCATTATATTTTTCTGGTAATGCTATGACTGAATTTGCACTCAAGAGAGGTTTCAAACTTAAATATTCTGCCAATTATTATCCATAGGGAAATGGGTTAGCTGATTCCACTAATAAAAACTTAATCAGAATCATTAAGTGAACCATTGATCAAAATCATAAAAATTGGCATAAGTCTTTGATATATGCTTTATGGGCAGATCGAATAACGTAGAAGGCTTCTATTGGCACTTCTCCATTTAATTTAGTTTATGGGAGAGAAGTGGTTCTTCCAACTCATCTAACAATCCCTTCTTTAGCCTTAGTCCAATATATTGATGAAGAACCAACTTCTTCTTTACAATTAAGGCAGATGGAAATAATTAAGTTAGAAGAATGACGAGAAAAGGCTAAAGTAACTCATGCTCATCATCAAGCATTAGTTAAAGCTTCTTTTGATTCAAACATGATAACCAGAAAGGATTTTCAGATAGGAGATTTAGTTCTAAAATGGGACAAGGCTCATGAGGAAAAAGGAAAACATACAAAATTTCAACGAATGTGGCTTGGTCCTTTTCAAATTGTAGAGATCATAGGTCCATCTACTTTCATGTTACAAGATTTAATAGGGAAAAGAGAATCTTTACCTGTTAATGGACAGATCCTTAAAAAATATTTTCCATAGGAGATCATTCTTCTATTTTGTAGATTAGTTTCCTTTATTTGTCATAATAAAACCAGTTGTTAATGGTTACATTTGGAATTCATAAAAAAAAGATAGAAGTTTTTTTTTTTTTTCTTCACTTATATAAATAGAATTCTTTTCAGAATATTGATCATTATTATCCAAAGATACAATTGAAAGTTTTAAATATAGAAATGATATTAATTTCAACTTTGAAAATTTTGATGAAAAGCAACTTTTGGTGAAAGATTGTTTTATATCAGTCCAATGAAAGGTATCAATAACAAAATGAAGATTCTTTGTAGAAAAGTTCTTTTCAAAAAAACTCTATTATTGTCGTCCAGAGATATCTTAAGGAAATAATGACTTCCTCCCCACCTAGAAAATTACAAAATTCAGGGAATAATCCAATGATACACTTTTAACTTAAAGAGTAAGAGGTCTCATCACGAGCCGACTTATCATGATCATAGATATTATAACTTGCTTACTTTGCCAATACTGCATACCACAACAGGGCAATGACTTAAGATTATTGCAATCAAAAGTCAAGGGGTCTCATCACGAGCTAGCTTGTTCAGCAAAGTTATAAGTCAAGTGAATGACACTGTCATAAATTGGCTATCAAACCAAGACATTGTTCTTTAAGGATGAAAGAGAAAATAAAAGCAATAAGTGTGAATATGGATTTCTCTTTAAAAATTGTATATTTTTATAAGTGGGACACAGGATCATTGCTGGGTAATAGGTAACCCTGTCGAGGCTATAAACGCTTGCTGGCAGTAGTGGCTCTACCTACGACAAATGACCATATTTAAAACTGATTTACAGAGAGGCATTTTGTTTTTATCTTTAAAACCAAGTAATGACTGATGTAGATACAAGGACTAGCTTGAGGAAGTGAATAGTCAAAGTTGATCATTGAAGAAATGAAATATCATTCATAGATTGAAGCATAATGTACTTTGTCTTTTTATAATAAAGTTTGATTTTCTGGAAAAATTTCTGTTTTAAAAAGTTTAGAAAATTCAAAAGAAAAGCAAAGATAACTGGTTCTTCCAAGTGAATCGCCAATTTTTGTGGCCAGCAACAACCCCCCTTCTTATTTAATATTAGTAATAATACTAAATAAGTGGGGACCCTTAGTTTAAAAATCCAAAATATTTATTGGTGTTTGTTTTCATTTTCAATAAAACTTACTATCATTGACTTAAAGAAATTTCTTTGGAAAATCTTTAAAATAAACTTAAGTTTATGATAGACTAGAATAAATTCTCTCTTTGAAGGAAACATCGCATTCATCGCAAAAAAAAAGAAGAATATATCTTAAGCAAAGCAGAATCTTCAAAATTGCGATAGCGCGATCCAATGACAATCGCACTAAAATAATTATCGCAAATTGCATATCGCAGAAAACGTATTAACGAATATTTTTCACATGATACATTTTGCGATATTGCGATTTCGCGATATTGTGACTTCGCGATGTTAAGAAATTGCGATTTCAGAAAGTTCCGATTTGTGATATGGCGATGACGCGGATTTTCTGATTTGCGATAATGCGATTAGCGATATTGCGATTTTGCGATATTGCAAAGCAAATCGCAGATCGCAATATCGCACATTCTGAAAGCTCGTTGTACGAAGAAAATATTTTCATAAATCGAGATCCGTTATGCACCTTAATGTCAAGTTAATGAATGGATTGTCAATTATTAATGAAAAAGGATTTTGTTTTGATCAAAGGGTTATTTCACGATTAAATAATATATTTCATACGCCTTCGGCATTTAAAACTATCCCGTCACCTTTCTCATGTCATTATTCTCACTTAATTCGTAAAACTGCAGGCGCGAAGAACAGGAGACTATACAAAGCAATTTTCAGAGCATTATGGGAAAGAAAGAGAAAACTCCGAGTTCTGGAAAGAAAGAGAAAGCTGCAAGTTCTGAAAATAAAGAGATGGCTTCCTTATACGTAGACACTGCTTGCAACAAGGATGCTGGTATCACCACCTGGGAGGGTATGTTTAGTTTTCTTGAAGAAGAGAACCCAAGGGTAATGGATGTTGCGGCTACCACGGGCTCAAGTAATTCCTCTAAAGCATCTCTTACAGAACTGGCTTGTTCATTTCTACACCGGATAGCAGCAAGACCAAGAATTCTTCCATATACAGATATGGTCAAATGGGTACTGGATAGCACTGATATCACAGACAGACAGTTCAAAACTCCAGGTCAAGAGCTCATCGGGTCGTTTACTCCAGAAGATTTTAGGCTTATGTATCATTTGCCGGAGCCTCAGGCAACTTACAACAAACAATTTATGGAGAAATTTGCCAAGGAAAATGCCAATTTGGCAGAATTCACTAAATAATGGACTAGAAGAGATGAACCACTCAAGAAAGATAAACACGGTATGTACAGTACTAGTTCGCTCACCTCTCCATATTGTTTTGTTGCTGCTATGTTATGCAGGCTTTTTGGAAAGCCTGACATTAATAAGATTTTTCCTGAATGGCTTCCCTTATTGAATGCTGCTGTTAACGCCACCATTGTAGACTGGGCCAAAATATTGTCTGATAACTTAGCCATGGCTATTTTCAATTACCGGTCTAAACGGACTGTGTCTCAGAGGATTTAACCTCCTTTTTATCTATCTGCCTATGTTATGGATTCAATCTGCTTTGTTTCTAAGTTCCATTTAATGGGTTGGCAATGGACAATTTAGGATCCCTTGCCCATTCATGTCTATCACAAAGATTTGTGGGAAACAAAATTCATTCCTCATTTTTATAAAATTTGCCATGGCATAATGTTGCCTCTGTATAGAGTGTTGTATAATAAGGATGCTCCAAGGTTGTCCCCTGAAGCAGAAGTAGACATTCTCCCTGTCGTAAGATGGTTTGGAGAAGAATTGTTTACTTATGTGAGGGTTTTTGGAAGCTTTGCTTCTCCTCATCTTTTGCCCTTATATGTTCCGGATAAACTCATAGCTCGGGAAATTGCATATCAAACCTGTGGAGACGGAGGTTTGACAAAAGAATTAAAGGATAAAAAGAAAGCCATTTGGCCCCAATTTCCTGTATCCTGCGGAGCATTTTCATTGTTTGATGTTGGTCACGCGTTTAAGGAAGTAAGCAATGTTACATGTTTAAAATTGTTTAAGTTTCCGAGAAGGCTATTTGATCCATATGGTATTGTCAAGGATTTCACCACTGTTGTCAAAGTAAGAGTATTCTCTGGAGAAGAAGATATTTTTGATGATATGTTTCAAGAAAAATATTCATTTAAAGACATTTTGAATTTAGCTCAAGCACGGTTCTCCCCAGAAGAATTTCAAGAGTTTAAAATATATAGAGGAAGAAGATTGACTACTATTCCTTTGGATAATTTGCATTTGGAACCCGCAAGGGAACCAACTCCTAGTGTCAGTCTCAGTGGCAGCTCAGATTCAGAAAGGTCTAAGTCAAAGTCTGACAAAGAAATTTCTGAACATTCTAAAAAATCTGATCAGGATAAAAGTGAAGGCTCAGTCAAGGATACAACTCAATCAAAAGAGCTTTCACAACAACAGACTTCAACTACCCCACAGTTAATTCTTCCACCTCTTAATGTACAACAACCATCCATCAGCACTCAGTTAGATAAAGAATGGGAATCATTTAATGATTTGATTAATGTTGAAGGACATAACATACAAACTCCTGTAGAAACAGAAAAAGTTTGGGTTACAGAAATAAGTGGCAATGTCACGGAAAAAGAACATATACCCATTACTCCCTCTGCCGATCTTGTACTTAAAATAGAGGAAATTCCTCCTCTGGATATTTTCTATAGCCCGCAACATAAATCAGTAGTAAGGAAGCAAAGAAAGAAGATAAAATTAGAAAGTGTGCTCTCTACTGATGCAGAACAATTGGATGTTTTATGGAAAGATCCTACTACAGATCCCACTGAAAATCTTACTAAATTATCTCAGATAATAGGAGCTTATGCCTCCGCAACTATTGACAAAGCATCTGAGGTAAGGCTATTATTAAATGAAAAAGAGGATCAGATACAAGTTCTGCAACAACAATTGCAACAAGCACATGCCAACAGTGAATCACAGATGAAATTTGAAAAGTTACAGCAAGAGTTTCAGCAAATGAAGATCGGGTATCAGAAAAGCTTGACCGAAAAAGAAAAAAAATACAGATTTTGCAAGAAACGCATAAATAAGACCCCAAGCTTACAGATTTTATTTCAGAATCTATTTCTTTGAATAATAAACTGCTGCAACAACAAGATATATTATGCCAAAAGATTTCACAGTGGAACTCTTTTTGTCAAGAAAGTGATAGAATCAATAATCATGTCGTAGAATTACGACATGATTATGATTTAACTAATGAAAGAGTTACTAATTATTTGGCATGGCAAAAGACAGAGGAAGGAAAAAGAGTAGGAGCGCCAATTATCAATGACAGCCATAAAGAAATACTCTTTAGCATTTGGGATGCACAGATCAGAGAGGCAGAAAAAGAAGCAGAGGAAGCAACTACAGCAGCGAACAACATTACTGATTGTGTAAATGAGAATTTGCACAAGGTTAATTTAATTTCAGAAACCATTCTGGGATACCTACCATGAGCACAGCAATTGCAAACAGAGTGGAAACAGAAAGCGGAAGAGAAGGAAAAATCAATTCAAGAATTGACAAAATTAAACTGGGATTCTTACTGGACTTATCTAGTAAAACCATACTGTCAATGCAGTACTCTTAATTGCATCATTAATTCTGCTGAGAAGATCATGCCCACACTTGCTGATTCCGTCTTTTCAGGACAATTGAAATATGAAGTCGGCCAGCCCCCTCTTCTCAAGTCAATGCTGGATGCTTGCAAATTCAAAGACCAAATTCACAAGTAGTTAGTTATTAATTTTAGTTTTAAATTTAGTGTTAGTTTTACTTTATTTTTGCCTACAAAAAGGACGGTCATTTAAACCGAATCCTAAATTTTTGTAATAAACTATAATTAGATTTAGTTAGTAGTATTTAAACCCTTCTCATGCATTTAGAGAAGGGTCCAGAAATTTGTCAAAAACTTATCCTCAGAACATGCACTTCTGCACCCTCGGAGGAGGTTTTGATGAATGAATGGAACGAGATTTATTGATATCTGTGTCTAATATCTACTACTGATGTTGCATTTCTGTACTCTTAGTAGATGTTGGATTAGGAGGAGATAAATCATTATTGCTTCTAGCTCATGAGTAGAACCAGTTATAAATGGTACTTTTATCTCTTAACTTTTTCTGCTTTTGTGTTAAAAGTGATATTTATGTTAAGTTATTTATATATTGATGCTTGAATGCTTCAGTTATCATTTGGCACTTTTGTACGGTGATGACTATTTGTTTATGCTTAATGTATGAATAGCTTATTATGCGATATGTTTTTCATAACTATTTCATCTAACTTTTTATATGAAGTGGTTTATCTTTATTGAATTCTTTTTTTATAGCAATTGAATGATCTTTATTACCGATTGTTATTCGAAATCATTTTAGATCGCATAAACAAGATCTTAGCCCGGGTTTAGTTTAGAATTAGATATTTCTGTTTTAATTAGAATACAATTTGCATATGATTAGATTAGAAATAGCATAAAAGCACTTCACTTAGGAACCTTTTTTAGAAAGGAAATATCTATTCTCAACACACACACAAATTGGGAAACTGGTCCCATTATCCCCAGTCGGAACCACTACACCAAACGGAAAAGGAGCTGCTAACCAAGGTCCGGACCGGGTGGGTATCCCCCTTGTTATAGACCCGATTTTCGGGGCTTCAACACCTAGATATTCCACATCTTGTACTCAAAATAAACATTTGGAGATTTTTTCATTTTGTTTCTCCTCCAATAGTTTGAGAACCTTGTCAACATGTTGAACATGATCCTTCCAAAACCTGTCGTAGATTAGTATATCATCAAAAAATATTAACAAAATTTTTCTAAGGAAGGGTTTAAAAATGGAATTCATCAACCCTTGAAATGTATAAGGTGCATTTGTAAGGCCAAAATGCATGAAAAAAAATTCATAATGACCCTCACGAGTTTGAAATGTTGTTTTCAGAATATCTTTCGTCTTCATTCTAATTTGATGATATCCTGAACGAAGATCAAGCTTGGTAAATAAATTTCACCATGTAATTCAACCATTAATTCATCCATCACAGGAATGGGAAATTTATCATTAATAGTGAGCTTATTGAGCTCCCTATAATCCGGACACAAGTGCCATGATCCATCGTTCTTGTACACCAATACTACTGGAGCAGAGAAAGAACTTTGACTAGGTTGAATTATACCAGCCTCTAACATTTCTGCAATCATACGTTCAATTTCACTCTTTTCAACATAAGGATATCTGTAAGGCCTGATGTTTGGAGAAGGATTCCTGGAATAAAATGAATAGCATGATCATGCTCACGAATAGGTGGGAGTCCTTTGGCAGTTTCAAAAACCTTGGAATGATTGTTCAAGACTTTTTGGAGATCTGGAGAAATAGATGATTTTGATGTTGGAACTTCTAGAGAGCATAATTGTGCAATTAGGCCTCATTGTTCTTTCTTCAGAAGCTTTGTCATGACATTAGAGCTTATTATCTTTCCCAGCTTCCTTGTGATACCCCGTAATTCAATTTCCTTTCCTTCTAAAAATTTTTCAAGAAAATTTCTTGAAAATTAAAAGCCATCGTCCCCAAATATTATAACCATTGTACTCCTAGTACAAAATCAGCACCTACTATTGGAATGGAGCATTGGAATATTAAATACATATTCCCACATGGTTAGCTTGAAATTATGGAATTTTCTAGAGAAATTTATATTCCATCCATTTGCAACCATCACTTGACACTCTGGTGCTGGGTATAGGAAGAAATTAAATTCCTTGGCTACCTTACAATGAATAAAATTATGGGTACTACCTTACATTTTTCTTCCTGATATGTCCTTCTATATTGAGAGTTTGAGGAGTGGTCAAACTCATTTCTTCTTTCTCTAGGGTTGGTTCCTGGTGTATGTCCCCTTCTTTTGAAGTTTCTTGTTCATTTTCTTCCTCCTCTTCACAGTCTATGTAAAATAATTTCTTCTCAGCACACTTATGACCTTTAGTGTATTTTCCATCACAGTTGTAGCAAAGCCCTTTTTCTATTTTTTATTCCAATTGTTGTAGTGTCAAGCTTGTAGGTTGTTGAAGTTTAGGAGTAGCAACACTTCCATCTATATAGATGTGAGTGGTAGGCTTCCTTGTCGCAATAATTTTACTTTCAATTTTTCTTGCCAACTTGAATGCCTTCTCCAATGAATCAGGTTCCCAAAGGTGAATCTCATGTTGGATGTTATCTTTTAAAGTCCCTATGAAGACATAAATCATGTGTTCCTCTGGAGTATCAGTTACCTTTATATTGAATTTTTTGAAGTCCTCAATGTGCTCCACCATTGTACTCTTTTGTTTGAGATTTATTAATTGGCTAAAGAAGGTGTTTCTATTTGTATCCTCATAATGTGTTATAATTTCCTCCATAAAAATTGACCAAGTGACAATTTTTTTATGAGATCAAAGGCATCGATACCATACAAATGTATTTTTTTCTAAATGTAAAGGTTCAATGCATACTTTTTGTCTGTTGTTCACATTATGGAGATCAAAATATTGCTCCATTTGTAGTATCCATGTTAAGGGATCCTTTCCATCAAACTTCCTCATATCCATATTTGGAATATGGTGGGAATTCCATCCAATATTAGAGTTTATGAAATCAAGATTAACATTTATTTTTTTCTCATCATGATTTTCCTGTGCTACCTTTTCACCATTAGGAATCATTACTTGTATCAAAATTTTCAAACCTTCCATGTCTTCTTTTAGATCATTCTTCATGTCCCCCATGTTAGCTTCCATGTCATCCATCTTAGCTTCCATGCCATCCATCTTAGCTTCCATGCCATTTTTCAAACCATACATCTTATCTTCCATGCCTTTCTTCAAACCATCCATATTAGCTTCCATTCCTTTCTTCAAACCATCCATCTTAGCTTCCATGCCTTTCTTCAAAACTTCCATTTCATTTTTATTTCTCTTTGCAAGAGCGAAAGTTGTTTCACTTTCTCTTGTAGTTTTGATATACCATGTTGCACTTCTTCCTCTTCATGACTCATAGTAGAGCCTTATTAGGGATTAATTGGTCTTGAATTATTTTTAGGGGGCATTTAGAACCCAATACTGATATTTATGCTTCAATATTCCCTTGGAATGACTTCACACTGATTTTTCAAACAAGAATTATGCAATTTGAAAAAAAATACACACCTTTTTCTTGCTTTTGAGGAGCTCAATATTGAATCTGATGTATCTCTGTAATTTCAGATCCTCGAGAATTTATCTTTATTCCTTTAGTAGCCCTTTGAATCTTCTTTCCAGTCCCACAATTTTGACCTGATTTGGACTCTTCAAGGAAAATTTATTCTCAATCTCCCACCATGACCTCATTATGGACTGGTTCAGTAGAGTGAACTTTTATGGTGTGCCACGTGTCTCTTTTTCATCCTTCTGCACTAAAATTGATACACAAAAAACTACAGTATGTGTTCTTTCATCCACTTTTTACAGAATTCCAATCTGATGCAAAGAGAGGGAGTTGTGACAATTTTTCCAAGGTCACTTCTTTGAGATGAAATTTGGGAGCCTGTAAAAACCCTAACTTCCACAAATCATATCTCCAAAAATTTTGTGAACCAAGATCTGAAATTTTTACAAGATGTTCCTTAGGATTTCTTCACAAATGGATTTTTTTTTAGCTTCTCAACCTTCGTAGAAAAAAAAATTATAGTGAAAATGCCACATTGACCTTTTTTAAGCAGCAAAACCCTAGAATCCAAAGCTCCAATACCAAATTTTATAGAACCAACTCCAAAAATAGAAGAAAAGAGAGATAAACACCTTATAAATAAGCCACTTTGAGGGGGAAACCTCCAATACATTACATAAATGAACAATTCTTGGATGATACAATTTACAAAACCTTCTATCTATATATAGGAGTCCATGGGGCCATAATGTAATCCTAGCTGACCTAACAATAATAATGTAAGGGCATAAAAATAAAAATAGTGGGGTTTTATGGGGCACAATAATAACAATATGGGGACTAAAGGGGTACAACAATAACAATAAGGGGGATACATGAACAACAATAAGGGACCAAACTAGTAATAAAGGGACCTAACAAAAAATGCCTTTATTTCTAGCCAGCCATATTCCCCATGAAATTATGAGAGGGAGGCATCTATAGTCTTGGTCTTTATATTTTTCCCACCAATATTTCCATCCCTTGCTACAATTTTCACCTCTCCATATTTCCTTAATGTCACAGGGCGTTAGTTTATATTCCCATACTTTTTTAGAGAAAATACATGAGAGGAAAATATGTTCAGTTGTTTCCTCTGCATTTTTGCATAAGCAATACCATCCCGGCCCGATCAAGAACCTCCTTTGAAGGACATCCCATGTAGGAACCTTCCTCCTCATAATGCACCAGAAAAAAAGTTTAGTTTTTGCCGGTCCTTCCATTTTCCACAACGACTTAAACCACCATTCACGACCCCCTCTTTCATTAATTTTCATTATGTAACCATATCCTTCTTTGGGAGAGTAAACACCCGATTTCGAATGTACCCAACAGAGGGAGTCTGGAAAGTCTTTTAGGTGCACTCTAGATTGGCTGAGTTCCTATATGTATCCCTGCCATTCCTGTTCCCAATGAAGGTCAAGCCTTAGGTCCTCCGCAGACAACCAAGATTGTGCCCATATAGTAGTACCATCCGGCTTATAAATCTGATTCAGGGTGTAGATTCCCCTATTACCAAGAGTCTCCATGAGCCCCTCAAATAGAATGTACCTGTTGCTACACCTCACCCATGGGTCCAAACCTATCCTGGATCGCTCGCCATTACCAATTCTCCAAGCCAGACCTTTCTCCACCAGACCTAAAGCTAGCAAGGTAGATTTCGAAATCTTGGAGACCTTGTGAGTGTATTTTTCTGGTAGTCTAATCCAATCATCCACAGGAATAGGGTCAATATATTTTATTTTTACCACCTGTTAGTATCAGTCTTTGCAGCCTTCCTCCAGTGATCAAACATGCTCTTACAAAGTGATTTTAAGGTTTCAAGGTCAAATTTTGTCATTTCAGTGAGTCTTCAAGTAAAATTTGGTCACTAGATATTAGGTCTAGGGTTTGCTTTTACTCCTCGCAAATTTGTCCAAATGTCGGTCCATGTCACCATTCGGATGAGTGTACCATCATTCAGAGGGTTTTCATCATCATTTCAAGTTCCACCGGGTCATTTTACACCTTGTTCATGCTTCAGTTGTGCCTAGGTAAGGTTCATTTCCCTCTCCTAGGGTTTTGAAGGTAATTTCTCTTGGATGGTAAAATCATCAGAAAAACTTGTATCCTGATGTTCATACACCTTCCCCTATCCTTAATATACCTTATTAAACACTTCCCATCACTGAGATCCCCCAAATTACTCATTTTCGCACAAACCCTAGTTTCTTGCTACAACTTGGCAATTTTCTAGGCTAGGCCTGTGTTTTTCCATTTTGGACCCCTTCCCCTCACTCAATCTCTCAAATTCCACTTTCCCATACTTCCTAACATCCCTCCCTAATTCCTAAAATTTTCTCAAGAATTTAGAAGCCCCTTATCCCCTTCATTTCGCTTCATTTCGACAAATCCCTTGTTCCACACATCGGGATAGGTTTTACTCAAATGATGTTTCTGGGTAATAAAAGATGAATTTTGGAAACATGAGAGAGGTTTTTGTCCAAAATAGGCCAAGGAAGAAAAAATCCTTCACTTTTTACACAGGTTTCATGGTTTTAGAGAAATGTCAAAAATACAGTTGCCTTTGGAGAATTGATGCACCTCTGAAGTGACCTTGGGAAATTCAGGATTTCTCCTAGCTTGGTTGGCCAAATGACTTGATTTATGAGTCAAATGATAACTAGACACAAATATATTTCCAATGAGCTATCATGAGGTCAATTTGGAGTTAAGGAAGACCTTCAAAAGTTGACTGCAACAGCACTCTGCCTTGAGGCAGCCTCATTTTGCACATTTTGACCAGTCTTGGGAGATTTGATTTTTGGAAGAGAAAATGAACTAAAAATTGAAACATTCCACTTGGGTTGGAAATTAGATTCAATAATATTTCCAACGAGCTATCCCGCGCCAAATTTGGACATCGGAAAGGTCTCCAAAAGTCTCCTGTAAAAGGGCGCGACGAGTTGGGCTTGTGGCGCGACGCATAGAGCTGCAAGCCCAATTTCACCATAAACTTCTCCAAAATTTCCAAATGTGCTCAAATATATGGTGTGAAAACTGGAGTAAGCCCAGGAGAAATTGTGGAGGTCGAAGCAAGCAATTTGAGGGCAGACTGTGTTAAGTTTCCGAGCGTGACGCATTGGGTAGCTGGCACGACGCATCGGGCGAGCGCGGCGCATAGGGTCGTTTCCCTGTGTGTATATTTGCTCCTGCTCGGCACATTGGAAGGGCACGGCACACTGGGCTGGCTGCATGGCGCAATGGGCTGGAACACAAAATTTTTTCCATTTCTCAAAAACTCCAAATCGATTCGGTCTCCCTTGCTCCAAGTAATTTTATGTGACCTTGTAATTGCCATAACAAATGTTTGGTGTTGATTATGAGAATTGAAATGCCAAAAACTAAAAAACCTATTCTCTTGTTTTAATATTTCTCCTAGGGTTTTAAGATTGGTTTTGGGTGTCAAACATTTCCACTTCCCTCACTTTGTTTTTCCCCTCCTCACTGTTTATTTTCTCACCACAGTCCCCTTTTCCCATTTCACCTTACATCCCTAAAGTCAATTATCCATATACTATTCCCATTGTCCCCATATCATCTATGAATTTCCCTCAAATCCCAAGTTATCCCAAAAAAGTTAAGTGGCTGTCCCAACACACAGTTTTCAAACTCACAATTTCACTTGATTATAGCCCATCACTTTCATTACCCCATTCCTCCATATTCCCTCCCATTTGACACATATTTGGTGATCCAATAAAAAACACCAAATTATCATACAAGACAACATAGACCTTGCATCGACCTTGGACATCATGGAGGCAGATACTGATCATCCTATGACCGAGACAGTGATTCCACCACTGAACTGTATGCACCAATAAGGCATTAAGGCGACGTAAAAAGTATGACAAACTTCAAATTTTAGCTGAAGCTTCCTTGGCCCAGCATAGCACTTGATGGTGGAAATTCAGCCCAAATTTCAAGAAATTTGGGAATTTTTTTGTCAATTTTGAATTTTTTGGCCTTAAAACAGATTTTCCTGCCCGACACGTCGCACCACTTGGTGCGCGCTTATAATTGGCAGCTCCTCTTGAAGAAAACTTTTCATTTCTGGATTTCTCATCAAAATTTATGCATTCCTACCCATTACCTAAGGATTTTTACAAGTTTTGGGTTGCCTGAAGGGTCAAAAACACCCTAAAAATGGCCTTTCTACCACTTTTTGGACACGCAGGAAGCAGTGTTGGGAGATTTGGTTTTTGGAGGGGAAAATGGCAACCAAATTTAGAAATTCCACTTGGGTTGGAAAGTAGACAGGTAGAGATTTCCAACGAGCTATCCTGCACTCAATTTGGACTTCGGGAAGGCCCTCAAAATCAGCCTCAAAGTGGCGCGACGCATAGATATTTCAGGCATGGTGCATTGGGAATTTTGGCCTAGTTTTCACTCAGTAACTCAATTTTTCGCCTAGTTTTGGCCAGTTTGACTTTTTTATCTTCATATGTACAGATATTGATGTAACTTGATGTAATTTAATGACTTTGATGTAATTTTGGCACATTTTTACTCATCCTAGTAGATTCATTCACCAAAAAGTGAAATGTAAGTGAATGAATCAGTCTCCTATCATATAGAGGCAAGTTATTTCATTGCCTATTTTATAGTTCTTAGTTTAGATATGGTTGAAACAACTTCTAGAATGGTGAGATCGACCCCTAGAGGCATGGGGATGAGTTAGGCTTGTCTATATCTTGTAATTATTCAGTCATTTTCAGGGTTGGACACTTGGGATTGCTTGGCACTTCATTGTACATTTCATCTCTGCAATTTTGGCAAAGGAATAAACCAGGGTTTGCAGCACTCTTTGGGATCCATGTGGCTCTATGTTTTGATGGTGTGTTTCTCTCTGTGATTGTAAGTTCACTGATGTTTTATGTGTATCATTCCCCTTCTCCTTTCTTCTTAAATTAAACAAATGAGTGATAAAGGTGGAATTCATTAGATTGCCTTACTCTGCCTTGAGTTTTGTTTAATTTTCCATGTTTTCATCTGTTTGAAGAGGATTCTTGAAAGCCTCTTGCCCTCTTCATCTCCTCACCGGTCTGAGCTATCCATTCATTCAATCCAAAGCATCAAAACAATTGCCTGCCTTGCCCCATTCAGAACTCTGCAAAAACTAGGCTTCATCCCCGGAACCAAAACTGCCTTTCCCTTTGATTCCAACAAAACCCCTAAAATCAAAATCAAACTCTTTTATCTATATACCTAGCCTAAAATCAGCATTTATTTCAATTCATCTCAAGCCTCATTGATTATTTTTGTTTAGATTGACCCGGAGAGAGCCCTCTCCTAATCTGGTAGGGCTAGCTACCAGATTAAGCGTGGTTTGATGTTACCCTAGACTCTGCCTTCCTTCAGCCTAAGGAAGATTTAGGCAATAACATAGTGGCGACTCCACTGGGGAAGAGAAATTTTATTGTTTGATTTATAAAATATAGACAGAGCCTGAAGTTAGCCAGGTATCCTTCGAAACGCTCTTGCTTTGCATTAGCGAAAGTAGATGAATGTTGCTTCAGTCAATCTCCGGTCTAGTTTATGAACTGAACATCTGGTTTCATCAGTAAGATCTAATCAAGTTCAGATCTGATTGTTGATGGTGGACAATGATCAGACATCGGAAGGCTGAAATCATTCACCTGGCAACTCTAAATCAGTTTTGAGATCAAATCCAAGGACTCCACTGGAGGATGAACCTGACCAGCAGAAACATGAAAGGACAATATGGAAAGATCAGGTATTCAAGTTGGAATTTCATCCAAGGCATTTTGTTCTTTGTCATAAATTATTTCTTCTCTTTTCCCGAGAATGTCAAGAAGGCTTTGCAAAGTATATTGTATTTGAGAAAAGACCCTCGACCTGCATTTGATTCCTTCCCTTTGAAGATTATAAATACCAAATATTTGCATGCTTTTGAGCTTGATCAAAACCTTTCTTTCGAATCTTGTGACGACCGTCTTCAAACTGATGAACCTCAAGATACCAAGACTGATTCTATAGCATTTGTACATACCCCTATACCTTGTAAAATTCCAGATCGATACAAGCCTCTGATTTTACCTCCTATATCCCATGCTTTCCCTAAAAATCATGACCTATATCTACCAAGATTTGATGGTGAACGTGACAACATCACTGCTGAGAGACATGTTCTAAATTTTGAGTCTTTTCTTGACCTTTTTGAATTTGATGAAGAGGATGTCAGTATTATGATTTTTGCTCTTTCTTTTCAAGGCCAAGTCAAGAGTTGGTTCAAAACCCTCCCTGATGCAAGCATCTCATATTTCCAGTAGTTCGTCAAAGTTTTCCTCGACAGGTGGGTGATCATACAGAACCCTTTCTTGATTATAGAAGAGTATAACCAGCTAAAAAGACTGCCAGGGGAGATAGTACAACAGTTTTCTGCCAGATTTAACCAAGTTTATTATTCGATGCCAGTAGATATAAGGCCTCCTCCTAGATCTTATCTCTTGCACTACCCGGGTGCCTTTGATCTAGAAATGGAGTTTCAGTTGAGAGAAAGGAATCTTGCAACACTTGAAGAGATGCATAATAGTGCAGTAGATGTAGAGGCTCATTTGCAGATCCAAAGGGAAAAGTTGAAGGAAGAAGAGATGAAAAACATAGATCCGGAGAAATCGACATCTCTAGAGGTAAAGCTTGACATGTTGGTAAGTGCAGTGGAAGAGATGATGCAAAAGATCACCACAAGGAATGAGTATAATGTTCAAGCCCATGGCTCGATGATTGAAGAAGAACAAGTTGCTGATCCAAAACATTTTATCTCTTATCCCAGTTGTCATAGATCTGATAATGATTGTTTTGTAGATCATCTTGGAGAAGAGAGATCTGTTGATTTGACATGTATGCTTGATGATGTGTTTTAAATTGATGATTTGCCTTAGTTTGATCAGTATGATGATGGTTATGTTCTCCAAACAGAAGCTAATATTGCAAACAAATCAGCAGCTAGTTTGTGGAAGGAGGAAGTTCACTTTCAGCAGTTTGAATACAATGATTAGCCATCACATATCAGCTATGGAAATGATGAGGAAAGTGCAGAAAATTTTGAAGTAAGTGAAGGATATTTGCCTTTTTGTTTTGATTCGTTTCAGTTCATCAGAGATAACTTCCATGCAATCAGAAATCAACTGTCAACAAGTCTTGATTTGGACCATCTTGAGGGCAATAAAAACCTTGTTCAAGACTTCTCATATCCAGATTTGCAGCCCCCGAATGCCATTGATTTTCAAGTTGCAGATGAAGACATGGAAGCTGGCACATATGATCAAATGATACAAGATGATTCCGTACCATTTTGTTTTGAATCATTTCAGTTTTTGAAGGGTAAATTGCATAGTAAATCTTCAAATGAGCAGCTTGTAGAAAATCATGTAATCTCATCAGAAACAATAGAAAATGGGTTGCAGCAGTCTTTTCAAGTTTTTCACGATCCAATAGCTGATGTGTTGGATGATGTTTGCAGTCAAAGTCTTTCTCCATTGACTATATGTAAGCTTGAAACGTGTGCTGATATAAACTTGATCTGGCAGCCGGTCTCTTTGTCATTTTTAGCAGGAGTCTCGTCACAAAGCTCAAAACAAAGTTTGCATTCATGGTATGAGGAGAAGAAAAGTAATCCATTGGATGAGCTAAGTCCTAGTGTGCATGAATTTTGAGATCCTTATGCAGTGTTTTTGGAGGCGGATAGAGAATCCATAGTATTCAATGGATCTGTTCACAAGTTTTCATGGGAGTTGCCTTTCAGTAGTTCTCTCTTGTTGTTCATAAGCGAGCACTTGCGGAGAATTCAAACAACAGCTGGAATACTTACTTGGTTGCATTGGTTGTTTCATTTCACTTGATCAGGTGATGAATGGAACAACTAGAGTAGGTTGTATTGAATAAGCTTCATATTGAGCATATTTTCCAGTTTGTCGGTTGTGTTTAAGTATCGAGTCAATTTTTAGTTGAGTGAGAGTCAATTTGTGTCGTCAAGTCATCAGTTTTCAGTCATGCATTTCAGCTTGAGTTTTTGGCTCCATTGCCCAATGGATGAAGGCACTGTCTGCTTTCCAAAGATCTATAGTTCTTGGCACCTCCAAGGAGCTACCATCCCCATTGGAGCCAATGTTAGTGTCAGTATTTGCATCCTTCCTCCAGTGATCAAACATGCTCTTACAAAGTGATTTTAAGGTGTCAAGGTCAAATTTTGTCATTTCAGTGAGTCTTCAAGTAAAATTTGGTCACTAGGTATTAGGTCTAGGGTTTGCTTTTACTCTTGTCAAAGTTGTCCAAATGTCAGTTCATGTCACCATTCAGCTGAGTGTACCATCATTCAGAGGGTTTTCATCATCATGTCAAGTTCCACTAGGTCATTTTACACCTTGTTCATGCTTCAGTTGTGCCTTGGTAAGGTTCATTTCCCTCTCCTAGGGTTTTGAAGGTAATTTCTCTTGGATGGTCAAATCATTAGCAAAAATTGTATCCTGATGTTCATACACCTTCCCCTATCCTTAATGTACCTTATTAAACACTTCCCATCACCGAGATCCCCCAAATTCCTCATTTTCGCACAAACCCTAGTTTCTTGCTACAACTTGGCAATTTTCTAGGCTAGGCCTGTGTTTTGCCCTTTTGGACCCCTTCCCCTCACTCAATCTCTGATATTCCACTTTCCCATACTTCCTAACATCCCTCCCTACTTCCAAAAATTTTCTCAAGAATTTAAAAGCCCCTTATCCCCTTTATTTCGCTTCATTTCGACAAATCCCTTGTTCCACACATCAGGATAGGTTTTACTCCAATGATGTTTCTGAGAAATAAAATATGAATTTAGGAAAAATGAGAGAGGTTTTTGTCCAAAATACTCCAAGGAATAAAAACTCCTTCACATTTTACACGGGTTTCATGGTTTTAGAGAAATGTCAAAACTACAGTTGCCTCAGGAGAATTGATGCACCTCTGAAGTGACCTTGGGAAAATCAGGATTTCTCCTAGCTTGGTTGGCCAAATGACTTTCTTTATGACTCAAATGATAACTAGACACAAAGATGTTTCCAATGAGCTATCATGAGCTCAATTTTGAGTTGAGGAAGACCTTCAAAAGTTGACTGCAACAGCACTCTACCTTGAGGCAGCCTCATTTTAGACATTTTGACCAGTCTTGGGAGATTTGATTTTTGACAGCGGAAATGAACTCCAAATTGAAAAATTCCACTTGGGGTGGAAATTAGACTCAATAATATTTCCAACAAGCTATCCTGCACCCAATTTGGACATCGGGAAGGTCTCCAAAAGTCTCCTGCAAAAGGGCGCGACGCGTTGGGCTTGTGGCGCGACGCATAGAGCTGCAAGCCCAATTTCACCATGAAATTCTCCAAATTTTCCAAATGTGCTCAAATATATGGTGTGAAAACTGTATTAAGCCAAGGATAAATTGTGGAGGTCAAAGCAAGAAATTTTAGGGCAGACTATGTCAAGTTTCTGAGCGCGACGCATTGGGCAGCTGGCGCGATGCATCGGGCAAGCGCGATGCATAGGGTCGTTTCCCTGTGTGTAGATTTTATCTTGCGTGGCACAATGGAAGGGCATAGTGCACTAGGTTGGCTGTGCAGCACATTGGGCCGGAACACAAAATTTTTTCCATTTCTCAAAAACTCCAAATTGATTCGGTCTCCCTTGCTCCAAGTAATTTTATGTCACCTTGTAATTTCCATCACGAATGTTTGGTGTTGATTATGAAATTGATTATGAGAATTAAAATGCCAAAAAATCAAAACCCTATTCTCTTGTTTTAATATTTCTCCTAGGGTTTTAAGATTGGTTTTGGGTGTCAAACATTTCCACTTCCCTCACTTTGTTTTTCCCCTCCTCACTGTTCATTTGCTCACCACAGTCCCCTTTTCCCATTTCACCTTACATCCCTAAAGTCAATTATCCCTATCCTATTCCCATTTTCCCCATATCATTTGTGAATTTCCCTCAAATCCGAAGCTATCCCAAAAAATTTAAGTGGCTGTCCCAACACATAGTTTTCAAACTCACAATTTCACTTGATTATAGCCCATCACTTTCATTACCCCATTCCTCCATATTCCCTCCCATTTGACACATATTTTGTGATCCAATGAAAAACACAAAATTATCATACAAGACAACATAGAACTTGCATCGACCTTGGACATCATGGAGGCAGATACTGATACATCCTATGACCGAGACAGTGATTCCACCACTGAACTGCATGCACCAAGAAGGCATTAAGGCGACGTAAAAAGTATGAAAAACTTCAGATTTTGGCCGAAGCTTCACTGGCCCAGCATATCACTTGATGGTGGAAATTCAGCACAAATTTCAAGAAATTTGGGAAACGTTTTTTCAATTTTGAATTTTTTGGCCTTAAAACAGATTTTCCTGCTCGACGCGTCGCGCCACTTGGTGCGCGCTTATAATTGGAAGCTCCTCTTGAATAAAACTTTGTATTTCTGGATTTCACATCACAATTTATGCATTCCTACCCATTACCTAAGGATTTTGACAAGTTTTGGGTTTCCTGAAGGGTCAAAAACACCCTAAAAATGGCCTTTCTGCCACTTTTTGGACACACAGGAAGCAGTGTTGGGAGATTATATTTTTGGATGGGAAAATGGCAACCAAATTCAGAAATTCCACTTGGGTTGGAAATTAGACAGGCCAATCTTTCCAACGAGATATCCTGCGCTCAATTTGGACTCCGGGAAGGCCCTCAAAATCAGCCTCAAAGTGGCGCGACGCATAGATATTTTAGGCGCAACACATTGGGAATTTTGGCCTAGTTTTCACTTAGTAACTCGGTTTTTCGCCTAGTTTTGGCCAGTTTGAATTTTTTATCTTCATATGTACAGCTCTTGATGTAACTTGATGTAATTTCATGACTTGGATGTAATTTTGGCACATTTTTACTCATGTAAGTAGATTCATTCACCAAAAAGTGAAATGTAACTGAATGAATCTGTTTCCTATCTTATAGAGGCAAGATGTTCCACTGCCTATTTTTCAGTTCTTAGTTTAGATATTGTTGAAAAAGCTCCTAAACTAGTGATCTCGACCCCTAGAGGCATGGGAATGAGTTAGGCTTGTCTATATCTTGTATTTTCTCATTCATTTTCAGGGTTGGACACTTGGGATTGCTTGACACTTCATTGTACATTTCATCTTTGCAATTTTGGCAAAGGAATAGACCAGGGTTTGTAGCACTCTTTGGGATCCATGTGGCTCTATGTTTTGATGGTGTGTTTCTCTCTATGATTGTAAGTTCACTGATGTTTTATGTGTATCATTTCCCTTCTCCTTTCTTCTTAAATTAAACAAATGAGTGATAAAGGTGGAATTCATTAGATTGCTTTTCTCTACCTTGAGTTTTGTTTAATTTTCCATGTTTTCATTTATTTGAAGAGGATTCTTGAAAGCCTCTTTCCCTCTTCAGCTCCTCACCGGTATGAACTATCCATTCATTCAATCCAAAGCATCAAAACAATTGCCTGCCTTGCCCCATTCAGAACTTTGCAAAAACTAGGCCTCATCCCCGAACCCAAAACTGCATTTCCCTTTGATTCCAACAAAACCCCTAAAATCAAAATAAAACTCTTTTATCTATATACCTAGCCTAAAATCAGCCTTTATTTCAAGTCATCTCAAGCCTCATTGATTATTTTTGTTGAGATTGACCCGGAGAGAGCCCTCTCCTGATCTGGTAGGGCTAGCTACCAGATTAAGCGTGGTTTGATGATACCCTAGAATTTTCCTTCCTTCAGCCTGAGGTATATTTAGGCAATAACACCACCGTCATCCAAATATTGTTTTTTGTTATGATTCGCCAGCTAAACTTTGCCGCCAAATATGTAGGAAAATTCATGAGGTGTTTAATACCCCATCCACCCCACTCCTTAGGTTTTGCACTTTTTTCCCAGGCTACCCACGGAAGAGTCTTTTTATCCTCCTTCCCAGACCATAGGAAATTGCTGCAAATACTTCTAATTTTGTTAAGAATTCCTATAGCAACCCAGGCCTGGGAAATCCAGTAGACTGGGATTTCCAGTAGACTGGGATTTCCATTAAGACTAATTTTATAAGGGCAGTTCTACCTACTTTGGACAACCACTTGTGACTCCAAAAATTAATCCTTTTTTTAGTTTTTGTTACTAACCAATACCAGTCTTACTTACGATAGGATTCTGGCTTAAGATAGTAACCCAGGTATTTGATGCTTAATCCCAGCATGATCTAGTTGAAAGGAAACATATTATAGGTCCAAGCCAGCTTAGCCTTCAGGATTCCATCATGGGTAAGAGTTGACTTCTTATTGTTGATATCCATCCCCGTTTCTTTCATAAAAAGATGTAGAATATTTTTCGATTTTTTAATTTCCATTTGATTCCCATTACTAAACTAGATAATTTCATCCATGAATAAGAGGTGAGATATGTAGATGTTAGTAGCCACTTCAATTCCACTAAAATCCCCAGCTCTCCTAGCCTGATGAAGTAATTGACTTAAACCCTCTGCGGTTAGAAGAAACAGTAGAGGGGAAAGGGGGCACCTTTGTCTCAACCCTCTTTGATTTTGGAGAAAAGGGGACACAACCCCATTAATAAGAATATCAAATGATACATTATAAATACAACTCATAATCCAATTGATGAACTCAATTTTGAAACCTAGATGAGTTATAAGTAGTCTTAAATAGAGCCAACTGATATGACCATATGCCTTTGATAGGTAAATCTTCACAATCATGCATTTATTTCTTGTTAATTTAATGCTATTAACATTATAGACACATATAAAAATTGACATCAACATTCATTAAAATATCCATTAAATAATATGATAACATGCTAAACATTCAATCAACATGACATTGAATGATCATACAAGACAAACATAAATATATACATTATTAATTCTTCTAAGAAATAAAATATTTACATGATACATATGTAATAAATATATTCTCCATTATATATGTTGAGAGATTTATAATGACAAAATATACTGATACAATATTGCACTCTATTCCACCATGTTATCTCTATCTTATTACATCATTTTATAGGGTGTTCCACATGGGTATGATGTTAACCCACCACCATGTCATTTACAAAACTAGTATAAACTAAATTACAATTCATTACAAGTGCTAAAGATCCCTTGGCCACATCCATAATATATTCATCTACTACACACATAATCTTCCATGATATGTCTTTTTGTAGTGTATTCACCATTGCCACAATTTTCTCCTTGGCACAACATCTAACTTTTCAAAAAAATTTCCATCCCCTAGTGCCAGTAGCCCCCCCAACACTAATATCTGGCTCATATTCAGGTTAGGTGTTGTGCGTATGGTATGAACAATGAAGATAGAGGGACTATGTTGAAGAGGGAGTGTAGAAAAATTTGGAATCTATAATGTGGAACCTTGAATGAGTCTTGTACCTACTAGAGGTATTGGGGAAATTTATCAACTATTTTAGTGGTTGCAATTTCCTAAGTGATATTGACTTCATTACCTAATTGGATGGCATGGGAATTGGTTTCCTAAATATTTGTCAAAACTGTAAAGTGTTTTTTTCTTCTTCTTTTATTTCAAGTGTTCCTTTGGTAAGGTTTTATTGGTCTTCCCAGGGATAATTGAATTTGCATGTTAAGGAACATATTTCTATCATAATGTACTTTCATGTAACTAAGGTAATATTGGCAAGGGAACACCACTTTTCCTCCACCTATATATCATGTATTTTCATGTATTCTAGCGATGTGATGAGTTCCAGAGGAGCCTACAAATTCATCCAAAGGGAAAAGATTTTCTCCGCAATTTTAGAAAAACCATCCACATGAGGTTTAGCATAAGTGAATATTTTATCAATGTTTGTAATATTTTGTTTAAGTTCAAATTTGGGGGGATCACTTTAATATTTTATTGAAATTATTGATTCAACACTTGTAACACTTTCTCTTTGAATAATTCAATATTCTGTGCTATTGGGTTTACTATTGGGGTATCTCCTAAAGATATTTATGTGAAAAGATATTCAATAGCGTCTTATAGTATATTGTGCATGGCCCTCTTCTTATGTGTGGAAATATTTTAATTTTTGTTAGGTTGACATAACATTCTAGTCATGTTGCTATGTTCTTCCATGATGTGCATGGAATACTAGTGTACATATTTGGACAACATCTATGATACATCTTGGTAATTCCTTGGAAATGTGGATGGCCTAAAACTTTCAAATGGATTTACCAAATTAAACATTGATGGGTTTAAATGTATGAGAAACTTTATATAATTAATTGGGATTTATGTGACAATGATAGTGCTAGCATGATAACTTGCTTTAAGCACACTATTGGCTTTGGTTGTGTAATATGAAATGTGAAATATATCACTCCTAGATGTTAAAAGGAGTCATGATGGAACATTTGATGTACATCAATGCTAGTTTCTAATGCACTGATAATGATCTACATTGTATTTGTTTGGTCATGGATGGTTTAGGTATTCATCATGTATGAAGCTTGTGTGCTAGGTACTACCTCATTTGTATCCTCTATGTATTTTTTAGTGGCTTCAACCTCATTGGTAAATTAAGTGGTCTTAGTGAGTTCATGATTTTATGTTGTTGGGATGATATCCATCATGGAAATACTAATGTATGGCATAATAGTGGTGGTGTTAGCCTACAATGTTCTAGCACAATATGTTCTTCCTTATCTAGAGGATCAAATATTCTTTGTATCACTAATTTGGGCATAAAATTCCAAGCTTGACCATCCTCTTGATACTCTGACCCATCTTACATAATATTAGTCTCCTATCCCTCAGACTAAAATGGACTCGACGATAATGATGTGAAATACTTTTTCTTTTATGCAACTCACTTTGTTTCTTCTGATTCATTATTTTCTTGATTTTTCTTAATGTGGACTTGTAGCACTTTAATGTCCTTCGTAGGGTTTTTCCTTACATTGGTGGGACATTGTTGCACTACCTGTAGGATGTCATGTCATGTGATGAAAAATGAGAGGATCTCTAGCATAATAATTTCATATGCTCCTAGAACAATGAAAATGTTGTGAATATTGACCTCAATAAATAAAAAATTATCATACCTATCCAACAAGTTGCATGGATTATGAATAAGTTCAATAGTCACGTTCATCACTTTAATATACTGGTGAAGGAATTCATGGTAGAAATTATATTGTTCTAAGTCCTTGTTAGATGTATACTACATGATAGAAAAATTTAGTGCAAGGTAGGATATTGTGACATAGGTGTTATAGTCCATATCTATTGGTGGTTTCTATGAAATCATATCGTACAAAATAAAAACCCATGAATAGTGGAGCTCTCTACTCTGGTGTTGAACATCCAAGCACTCTTGGTTGAACTCCTTCATCAAGTAGTGATGCTAGTTCATTTTTATACCTCAAATGTAATGGTATACCACAATTGTAATTCCTAAAGGAAATTTGTGCTTCCTACATTTCCTAATTATATTTCCTACCAACCTCACTACGAGTCTTGAAATGGTGGCAATAACCATTCCCATGGAAGTTCTCAATGTTCCATACCTATTGTAGACCTCTTCCACCTTCACATAGAAAATGGTAATATCATGTGTTAGGTATTCACCTATGTTTGGAAGGCCAAATATCATGCACATAACCCATTCAATCACTAGATCATCCATGTGAATCCATAGCTACCTTCCATGCATCTTTCTTAACAAAATCCTTACAAAATTGTTAATGTATGGTCCATGGTTAAAGTGTGGTGCATCCAACAACGTTATAATGCCAGCATTGTATAGAGTGTTTCGCAGATTTCTTCAAAATTAATTTGGATGTGCCATTATTTGTGATGATCACCTCAATAGGGTTGCCACACCACAACTCTAGGAGCAACTTCTCATCCTAGATATTGAAATCCATGAATTTTGTCTGTGGAAATTTTCCCAATAGGTATTCCCTAATGTTTACAATCATTGGAATGATTGAATATTGAATTACAACATATCTCACTAATTTTGTCTTGTTCCTTGGCCTTTTGGTTGATTTTTTCCATTCCTAGTGATAATCCTCTAGCAATGAAGTTGCCTATGAAATTCTGCACTTGGAACCTTATATTTTTCACTTATTTGAACTCATTAAAAATGGTGATTTGTACACTTGTACCTTAGGATTTATTAGGCACTAAAAAAATTGGATATGTGTGCTCTATTTTGGCATAATTTATTATGTCACCAATCTCAAATTTGTAACTATAATGAAGTGTTATTGGGGAAAGGACCACTTATATCTATACAAGTTTATTTATTCTCATTCCATTTTCTGGTGTGAGTTTTCGTTTCTAGTTAACATGTCTTTAGTGTGTTTCACATGGGACCCTAACACTAACATAGTCAATTCATGGGTAATTTATCCACTAGTTGACTTAATTATCCAATCATCATTTATAATTTCATCCATGCATGTGACATGTCATCAAGTGAAATATCCCTCACCATCATGAATCTTGGTTAGTTGTCACTCTAACACCTTTATTTAACTTCATTATTGATTGTACACTAATTGATGGCGGTGATGGTGTAGGCGTTAAGGAGAGCTTCTCAAATTTGCTCAGAATGGTTTCTAACTCCGGAGGAGTCAGATTCAATTCTTCGTTTTCATTTTCATTCATCAAATTTGCAAAATTTGATTAATGAAATCACAATAACTTTAAAAAGTATGTCAGCTCCTCTGAAGATGTTATAAATCCTTGATTCCAAATTCAATTAATAAAACCCAAGTCAAAATCCTTTTGAGGTTTAATAATTTGGCATATGCATAAAAGGTAAACCTTCATCATAGTATAAATAGTAATATTAATTCCCCTTTTAACAATAATCGAACCTCAAGCTTCTAACGTTAACCAATTAACTTGGTGAACAAGAGATTATATTACTTGGATTTTTATGGGTCCCACACATCCACTGTTTAACAAACAACTTTCAAATTTGACATTTACCATTGAAACAAACGCTGGCCATACCTCAATTAACTTCTGTGTAGCTTGACTAGCGATCTCCCTTGGATCTTCTACTCTTGAGATCGAATGCATATCGCGTTACTTTCACCATAGAGGTTTAGCACTTAAATCTTACGCGATATGGGCAGTTTTGGACTGATGATGTGTTAACAAATAATTGGATCGCGTGAATTTTTGGAAAACTGCTCCTCAGCCCTTGAGGCACGTGAAAGCGGTAGTTACCCACTCAAAACCGCTTTTCAATTTCTAATTTCTTTGAACACTGGGTTTCGCAGACATTTAATTCGATTCTATTCAGAATTACATCACTCCTCTCTAACACATCTTCCTCTGCACTAAAGCTTGGAATCGACCATAATTTGTGTTGAAGTCGAATTACTTCACTGTATTAACTCAAATAGCAGCGTTTAATTTCAATTGATATCTTCTTAAACAAACAATGCTTTTCGCGCATGGATCAACATTGATAGCAATCAATCTTTCAACGCTAACAAATCTGCATCTTTCCTAAAAGGATTAATGCACTCAAACAATCATATACAAGCATCTAATGTGTTCTCGATAAAAAGTTAAAACTTCATCGTTTATTTTAACCCTTCACATAGAACAAAGCCTCAATACGATTCATAGCAAGGAACAAAGATTCAAGAGTTTTAATTTAATACCATTGTATATCACAACCCTTCTGTGTTATATAACCAATGAATTATGAATCAATTCCATCGATTCAACAAAGAAACCAATTCGATGCTTGTAAACAGAGTTTAAATTACTTAATTAAACAAAGACTTTTTTTAATTAACAGAATAAAATCCTTCAGCCTCTCTCTATTTTTCTATGCCGAACCATTCCAATTTATCTTTCCATAGCATATAAAAACCCAATAAATTCACGAAGGTGGAATCCTCTAGGGATTTCCAGTATAAACAATAATTCAGAAACTTTTCAATATTTATTAAATCAAATTCTCACAAATAATTCCTCTCGGCCAACTCCCCATTTCTCTATTACAGAGATTACAATTTATAGTTTTATTACAAAATAGAGACCTCATCAATTAGGATTGAATTTCCTAAATTGAGACAAAATCTTACTTGCCCAATATCCTCCTAAAATATATCAACTACAGCTAGATATGCTCAACAATTTAACACCTATTAAAACTACTTATCTCTAAATATTCTCCTAATTTATTACAGAAAATAATAATATTAATTTGTTTGAGGAATTCAATCCTCTCATTAAACATTGACTTTCACCCATCAGTGAATGAATTTTTAACTCAGCTAGCCACAACATGTGAACAAGCTTTCACATTGCTGGCTAGAATCTAATGCCTCTACATCAGACTCCCGAGGACAAAATTCTTCATGGGCTCCTGTCCATGAGCTCCTTCACAGAACTGCCCAGTTTCTACAACATAGCTTCTGTCATCCATGTAGCATCTTCAATTGGCTGATTCTTCCATTTAATCAAATACTGGAAATACTCTTGTCCTCTGGTTCTCTTAAACACCTTTTTGTCTAAGATCATCTCTGGCTGTAATGGCTATGCTGTAGGTAACTGATTTACCCAATCAATCCGCTCTTTTTCTTCTAGTCTTTCATCTGTGCCACCATATTCATACCTGTACAAATATGAAGCATTAAATATTGGGGATATTCCAATATCAGATGGAAATTCAATTTCATAGGCATTAGCATAAAATTTTCTCAGGATTCTGCATGGTCCTATCTTTTTAAACTTCAGTTTGTTATACTCTCTTTTTGGAAATCTATCTTTCCTCAAGTGTGACAAAACTAAATCACCAACTTCAAATTGAACTTCTCTTCTACTCTGCCTTTGTACTTGATACTGTTGTCTTGTAGCTGCTGCTTTACATGTTCATGTATTGCTTGAATCTCTGAAGCAAACTCTTCTCCTTCAGCACTTCTCATTTTTGCTTTTCCCAAGTTCCTCAATTCAGAAACTCCTCTTGGGTGCATCCCATAAACAATATGGAATGGACTATGTCCTGTACTTCTGTTCGGTGAATCATTGTATGCATACTCTGCCTGTGGTAAGATATGATCCCATTGCTTAGGATGTTCTCCTGCAAGACTTCTCAAAATATTACCCAAACTTCTATTTACTACCTCAGTCTGCCCATCAGTCTAAGGATGATAAGCTAAGATGAAACTTAGTTTAGTACCAAGCTTCTTCCACAATGTCCTCCAAAAATGACCAAAAAACCTGGTATCTCTATCAGAAACATTACTTTTAAGCAACCCATGTAATCTAACAATTTCTTTGAAAAACAAATTAGCAACATGAGTAGCATCACTGGTTTTATAACATGGAATACAATATGCCATCTTTGAAAATCTGTCAACAACAACAAAAATTGTATCATTCCCTCTCTGTGTCTTAGGCAATCCTAAAACAAAATCCATACTTACCATATCCCAAGGTCTATCTGGAATAGGCAATGGAATGTACAAACCTGCATTCTGGCTTCTTCCTTTAGCATATTGACAAGTTTTACAATTTTTCACATACTTTTCCACTTCAGATCTCATTTTTGGCCAATAATAAAAATGGCTCAGCTGCTTATAAGTTTTATCAGTACCAAAATGTCCAGGAATTCCACCACTATGCTTCTCTATGATTAAATTCTCTCTCATGGAACAATTTGGTATGCACAATTGATTTATTCTGAACAATAAAACCTCTTGCAAGAAATAATCCAACCACTGACTTCTATCTATCAAAATAGGATTCAAACATGCTTCAAATGCTTCCTTGAAATCCAAATCTGTTTTATATAGTTCCTTAAGAAAATCAAAACCTACCACTTCAAATTGACTTTCTTGAACAAGAATGTTCTTCCTACTCAAGGCATCAGCTACCTTGTTATCTTGACCACTTATGTGCTTCAAAACAAAGTTGAAACTTTTAAGGTATTCAACCCATTTAGCATTTTTTTGATTCAATTTAGGATGCTGCATAATGTATTGTAAAGCATGATTATCTGAATATAATACAAATTCCTTAGACATTAAATAATGTCTCCACTTCTTCAATGATTGTACTATTGCATAAAACTCTTTGTCATAAGAAGATTATTTTCTCCTTGTGTCATTCAGCTTCTCACTGAAATATGCTATAGGCCTATCTTCTTGACTTAAGACAACTCCAATAGATTCTCCACTAGCATCACACTTCACTTGAAATGGTTTAGTAAAATTAGGCAAGACCAAAACAGGTTTCTCTGTTATTTTCCATTTTAAAAATTGAAAATTCTTTTCAGCTTCAGCAGTCCACTTGAATGGTTGTTTGTCCTTCTTTATGGTTTCAATGATAGCTACATTAATCTTGCTAAAATTCCTTATGAATTTTCTATAAAAACTAGCAAGTCCATGGAAACTTCTTACCTCAAAAACACTTTTTGGTGAAGGCCACTCCACAATTGCTCTGACCTTTTCTGGATCCATCTTTAATCCTTCAGCCGAAACAAAAAAACCCAGATACACTAGCTCTTCCTTCATGAATGAACACTTCTTCAGATTTATCAACAACTTCTCTTGATGTAATGTCTTCAAGACATAGTTAAGATGCCTTAAATGTTCTTCCTTTATTTTGCTGTAAATTAGTATGTCATCTAGATATACTATTGCAAATTTACCAATAAATTCTCTTAAAACTTCATTCATGAGCCTCATAAAAGTACTGGGTGCATTTGATAAGCCAAAAGGAATTACCAACCATTCATACAATCCCTCATTTGTCTTAAAGGCTGTTTTCCATTCATCACCTTCCCTTATCCTAATCTGATGATACCCACTTTTCAGATCAAGTTTTGAAAAATATCTTGCTCCACTCAAACAGTCCATTAAATCTTCAATTCTGGGCAAAGGAAATCTATACCTTATTTTTATCTTGTCGATTGCTCTTGAATCAGTGCACATTCTCCAGCCTCCATATTTATTTGGGCTCAACACTGTAGGTACTGCACAAGGACTCAAACTTTCTCTGACCAAACCTTTGTCAACCAATTCTTGCACTTGCTTTCTGATTTCTTCATTTTCTGCTGGAGTCATTCTGTAAGCTGCTTTTTCTGGCAGATTTGATCCTAGAATCAAATCTATCTAATGGCTGATTTTTCTTACAGGTGGTAACTCATTAGGTAAATCATCCACAGTAATATCACAATAACTGCCCAACATTTCTTGAATTTCAATTGGAAAATCATAAAATTTTGTAGAAGTAAGTACTACTTTAGGTTTGCAAACTAAAGAAAAATTTACCTCTTCTTCTTCAATCTACTGCAATTATTCTTTCCCACTCGGAAATAAAGCCTTTGGATCAGAATTTTTTCTTGATGCTTCTCCTTCTTCCATTGGAAACAATTCTTGATACATACCATCCTTGAAGAAATTGTAAGTGTTTCTCTTACCATCATGCACTGCTCCTCTGTCATACTGCCAAGGTCTACCCAGCAGTATGTGACACACATCCATAGGCATCACATCACACATTACTTTATCTTTGTAGCTGCCCATCTACAACTCTATCTCACACTGTTCTTTCAAAATCAGCTGATGGCCCTTCCGAAGCCATGACACCTTTTAGGGTGTTGGATGTTCCCTTGTCTTCAATTTAAACTTCTCTATCACCTCTGTAGAGACTAGATTGTCTGTGCTACCACTATCAATGACAAGTTGAAAACATTTCCCTTGAACTTTGCATACACTCCTGAACAAAGTTTTCCTTTGTGCTGGCTCAGCAACCTCCATTGTTTGTTTCAACAAAACTTTAATAACAACCAAAGATTCTCCCTTCTCTGGCACAATTTCTTTCTCTGCTTCAGGAAAATTTGCTGCTTCTTCAGTCTGAGCAACAATTGTATTCCTATGACTTGTACCCACATTCTCTTTCTCTGCACACTCATAGGCTCTATGTCCCAATTTGTTACATCGGTAGCATCTCACTTATCTTCGTCTACCTCTGCCTCCTCTTCCTCTGTAGGAATTTCTTCTGCCACTTGCATCACCTTCTGTGTGTGCATGTTGAGGTGAGTTGCTGCTAGCTCCATCCTTTGGTTCTATAGATCTCGCTCTACCACCTTGACTTCCCTTTCCTCGGAAGGTACCTCTTCCTTTGGCAGACTGCTTTCTTAGCAGTTTCTCTTCAGCTTTCAAGGCCATTTGATAAGCCTCTTCAACTATTTTAGGAGACAAAATACTGATTTCATCTTGGATCTCCAATCTGAGACCATTCACATACCTGGAAATCTTCTCTGTTGTGTCCTAGATTTTTCCAGCTGTTATGCTCACTTTGTAGAATTCTTCTGTGTACTCTTTCACAGTCATCAATCTTTGTCTAAGATTCTTCATTTTTCTAAACAATGTAAGTTGATAATCAACAGGCAAAAAATTACCTCTCAGCTTTGCCGCCATTCTGCTCCAACTCTTGATTGGTTGTTTTCCAGCTCTCCTTCTCTCTGCTTGCACTCCATCCCACTAAAGTGCTACATGTCCCTTTAATCTTGTGACTGCAAATTTAGCTCTCTTATCTTCACCCATATCTTCATATTCAAAGCATTTATTCATCTCATTGATCCAGTCTATCAACTCTTCTAGATTCAACCCTCCATCAAAAGCTGATACTTCAAGTCTAGGCCTAGATGTAGAGCCTAAAACTGATTTAAAAAATCTCATATCAGGGGTAAGCTCAATATTGTCTTCTTCTTCTTCAGCTTCAGGTTCACTGACATCTTCAGGATCTCTTGGATGTCCTACTTCAATTACTTCCAGTCTGGCTTGAATCTGCTGCACAGTCTCCAGTACTTCTGCATTAGCAACTGGCCTACCTCTTCTTCTACCAGCAACACCTCTACCAATTCGGACAACCGTGCTATATTTATTCTTCTGACTCTTGGAAGTGTGTTCAATCTCTGGGAAATGCTCTGAAGTCTACTCTGATACCACTATTGATGGCGGTGACGATGCAGGTGTTAAGGAGAGCTTCTCAAATTTTCTCAAAATGGTTTCTAACTCCGGAGGAGTCGGATTCAATTCTTCATTTTTATTTTCATTCATCAAATTTGCAAAATTTGATTAATGAAATCACAATAAATTTAAAAAGTATGTCAGCTCCTTTGAAGATGTTATAAATCCTTGATTCCAAATTCAATTAATAAAACCCAAGTCAAAATCCTTTTGAGGTTTAATACTTTGGCATATGCATAAAAGGTAAACCTTCATCATAGTATAAATAGTAATATTAATTCCCCTTTTAACAAAAATCGAACCTCAAGCTTCTAACATTAACCAATTAACTTGGTGAACAAGAGATTATATTACTCGGATTTTTATGGGTCCCACACATCCATTTTTTAACAAAAAACTTTCAAATTTGACATTTACCATTGAAACCAACACTGGCCATACCTCAATTAACTTCCGTGCAACTTGACTAGCGATCACCCTTGGATCTTCTACTCTTGAGATCGAACGCATATCGCATTACTTTCACCACAGAGATTTAGCACTTAAATCTTACGCGATATGGGCAGTTTTGGACTGATGATGTGTTAACAAATAATTGGATCGCGTGAATTTTTGGAAAACTGCTCCTCGGCCCTTGAGGCACGCGAAACCGGTAGTTACCCACTCAAAATCGCTTTTCAATTTCTGATTTCTTTGAATGCTGGGTTTCACAGACATTTAATTCGATTCTATTCAGAATTACATTGCTCCTCTCTAACACATCTTCCTCTGCACTAAAGCTTGGAATCGACCATAATTTGTGTTGAAGTCGAATTACTTCACTGTATTAACTGAAATAGCAGTGTTTTATTTCAACTAATATCTTCTTAAACAAACGATGCCTTCCGCGCATGGATCAACATTGATAGCAATCAATATTTCAACGCTAAAAAATATGCATCTTTCCTAAAAGGATTAACGCACTCAAACAATCAGATACAAGCATCTAATGCATTCTCCATAAAAAGTTAAAACTTCATCGTTTCTTTTAACCCTTCACATAGAACAAAGCTTCAATATGATTCACAGCAAGGAACGAAGATTCAAGATTTTTAATTTAATACCATCGTATATCACAACCCTTGTGTGTTATATAACCAATGAATTATGAATCAATTCCCTCGATTCAACAAAGAAACCAATTCGATGCTTGTAAATAGAGTTTAAATTACTTAATTAAACAAAGACTTGTTTTAATTAACATAATAAAATCCTTCAGCCTCTCTCGATTTTTCTATGCAGAACCATTCCAATTTATCTTTCCACAACATATAAAAACCCAATAAATTCACAAAGGTGGAATCGTCCGGGGATTTCCAGTATAAACAATAATTCAGAAACTTTGTAATCTTTATTAAATCAAATCCTCACAAATAATTCCTCTCGGCCAACTCCCCATTTCTCTATTACAGATATTACAATTTATAGTTTTATTACAAAACAGAGACCTCCTCAACTAGGATTGAGTTTCCTAAATTGAGACAAAATCTTACTTGCCCAATATCCTCCTAAAATCTATCAACTGCAGCTAGATATGCTCAACAATTTAACGCCTATTCAAACTAATTATCTCTAAATATTCTCCTAATTTATTACATAAAATAAAAATATTAATTTGTTTGAGGAATTCAATCCTCTCATTAAACATTGACTTTCACCCATTAGTGAATGAATTTTTAACTCAGCTAGCCACAACATGTGAACAAGCTTTCACATTGCTGGCTAGAATCTAATGCCCCTGCATCACTAATCTATTAATGGAATTTAAACATCTATTCCACTACTAAGCCTTCTCTTATCCTAACTACCTATATGTGGACATGTGTCGTGATGTCACTATCCATCGAGCCCCTGGGGGCCATAATACACCTTCAATCAATGTCCATTTTCCATGTCTTTCATGGGTTGACCATTTAGTATTGCTAACTTTATTGTGTCAGCCTCTAATAATGTATACTATTTGAAATGGACGTAACCATATCATGAATAAATAATCTATAAACTGTAATGGGTACTCCATTGGACAATTCATCACAATAGATATGATCAAAATCTAAAATTTGTGTTATGAGGGTTAATTTTCCTCAAATTTTTGGATTTATTAATTATTTTTTCCCTACTTATGTATGAAACAGATAAAATGTGAAAAATATAAAATAGTGAAATATAAATGCATAGAAATAAAAATAAACACTAACATATGATTTGATAAACACTTATGGGATAAAACCTATCTGGAAAGAGAGGTTTCTCTACTCTCTTTTGTCTGAATGGAAATGATGAAAATACAAAGGAGAAGGCACTCTCTATGGAGCTACCTGATACCTATTTATGGGCCCTAGAAAGGATGCTTAAAGGCCCATATAAAACCTATACCCACCTTAAGAACATGCATTCCTAACCTTGTTCATTATACAATTTGATGATTTATGTGTTACTCCTTGTGTTGAGTAAATGCTTAAATAATTTAATCATATTAATTATTTTCATTACCTTTGGAAGCCTAAGCACATTATTTTGATAGGGTTTTTGATCAAAAATTACTCTTCTAGCAACATGCTATACAAATTGGGACTTTTTTCCTTTGAATTCCAATATTATACTCCAATACTACTCAAATACAAGACTTATCAGTAGTGAATGACATATTTGGTTTCCCAACAAATTGCAAGAGACGATTTTTCTATAATTTAGGATTTTTGGAGATAAATCATCCCTCCTATTGAGGAGGCTATTTAATAAAAATTTTGTATAATAAGGAGACTCAATGATTGGAAAGAGGGAGAGAAGAACATTATTTTTATTACAATATAGCTATGCAACTTTATCTATTCAGAATTGTGTAATGTTGATTTAAGTTAAAAGGACATTTTTTCTTTCCAAGTAGCTAGTATTGGATTTTTATTAGGTCTCTAATTACCTTAGGGAGGGCACAATCAGAGTAGCTCTAGAGACCACTATGTACTCTTCTCATTATCATTTTCATGCTTACGTTGTTCATGCATTTCATTTTATAATATAAGTAGTTAGAGAGTGATGCATTTTGTATATTCCTGTAGAAAGCTATGAACTTAGTGTTTTCCATTTGTTGAGTTGTTATAATGAGTTATATATGTTAAAAATAGCTTTTTTTACAATTTTTATGTTTCCCTCCATTGAGTTGTAACATTAAGTTCAAATTTGGAAGTTCCTGTAGGATTGCATGAATTTCCTATAGCATTATAAGAATTCCTACAAAAATAGTCCCGATAGCTTCTATTTAGCATTATTTTTTATTGTTATTCACCTTTCATTTGAAAAGTACTTCAAAAACATTTTTTGACATGATCTAGTGAATAAGGAAAATTAGGGAGGGGACAATAATCTCTACAATATTACTTTTTTTCTTACAACATTTTTTATTTATTTTAGTGCTCCTTTCTGTTTTGTAAAAGTAGGAGTAAGTATATATTCTTGCAAGAGTATAATAGGATATTCATTGCTACAACATTAATTTATATGTAAGTAAAATTTATTTTTATTTCCTTGCAAAATAGCATATCATTTACTTTTTTTAACTCTATTTTCTACAAATAGTTGCGTTTTGAAAGATTAATTTAGCTAACTCATTCCTTCACTACATGATTCCTCCTTTCACCTAATCAAGAATATATTTTATTTCATTGGCTAGGGTGCATTGAAGAGTATGAAGGAATGCCACTTTCATATATAGTGCATGATACCTCTCAAGTTTGTAGAGGTCCTAGGTTGACATATTTTTTGAAATACTAAAGGCCATCACTTTTTAGCACCATTGAAAGGGGGTTCCAAAAGCCTAATTTTTTTTCTTTCTTTTGATACATTATTTTTATTTCAAAAATGAGAAAGTAAAAAAAACAGAAATTACATATTCCTTAAAATCATGCACTCGTGGTTACTATACTTAGAGATAAACGAGGGAAGATTTTACCAAAGGCCCCCAATTTTGAGCCTAAAAGTAGCAATAAATAATATTATGTTGGTTATGGAACACTTCCTTCAACAAAAATAAGTTTTGAGGACTATCTAGAAGAGAAATATAAATAATTCAAGAACCTCTCACAAGGAGGTAGTTCTCCATCTCATTATGCAATGACTGAAGATGGAGATTAGCCTAGGGTCTTTGAGTTTCCTATTCAAGAAACCAATGGACAAGCTAGGATAAAGAAATGACCATAAAAGAACATGGAAATTATTTGTTTGAGTTTTCTATAGTGTGAAAGACTTATATGACATATGAATAGAAACTTAAACTTTTCCCTTCAGTGCTGAAATGTGTATCCCTAACATGGTTCATGAGTCTTGAATGGAATGACGTTATTAGTTTGGAAAAAATGAAACAAACCTTGAAAAACAAGTACAAATATTATTGCGTGGATCGAGATACAAAGGATGAAATATTGTGACTCCTTGGAGGATTTTGAAGAGAGATTGCAATAAATTTTCAAAAGGGCATACAACCATATTCTTAGTGAAGACTCTCTAAAATTTGTCTTGTTGAGAGGAGTAAGGGAAGATTTTATGAAGAGACTAAATATATTGGTTAATGGGGATGTCTACCATATATATTATGCTACCATCAAGAAAATATTAAAAAATCATTATGAGAAAACGAAAATAAATATATATATGATAGGGGTATTGTAAGTCCACCTCCTTCTTCCTCCGCACTTACAAAAAGTGAAATAGGAGGGGGTCTATAAAATATGAAGATAGAAATATTTCACTCACTATCCTTGTATATGGACACGTTGTAGGCTAAAAATAAGAAATAATATGAAATAAATGGTATTGTATATCATTTTTCCAATGTTCATTAAAAGACATCCTTGAAACGAGTGTCCTCTTACGAATGTAGAGATATGTTATCTTTGTAAGGAAAAAAATCCCACTGAAAAATATCCTTCTTTGATAGGTTTGAAATTGATATTTAATGGAACTAAATACAACATGGAATTAGTATGCTTCATCAACCAAAATAGGCTAGCATCCTCAAGAACCTATTCCTATTATCAGGTTATGGGCTACAACCCTTCACAAAATTCAATTATTACCCCACACATTTTCAAACTCAGCCTTTGTTTCCACCTTATCCTTCACCTTGGGAAATTCTTACCCCATGGAAGTATTGAAACCAATCTATTTAATCTTCTTATGAACAATTCCAAAACCATACTCCTCAGTGGAGTAATCCATCACACGAGTGGAGGCCTCTAATGACTCACCTACTACCCTTAATGACTCTTCCTCAACAACCTAGAAGATATCAAAATAATACTCCACCATTAAAACATCAAATTGTTTCCCAACCCATTTCAAAACTCAATAATAAGCAAGCCCATCCTATTTACAATAGTGAGATTGCTCATAGGACCTATTCCCTAGAATTTAAAGGAACCAACCTTAAATCAAGAAAATTTTTGTAGGAAATATTTATCCCTATCCAGAAGATGATATAGAATAGGATAAAATGGAACTTTCCTCTCAATATATTTCTCAAATCCCAATTTACCCTGAGATGTTAACCTTAAATTAACTATATTGAATTACACTATATTGAAAAGGAATTTCATGTTTTCATTCATGTTTTCAATAAGTTTAAGCATTATATCACTCACTATCAGGTTTTTTCACATGGTGATCATCCTTCTATTGATTATTTGGTGAATAAGCATGATGTTAATGCTAGTATTATTATATGGTTCTTGTTATTGCAACTATTTGGAATAATAATAATTGTAAAACCTAGGAAAGGAAATGTGGTTACATATTTATTGTGCAAAATAGCTATATTTGTAGATGAAAGCATTGTTAATGGCCACTTTATAGATGAGCATCTCTTTTCCATCACATCATATTATCACTGTTTTTTTTATATAGACACTTTCCTAGCCATTGAGAAGCTTCCTCCTCATCTATCCTATAGGGAGATATGCAAGGTCATTAGGTAGAGTGCTTTCTACACGTGTATTTAAAGTTTTTGTTCAAGCTATGACATGATAATATACTAAGAATATGTGTGAGTGATGATCAAATACATGATATTCTAGGACCTACCATGATAGACCATGTAGAGGGAATTTTGTAGCTAAGAGGAAATCCTATAAGGTTTTGTATAAAAATTAATTTTAGCATAATATTGATAAATATGCTCAACTTTACACCCCCCATTGTGATGAATTCCATAAAATGGAAAATCCTACAAAGAGAAACGAAATTATTTTATAGCCACAAGTGTCATTTGAGCCTTTTAAAAAAGCGGGTATGGACTTAATAGTACCTATTGATCCTACATCAATGAAGAAGAAGTACATAAATTTTTGTATTGACTATTTGACCACTGGGTTGAGCTGAAAGAAGTTAAGGTGGCCACAAAGAAGAAGGTAGTAGAGTTCATAAGAGAATACATTCTATACAAGTTTGGATTCCCAGTAGACTTTGGTTATAGATCAAGGAATCTAGTTTACTTCCAACCTTATTAAAATGACTATGGAGAAAAATGACATCCATAATAGGATATCCACTCCACATAATACCCAAGCTAATGGATAGGTTGAGGTAACAAATAGAGAGATAAAAAAATTTATATCCAAAGTGATCAACAAGAGCATAGGAGAATAGGATTATAGGCTCACTAAGGTAACATTGGCCTACAACACAACATGGAAGACTATTATAAGGTTAAAACCCATCAGTTAGTCTATGGTAATAAATCCATGATGTTGTTTGAGTTTGATTTTGTCACATTGAGGATAGCCTCATAGCCAAAGATGGAACTAATTGGTTCTCAAGAGGAAAGGTGAGAAAATTTAAATCCATTATAGGAATAAAGGATGAAAGATTTATTTCAAACTAATGATCCAAATGTAAAGAAATATATGGCATGATATGTTCATCAGGACTAAGGACTTCAAGGATGGTGATTGGGCCTTACTTTATGATCCTGAATTTAAATAATTTAAAGAATTTAAAGGAAATTTTATGACCAAGTAGTTAGGTCCATATTTGGTGGATAAATGCTATGATATTGACTTTGTAAAACTTAAGCCACTGATGAAGAAGAATTCCTTCTCGTGGTGAATGGTTTTTGGTTCAAAGTCTATAATAATCCTATATCAAGGGATGAGTTCATAGAGATAGTAAAAAAAAAGTGATTAAGATTAGAATTTCTCCCAATAGATCCATTCTCTGAAAAGAAAACAGAGAGAAAAATTAATAAAATTCTCAAGTGAAAACCTCTTTTGAGTTTCCTACGATGAACCCTCAAGCTAAAAAAGCCTTTGATGCAGCTTTTAGTTTGCATCAAAAAATTCCCTTTCCAAGAAAACACTTACAAGCTTGGTAGGGTAGGGAAATGTTGAAAACCAGAAATGGAAACATTACCCACTAGCACATTTGGCGGAAATTATGACACTTCAGTTCTGACACTTTTGTCGTATTGTCGGAAATTTCCCCAATTTATATCAATTTTTCAAATCCCCCCAAAAATCGTCACTATACTGATGTTTAGGGACATAATCGCTTTTGCGACGTTTATGTTTATCATCAGAAATGTGATGTTTTAAACTCTTCATCAGCCTTACGACATTTATGGGACAAAGCGTCAGAATTGTGACATCTCTAACACAGGCGTCGGTATTGCGACGCTTTGGAGAAAGCATCGGAAAAGCGACGTTTCTCAAATAAACGTTGATCTTGCGACGTTTTGAAGCCAAATGTCGCAAGACCGACATTTATTTGAGAAACGTCGCTTTTCTGACGTTTTCTCCAAAGCATCGCAATACCGATGCATGTGTTAGAGACGTTGCAATTCTGACGAATAGCTTAGAGTGATAAAGTATAACTTTTGGGAAAAAATATTACTTATCATTATTACCAGGTAAATAGAAATTTCAATTTATAACATTTTGTTGCATAATAATTGTTTATGCTAATTCTATAACATTAATTATGATAAATATACTACACCATTAGTTTATATAGATATTGTGATGCTAATGTGTACATTTACTTATTGCTACAAAATTTTATAATAAATATATTATACCATTGGCTTATATAGATATTGTGATGCTACTATGTACATTTACTAGCTACAGGTGATTTTTTAGGCGCGTCGTGTCGCACCGTCTGAGGTCGCCCGACCGGGCACGTTCAGTTCGGGTCGTTTCGTTCGAGGGTGCCTATATTAGTTTTTCTAAGTTGTGACTGCCCAGGTGCATTGTGCACGTTCGATCGGCCCATTTTCCATTTTCTCCCTTGTGGCATCGTTCGGTCGAGCATGCTATGTCGCACCGTGTGAGGTCGCCCGACCCGACGCGTTCAGTTCAGGCCATTTCATTCGAGGGCGCCCATATCAGTTTCGATAAGTTGTGACCGCCAGAGTGTCGTGTGCATGTTTAGGTAGGTTTTTTGCCATTTCCTCCCTTGTGGCATCGTTCGATCAAGTGCATCGTGTCACGCCATGTGAGGTCCCCCGACCGGGCACGTTCGGTTCGGGCCCTTTTGTACGAGGGCACCCGTATCAATTTTTCTAAGTTGTGACCACCCGAGTGCCATGTGCACGTTCGGGTGGCCCGTTTTACGTTTTCTCCCTTGTGGCATTGTTTGTTCAGGCACGCCATGTCACACCATGTGAGGTCGCCCGACTTGGCGTGTTCAGGTTGGGCCATTTTGTTCAAGGGCACCCATATCAATTTTGCTAAGTTGTGACTGCCTAGGTGCCTTGTGCACATTCGAGCGGCCCATTTTCCATTTTATCCCTTGTGGCATCATTCGGTCAGGCGCGCCGTGTCGCGCTATGTGAGGTCACCTGACCGGGCGCTTTTGGGTCGGGCCGTTTCGTTCGAGGGCGCCTGCATCAGTTTTGCTAAGTTGTGACTACTCGGGTGCCTTGTGCATGTTCGGGTAGCATGTATGTTGTTTGCTCCCTGTAGGAATTTGAATAATTTGCTGAATTATTCACCGAGATTATCCTGGTCACATACTATTTGAGCTTCATACATAACACATAATCTCTTCTACGCATTAATCATCACATGCAGAAATAAAAACAACAAGCGGTATTGAAAGCATTCACATGCGCACATATAAATTCAACACATATAACACAATATGTATACCGGGGAAAGCTTACAGCTGAAAACCCCCTACTATCTATATATTATAATGAAGAATAATCATGTAACAATATCAGTACAATACTCCTCACAAGTACTCAGTACTGTCTCCGAAAGTTACACACAAACTAGCTCAGTTTTGAACAAATCACGGGTTCAAAACTCCTCCAATGTTTGCCTGCCTCTACTGCGCAATCCAAGATGAGAGAATGAACAGAATGAATTCGAATTCCATTGGCTTTAACTATGCAATCCTCATTGGAAATCTCCTCCAATGATTGTGCAAATCTCATGCACACTATAGTCACAACTGATAGTAGACTCCACCCTTTCACCCACGTCTAACACTGGTCTCCACTGAACTGTCCATGCACTGCTGTTAACTGATGTGTTCTTTAGTTGATTTATGAGTTAATAATTAGTGAATTAAATAATATTTAATTCACACCACTCATCTCTAGTGTATTAGTCAGTTTAACTAAATACAACTAGTTCAACTAAGTTAAACCGAACACAACTCCATCAATTGTCTCATCAACTCCACCAAACTCTGCCACATGAGTTCTAACTGAATTCAACCATGCAATAGCTCAACTAACCCATAGGAAATTCGAATTTCCTTCTGCCATCTGCATGTGCCACATCTGTAGCTCGAACTGAAGTGCTCCAAGAAGATAAGATAATGTTTATAGTCTAAATATTATTAAGGGTTAATAATATTTGACTGTTCTATTTTTAGCCCGGCAGTCTAAAAATAGAAACCGCCCAATGTCTAAAAATAGAGGTCCATCTATTTTTACCAACTCGAACAATCATCCAAGAATAGCATCCCGAAACTCCTAGACCATGCTCCATATGTCTAAAAATAGACATAGTCTAAAAATAGACTTTGCGACAAAAATCACATGTGCGGTCCCCACCTAGTTTAGGTGATCACTTTCCCCCAACTAGATTAGGAAAGATATTTTCAGGAGGCCTCCCTCAATATTTCTGTTGCTATTTTCAACACTCCCTCTCAACAAGAAAGGAATGTCTTTGCATGCGACATGCAACTCCATGCATTCGCCCTGCAACCTTCACAAGCGCCATGCAACTCCATGCATGCGACATGCAACTCCATGCATTCGCCATGCACCCTTTGCATGCGCCATGCAAACTCATGCATGCACCATGCAACTCCATGCATGTGCCATGCACCCTTTGCATGCAACATATCCGAAACTGAATAGGCTCCAAACAACTCAATCAGTCTTATGCATCTATCATCAAAGTCTTTAACCTCTGCTTAGCTACTGCACATGTCATCAGGAACCACTGCGCTGTTGAACTCTTACACCCATGCACTCTTGCACTTGCTGTAAACTCTGATTCACGCTCCAGTATCCGACACTTTCACTTTGATCTGCCTGCATCAATCCAACTGATCTGCTACTGCTGCGCTGTGGGCACCTCGTAGCCAGTTTCAATTCATGAGATCCACACCATCTCCATGAATCCTGCCCTGAAATCTCCACCTGGGATTACTCATGCATGTCGCCCCACCTCTCACCTGGTGGTATAGCTGCATGCACTCCCTCTTCCCATCTGGCACGAAGTTTCTCTGCATGAGTGGTCTCTCCCACTCCATGATCCTCTTGTGGCTGCTCCACACCCCGAGGTTCACTTTCACCTGCATGAAAAACTTGCTCCCTCTCAAGCATCAGTTGCATGTCTTTCTCACACTTCCCAACAGTAGGAAGCTCCGTAGACATCCCATCTACTTCAAGTCTGTAGAGATTCTTGGCTCGAATCCCAACCTTCTTGACTTGTCCTGTTGCCTTATGCCGAAGGAAAAATTTTCCTTCACTAAAGACAACTTCATACCCTTTATCCTCTAACATTGCGACTGAGATTAAATTCTTTGTCAAACCTGGTACATGCAATACATCTTGTAAAATAATGAGTTTACCTGACTCCCTCTGAAAGGTTGTGGTACCAATTCCGGTCGCATTGTATCGTCCATTGCCACCCAACTCAACATGCAACTAGAGATCTTTCTCCACCAAGTCGCCGAAAAGATTCACATCTCCCGTCATGTGAAAGGAAGCGCCACTATCAAAATACCACCCCGATCCCAATGCACTAGACACCATGCATGCGATCAATGAGAAGTCCAGCTCAAATTGCGAGGCAAGAGCCTCACCAACTGCAGCTCCAGCAGCCTGCTTGTTCTTCTTCTTTTGTGGACAATTCGTGGCGTAATGTCCATGATCGTGACAGTGAAAACACTTCACTTTGGACATGTCATGCTTTTTACCATCCACACCGGATTGAGAAGCCTTCTCCTTGCCCTTCCCCTTCCTTGCTTTGGCAGCCAAAGCGCAATATTCTTCATCAGATACCTTTGATGAAGATCCATCCCTGGTATTCCGCCTTATCTCCTCTTGCACAAGATCCGACCAAAGTCGCTCCCATCCTGGCAATTTCTCCCGACCATTGACAGAATCCTCATAGGAATGCCAACTCTTCGGAAGACCAAGGAGAGCCAAGCTCATCAAGTCCTCATCATCCACACTAACTCCTACACTCCCAAGCTCATCCCTGCAGTGGACAAACTTTGTCAAGTATACCGGAATAGTGTCATTCTTCTCCATCTTTATTTTCCTGAGTTTATCCTAAAACTCAACTACTTCTTGATTTAAAACCCGTGAGAACAAAGTATTTCTAGCACAGAGATCGACTGTAGGGGCGTTTACTGGATATATCACCTTTCAACGGAAAGGATGGATCCAGAGGCTACCTGGCCCGATTACAGACTCTGTCTACTGAAATAAATTGCAATCACTGTAATAGATCTGATGATCAATTTCGCTCTGATACCATGTAGAAATTTGAATAATTTGCTGAATTATTCACCGAGATTATCCTGGTCACATACTATTTGAGCTTCATACATAACACATAATCTCTTCTACGCATTAATCATCACATGCGGAAATAAAAACAACAAGCGGTATTGAAAGCATTCACATGCGCACATAGAAATTCAACACATATAACATAGTATGTATACCGGGGAAAGATTACAGCTAAAAACCCCCTATTGTCTGTATATTATAATGAAGAAGAATCATGTAACAATATCAGTACAATACTCCTCACAAGTACTCAGTACTGTCTCCAAAAGTTACACACAAACTAGCTCAGTTTTGAACAAGTCACGGGTTCAAAACTCCTCCATTGTTTTCCTGCCTCTACTGCGCAATCCAAGATGAGAGAATGGATGGAATGAATTCGAATTCCCTTGGCTTTAACTACGAAATCCTCATTGGAAATCTCCTCCAATGATTGTGCAAATCTCATGCACACTATAGTCACAACTGATAGTAGACTCCACCCTTTCTCCTACCTCTTCCACTGGTCTTCACTGAATTGTACATGCACTGAGTTAACTGAAGTGTTCTTTAGTTGATTTATGAGTTAATAATTAGTGAATTAAATAATATTTAATTCACACCACTCATCTCTAGTGTATTAGTCAGTTTAACTAAATACAACTAGTTCAACTAAGTTAAACCGAACACAACTCCATCAACTGTCTCATCAACTCCACCAAACTCTGCCACATGAGTTCTAACTGAAGTCAACCATTCAATAGCTCAACTAACCCATAGGAAATTCAAATTTCCTTCTGCCAGCTGCATGTGCCACATCTGTAGCTCGAACTGAAGTGCTCCAAGAGGATAAGATAATGTTTATAGTCTAAATATTATTAAGGGTTAATACTATTTGACTGTTCTATTTTTAGACAGGCAGTCTAAAAATAGACTTTGACCTGTATGTCTAAAAATAGATGTCCATATATTTTCACCAACTTGACCAATCATCCAAGAATAGCATCCCACAACTCCTAGACCATGCTCCATATGTCTAAAAATAGACATAGTCTAAAAATAGACTTTTCGACAAAAATCACATGTGTGGTCCCCACCTAGTTTAGGTGATCACTTTCCAACTAGGATCAGGAAAGATGTTTCAGGAGGCCTCCTTCACTGTTTCTTGTTGCCATTTTCAACACTCCCTTGTCACATATTCATTCGGTTGGGTGCATCGTGTCGCGCTGTGTGAGGTCGCTCGACCAGGTGCATTCGAGTCAAGCCGTTTCGTTCAAGGGCGCCCGTATCAGTTTTGCTAAGCTGTGACCGCCCAGGTGCCTTGTGCACATTTAGGCGGAACTTTTGCCGTTTTCTCCCTTGTGGCATCGTTCGGTCAGGCGTGCCGTGTCACGCCATGCGATCAGGTCACCCGACCGGGCGCATTTGGGTCGCGCTGTTTTGTTCGAGGGCGCCCATATTAGTTTTGCTAAGTTGTGACTGCACGGGTGCCTTATGCACGTTCGGGTGGTCCGTTTTCCATTTTCTCCCTTGTGGAATTGTTCAGTTAGGTGCGCCGTGTTGCACTATGCTAGCTGGTCACCCAACTGGGCACGTTCAAGTCGAATTGTTTTGTTCTAGGGCACCCGTATAATTTTTTCTAAGTTGTGACCGCCTGGGTGCCTTGTGCACATAATTCGGGGGGCTCGTTTGATGTTTTCTCCCTTGTGGTATCTTTCAGTCTGGTGCGCCATGTCGTGCCGTGCGAGGTCGCCCGACCAGGCACGTTCAGGTTGAGCCGTTTTTTTCAAGGGTGCCCGTATCAGTTTTGCTAAGTTATGGCTGCCTGGGTGCCTTGTGCACATTCAGGCGGCCCGTTTTCCATTTTCTCCCTTGTGGCATCGTTCAGTCATTCAGCTATCTCTTTTTGGTCGGGGGTAGGGGTTGGATTTTCATGTGAAAGGTGGGTTGGTAATTGAGTTGCTTTTTTTAGGTGTGCCTAAAGAATGGCCTTGGGTAATTTTTAGGGTCATCGAATTTCTTCTCTCCATCTCCACTCAGTTGCATATGAGCAGTAATTTTGGCCATGCTCGTCCTGGGAGGCATATTTGAACAATCTCCCATGTCTGCTTTGTTTTCTTGGGTTGGGCCATTTCGTTCGAACGCATTTCCCTGAGTGCCATCAGTACACGGGTATGGTTTCTGGACTACTCATGAGGTGCAGTTTGGTTATTAAGACTTCATCAGATGGCCATTCTCCGGACTTAAATTGTGTGACAACACTGTGGCTAAGTTTGAAACTAGATATTGAACATACATTTGGTTTGATTGCAATAGAAATTTTCATCAATAATTGTAAAGAAATGGCTAACAAATACTATAAATTAATAAATAAAGAAGACATAGCAACAAGCAACAATACTTACAAAATTGTTACATTGAGACGCAAAGAATAAGAAACTAATTTAACCCCTAACCCATTTAACCCCTAAACCATAAACCTCTAAACCCTTAACCCCTAACCCATTTAACCCCCTAAACCCCGAGTAAACCCCTAACCCATTTAACCCCCTAAACCGTAAACCTATAAACCCTTAACCCCTAACCCCTTAAACCATAAACCATTAAACCCTTAACCCTAACCCCTTAAACCCTAATTCCAAACCCCTAACCCATCTAACCCCCTAAAGCCTAACCCCATTAGCCCCTAACTTCTAACCCCTAAAATCCTTAACTTCTAAATCCCCTAACCCCCTAAATCCCTAACCCATTTAACCCCCTAAACCCTAAAACTATAACCCGTTAACCCCTAACCCATTTAACCCCCTAAACCATAAACCTCTAAACCCCTAACCCATTTAACCCCTAAACCCTAAACCTCTAAACCCTTAACCACTAACCCTTAAACCCTTAACCCCTAACCCATTTAACCCCCTAAAACCCTAAATGCCTAACCCATTTAACCCCCTAAACCCTAAACTTCTAAACCATTAACCCATAACCCCTTAAACCCTATTTCCCAACCCTAACCCATTTAACCCCCGTTTTCCAGTTTCTCCCTTGTGCCTTCGTTCGATCGTGCACACCGTGTCGCACCGTGTGAGGGTGCCCGACCAAATATGTCACACTCCTTAAGTACCTCTTGTGACTGCATGGGTGCCTTGTGCACTTTCATGCAACCCGTTTGCTTTTTTCTCCCTTGTGCCTTTGTTTGGTCGGGTGCATCATATTGTGAGGGCGCCCGCCCAAATGCGTTCAGGTCAGGTCGGGTCGTTTTGTTTAAGGGTGGCCATATCAAATTTTCTAAGTTGTGATCATACGGGTGCCTTTTGCACATTCCTGTGGCCCATTTTCCGTTTTCTCCCTTGTGCCTTCATTCGGTCGTGCGCGCTGTGTCGTGCCGTGTGAGAGCGCCCGCCCAAACGTGTTCGGGTTGGGTCGTTTCGTTTGAGGGTGGCCGTATCAAATTTTTTAACTTGTGACCACACGCGTGCCTTGTGCACGTCTGTGTAACCCTTTATCATTTTCTCCCTTGTGCCTTCGTTTGGTCGAGTGTGCCATGTCATTTCATTTAAGGGCGCCCACCCAAACCCGTTCGGGTTGGGTCGTTTCGGTTGAGTGCACCCACCCAAACGCATTCAGGTAGAGCCCCATAAGCCCCCAATCCCTAATCCCTTAACTAATAACTCATTATTCGTCCCCTAACCCCTAAATGCACCTAAATCCCCTAACCCCTAACCCCCAATCCCCTAGGCCCTCCAAATTCAATGAATTAGCTTTGAAGAGTAATTGTTTTCTGCAACATGGTTTGTAAGTTATTTAAATAGAGGTATCTTCTCTAGAGTTCTTTTTTAGATCCAAAATTTCATTTACTAATTTTTGAACAAGGCGTATGACACTCTTCATGTCTATGGGATATTTATCTTGAAGCTCATTATCTATACGAGTATTTTTTGCTTCAAGGGTTTCCTGACAGAGAAAATCACAATACAGGGTTTAGGGCACGTTATTGTGTTATAGCTGCTTCAAGGGTTTGCTGAAAAAACCCCAAACTGTTCATTTCCTTGCTACTTATTAGGTTCTTACTTCTGTCAAATTCACTATATACTCATATCATGAATGTACTGAGAAGGTTGTTTGCAGATTATATTATTATTGTATCGATTACAATGTAATTATTTCTGTGTTGTTATATATTTCTAGTCAAAAACCTCATCTTTAGAAATGTTTTCTTGTCATTTTCAAAATTGACTGCTTCATTGAGCACAACATGCAGCTTATCTAACACTTTATTGAAGCTAAGAGCTCCATCTTTGGGGCAAGCTGCTTTTCGGCTAACTCCACTGATTTTGATCTCAATTTTTCCAATTGCTTCCTTCTCTCATATGATACCTGAGCCTTTGCCCTTCTCTTCCCTTATAATTCCGTAATAGTGTCATAGTGATGCCAGCCAACTTCTTTGGAAAGCCTTCCTAGCAGACAATACTTGTGACGTGGTTGAAGCCTCAACACTTTCATAGAATCTGGGATGACCATTCTCTTCTTCCGGTCATATGGTGGGGGAACCCCTTCAAAATCCCTTAGCCTAGAAAGTGTTGCAGCACCACGCTTGATATTATGTGGAATATTCATTCCTCTAATTGTCTAGTAGTCAAATCCTTCTGTTACTTTATTGTCATTTGCCCATACCTGACCAATGAGAACACAAGAACACCTATTTCTATAAAAGCACCTATAACTTCTCTTACTTTATTGTCATTTTCCCATAACTAATCAATGATAACACAAGAACACCTATTTATATAAAAGCACCTATAATAATTTTGTGGGTTTCACTTATATCCCTTTAGTTACTGTGTGCACAGTAGCCTAGATCATAAAGTGATTCCTGTACAATGATAATCCACTAGGTGTATTTGTTCTTAAAAAACTATGCATGGATAGATGTCCCATTTATGGCCAAGTTCCACCAAAATGGTTCCCCCTACCTACCTAGTAACTACATTACATTTATTTCATGACAAGTCTACCCTACAACCCACCAAATTTCTATCATATCCTTGACGTCAACAACAATTTGTTGTTCAAGATATAGCTAAGTTGAAACAAACTTAGCTCTAGATCTTAGGATATTTTTCCACCTCTAATGTTTATAAACCAATAGATATAAAATTTCTAAAGCATGTGGGAGCCCTTTAAGTATCACCTTTCCTATATTGAATCTGTCTTAAAAATCATGGAAAATGTCCATAGATGAGTTATCCGTACTAAACCAAAAATTTCATTGAAGATAATCATTCGTACCATAACATTACTAATTCCCTTTTAACCACATAAAAAATATTTTTAAGTTACCATAATTCATCTTTAATATCACATAATTAGATTAAAAAATCAACCAAAATCCCTAGTTTATGAAATAAAATTCAACAATTTTATATAATTAATAATTTAAATAAATGTCTTAGATCTAACCTCATTAATAATTATTTATAATCAACAATACCACTTATTTACCCAAACCCCTTATTAACCCCAAGAAAAGTCTCACACATTTTATTTAATGGAATTTGAGTGGCCTTAAAAACACAAGTATTTCATTTCAAAATGTCAAAAAATTTCAAATATCAAAATTTTTAATTTCCCTCATTCATTTCCCTCTTCAAAATGTCTAAAATTTTCAAAAATCAAAAGTTTTAATTTCCCTCATTCATTTCCCTCCGGTTGCATGGTTTGTCCAGGGAAGGAGGAATGATGCGGCCATACTATCACTGGTTTTGAGGAAGGATGCAGCCATAATATTGTAGGTTTGGAGGAAGGATGCGGCCATACTGTCGCAGGTTTGGTGGAAGGATGCAGTAAGTTAAGTTTCTTTGTTTATCCAATGATAATGCAATGCCCTTTAGGTTTCTAAGAAGTTCTTGTTTGCATCCGTAGCAATAGTTGTTTGGTTTCTCTTTGTTTTAGTTTGTTGATAGACCCATTTCTGAATCCTGAACTCATCAACCCTTTCTGTCAAACCGATAACCCTACATAAAAAACTGATAACCCTTTAAGTTCATGCTGGTCTTCAATCGGAGGTACCAAGCTATGCACACCATCCTTATACCCGAGAGAAAAAACCCACGACCCATCACGCAAAACCCTGTCTATCACATGCACAGTCGTGGCACCATCTTCTGCAACCCCACGAACAGGATTCTCAGATTCAGTGCAGGATGAATGTCGCGTGTTCAATTTCACTGCAGGGCCAGCGACTCTGCCCATAAATTCGTCTTACTTTGATGCCCAGTAGTCTCTTTGATGGCGATATGTACATAGGAGTTCAATTTCTAAGCAGAAGGGAACTAGCCATAATGCTTAGCATTTTTGAAATTTCACGTCTCCAAAAGCAAGGCCTGGGATTCAATAGTATCAATCGAGAATCTAAATTCTCCAGTTTCAAAGGCCTTATAGCCATGTAATTCATAATTTCTAGCTTTGCAGACATGGAGCCTATCGCTCCAAGATTCACATTTTCCAGTGACAAGGAATCGAGCCCTTGCTTTATTGCTCCATAAAGATCATTTTCCAGCAATACATAGGATTTGTGCTCTCTCCTTTATCGCTCCAAGAAGATCATTTTCAGTGATACGTGAAATCATCTCCTTCCTTTATCGCTAATTTTTTTTTATTTACCAGTGATATATCCCTGGAAAAATTGGATTATCTAGCAATATGAGTCAGGCCTTATTGCACAAAAATGTGGATTCTTTAGTGAAACAAAGGAGTTGGGCTTCTTCCTTTATTGCTTGAAGATGCCAATTTCTCAGGGATACAGGGCTTATAATGATCGCAGACTTGAAGGTCACTTAAGCAAACTCATGTTAAAGTACAAAAATAGTTGTACCAGCGTTGAAGCTATCACTTGACTGGTTTGAAATTTGTACCTTCTAAACTTAGACTGTGAGTGAGCCCTAAAATTCAGTTTGGTGAGTCATGGCACTATCATGCAGGACTTTTCTCCCACATCAAACTTGAGCTGGAAAACCTTTTAAATGCATATTGAATGCCTGTGAATTTTCCATGGCCACGTATACCCCCATATTCACATATTTGGTAAGGTATACCTCTCTGCAAAAGGGGGAGGGGGGGTTCATACTAGCTTCGATTCCCAAAATTGACTCATGCCAATTATTTTAAAGATTTAATGATTACAAAATCTTCCCTATTAGACTTGTAGTTTGGTCAGTCACCTATAGGAGGATAATTTAAATTTTAAACCACATTTTGATATCTAGATTCCAAAGCTCAGGTATAAGCCTGAACTGTAGCAAGGGTTAATGGCATTATTCATGGGGTACATAGCCTGTGACATACAAGCTACCATAATTTCCATTCTGTGAACAGTAAAACGAGCCAATTTTGGAATCATATCAGTCTTTAAATCCCAAGAATTTTAGTGTAACTACCAAACAGGCTTGTAGCTCTATTACCAATAGGGATGCCCCTCTTTTGGAGTGCATGGAGTAGAATCAATTTGAATTTTGTCCTTGAATTTTAAGGAGCCTAACTAGGCTCCTCATAGAACAAAATAAAAGGAATTGGAATTACTAAGGACTGTGCGTAGAATCCATAGAATGGCCCTATTAAGTGTTGTGGTTTATAATTTTTTTTTTGCATATTTCCTAAATTTTTGTTGATGATATCAAAGGCTAAGAAATTTTAGAGTTATAAGGGTAAGGTGAATGATCTCATGAATGAAATATTATTGAGGGATTACCCTAGTGGGTTATAGCTAAGTCATGAATCATCGAGTGCCCTAACAAACATGTTCCTCCCTCTACAAAATATCTCTCTTACTAGTTTGAAAAGAATCTATGAACGTCTAGAATATAAATAGTAGTGTTACCTTTGGAGACCCTAAAATATTCCACATATTTGAAATCCAATCAAAATATATTTCGTAGGAAGGCAATAATTCCATCGATTTGCAAAGAATATCTTGTGAAATTTACCCTATGCAAGCATCTCCTTATACCTTGGATCTGGCTCAACAATAATTAGTTGCAAGAGAGATTGTAGTGTAGCTGCCCTACGATTGGGTGGATATTGGAACGCCCTCCTTCAGTTACCAGTTGTTCTCATACACTCAGATAAGTATAATGACTTATGCATATTTGAATTATGGATGATGACTCTGCTTGTTATGTTAGTGGATTATTTATGATTTAACAGTCATGAAAGGTTTTTTGAATTCACTACATATTCATGGTTTACAAGTTGTTGTATATATATTCATGGCGATATTGAACTGCTGGAAATGTGTGATTTTTAGCATTTTCATGAATTGCAGTATCACTTACATGATTATAACTAATTGTCTTAAGTTCATTCAGTTGACCAGGTATCTTATAATCTCTCAGTTATCTTATATGTTTATGAATTGGGAAGCACACTGCTATAACCTTTAATGTAGGTTATGTTGCATGATATGAAATTTATTTATATGTCATGTGTTAAATGAGTATTTGGTTAGAGTTGATGGTCAGATAATACATGAATGATGCGATGAATCTATGAGTTATGCACATATATGTATTGTTGTAATCAAGAGAAGTAATAAAATATATCAACCTAAGATTCACTATTATTACATGATTTGTAATCCTTATGAATGGTCACGGGAACCTTGCATTCCTAATTTCTAATGAAAAAATAAATCATAATTCACTGAAGAGAGAAATTTACCTAGAATATACCTCGGATTATATTTCCTTACATGTTTCATATTTTATAATGTTGAGGTTGATTGAATTGGATTTTGGAGCTCTATCTTACATTTACTTAATATTTGATGTAGTTTGAGTATTATTGGTACCCATAGTATTCATTTTAGATAAGGCATAATGTTGCTCAAATCCTATGTTCAAGCCTTGACGTTCATTCTCGTAAATTTTTTGTTTTGGGTAGATGCCCTGGTTTTAAGAAATCATTGTAATAAATCCCACATTTTATTTCATTTTCCATTACCTTAAAGTTTCTGCAAGACATTTGGTGATTTGAGAATTTGGCAGTGCTAGGGACCAACAATCATGTGAGGAGGCTATATGACCATAGGGCCAGATCTCCCTTCTTTCATAGTAGATTGGAATCCATGATTCATGCATCAAATGGTGCCAAGGGCTGACACTCCACTATGGATCTCAGATCACAACGAGGTCTGATTTTCTATTCGGAGTTGAGGATATTCAATATCCTTACATTTGAGGTGTGTTGGGGTACTTAAACTTGCATCAATTTGAATCAATGTTGGATTGAATACACCATCGAGGTAAGTTTACATCCAGGATATAGGGATCTATACTTGGATGGGGTTTCTTCCACCAATGCAGGCATATATGGGCATGGAGCCATATTTCCTTGAAGCTTCATTAGATATGGTGAGCTAAGATGCAAGGTGGAAAGGGTGCACACCTGTATCAAGGCCCAGATGGGCATCGAGTCATATCTCCCATAATTAAAAAAATGTATCCATAGATCCAAGGACTCGGGGAGGTAAAATTCCAATGTAATGTTGATCACCGAGATGTACCACAAAATAAATATAACATGGAAATGTTTCAAAACATGAAGGGGGAATTCCTAGTTGGACCCCATGCCCAAGTTAACATGGAAAGGGCCACAAGGATCTAACAATGCCCACATGGATGCCACGTAGGAAACCATGAAGTCATGGACCCATTTTGTTGACGTGGCAGTGCCACATGGGTGATTCCTGTCTGTCACCACAATTTCCTAACCTAATTTGGAGTCTTGAAACATGATAAAAAATTAAAATAGTATTCATAATTACAATGGAAGCTACCAAATTTGAATTACTATTTGCATTCAATTACAAGTAAATATCCAAGGCAAAACCACTTATCCCTGATTTTGAACCTTAAATTTATGATATTATGGTATTTCGCTGGTTACTCCCAAAGTTATTGTATTTACTTTGTCACCTGCAACAATGATCATGCAACTGGGTTTAAGCACTAGTAAAATTTAAGAAGCATATATTGCATTTGTCTGCAAAATACTAGGCACAGAGAAAACCAGAGATCCCATTTCTGTTTACAGGCCAAGGCAATCCATAGGAAGTGATGAAGCTATGCACAGTTCATTGAAGGAGAGTTGTGATGAGATGGGACAACTTAGTTTATGGAAGCTACATAATCTACACAAAGAAAATGAAACAACATCAAAGGATTATGAAAAGGTGATAAGTAAACAATTTGCTTCACAGAATTTGTCATCACCTGCACTAGAACAGAGTATGGAATCCTTGGATACACCACTGAAGACGCTTGTACATACTAAGGTCCATGATATATCTCCTTTATTGTACACATTATTTGGACCAGAATGTAGTACGCCATTGACAAATCATGAGCTTACAGAAGATAATGATAAGGTTGTTACTGGCACATCATTTGAAAATGCTCTGCTGACACTATTAGTGACTGAATCAGGGTCACCAGGGGCCTCACTTCGAGACCACGTGTCTCTCATAGACAAGGATGTTAGGGTTTTTGTAGATACAGAGCAGTCACAATTGATCCAATTGAATATGCAAGAAAAACTTCCAGAGTTATGCTATGTTACACCTTCCAGGAAACCGATGAATTCAGAAGGTACCGGAAGTGAAAATACAACCAAAGATCCCGTATCTGGTAGTCCAAGACAATCCATAGAAAGTGATAAGGCTATGCACAGCTCGGTGAAGGAGAATACTACTGATCTGGCACAACTTGGTTTGTAGAATCTATACCAGGAAAGTGAAACAAAAGCAAAGGATTCTAAAAAGGTAATGAGTAAACTATCTACTCTACAGAGCTTGTCACCAAATGCACTAGAGCAAAGGGTGGATACACCATTGAAGACGTTTGAGAAACATACTAAGGGACATGATATATCTCCTTGCTTGTACACCTTATTTGGACTAGAATATAATACCCCATTGGAAAAGCCTGAGCTTAAAGAAAATAACGATATGTCCCCTTGTTTGCAAGTTCTGTTTGGAGAAGAATATAGGAATGTTACTCGCACATCATTTGAAGGTGCTCTGCAGCAGCCATTAGTGACTGAACTAGAAGTCTCACTTGGATACAATGTGCCTCTCATGGAAAAGGATGTTAGCATGGGCAAGGATACTAGTTTTGTCAAAGGGAAAAAACAGTCAAAGGGTATGCAATTGGAATTACAAGGAAAACTGCCAGTGCAGCAGCCATCAGTGACTAGACCAGAGCCACAAGAGATACATTTAATTTTTTTAAAATATTTTTACAATTTCATCAGAATATCGATGCTCCACAAGCGTTGGAAGAGTGACACCTTAAAGCATCAGAAGAGCAATGCTCCTAAAGTCGGAAGAGCAATGCTGCAAGCGTTGGAAGAGCGACGTCACAGTTTTTAAAATATTTTTAAGGCTCATCGGAATAGCAATGCTCCATAAGCGTTGGAAGACATAACGTCGCAATTCCGAAAGATTGGTATTTTTGGAAGACTGACAGTTTGGTGTCGTCGAAAGACAGAAATTTGTGGCTTGTCAGAAGACCGACGCTTACAAAACATCAGAATAGAGACGATTTGGATAATTTCGGAAGAGCGACAGAAGTCTGGAAACTTCGGAATAAGTGTCGCTCTTCTGACGCTTTATTGAAGTGTCAGAAAAGCGACGTAATGGCTAACCATGTTTTTCCCCACCTCAAACTGTCGCTCTTGCGACACCTATGTGTCGGAATAGCGATGAATTGGCAGTCGGAAATTGGGCCAAATGTGCTAGTGACCCTACAGGAAACAAAGAAGAAAGAGGAAAGAGAAATAAAAACATAAATTCTAGATAATTTTTCATATCATTGTTTCCTTGTGTTTTTGTTTTGTCTTATTATGTGTACATGACCATATAATACTTGAAATAGAAAGAATATCAATCCCATTAAATTTAGGAACACAAAGTTTGAAGAGAAATTTCAAAAAATAGGAAAATCCAAAAGTTACTTGTCATACCTCCCAGTAAAAATTGTGTATTGTCACAATCACCTTATTTCTTATGACAAAGACTCCTTTCCATTCCAAAAAAATATCAATCTCATTCCACAAATAATATTCATCTATATTTAATGTTTTTTCATTATTTCCCATCCAATCCATTAGTTTTCCCCCTCGAACAAGCTTCTATAGAGAAATCACAACAATAGTCTAATTTTATAGGAATATTTCAAGTTCAAAAGAAAGCTATAGTTCAATGAAATCATTGAAACCCAACGTTGGAAATTTAGGAAGAGCCTCGTCAAAGTTTCTACCAAACTCAAAAAAGAGAAAAAATAAAAAACAAGGCTTTTACAAGTTCCTCTATCTTACTATAACATCCCTTTTAGCTAGGAAAATTCCATAGCAACCTTTAGCCTTGCATCAATTTGAGCTTCATGAAACCGTCAACCAATATAGAAATTCCAACTAATAGTAGATATGAATTACTTAGGAATCTTATTTTCCTAGGTTTGCATGTGAACTGCATCATGTATAATGCAAGATCATGATAGAAAAAGTGAGAAACGCTAGTGAGCATAGTCAATGTGATATTTCAAAATCATCACATGCGTTGAGAAGTGACAAAACCATCAACTCATGATAATCAATAAATATAGTACTTTCATGTATGATTTTAGCCATAATCAATTGATGGTAAGGGTCACTTCTAGTCATCAAAAAACTATTTCTATCTAACATTGCAATTATCACATACAACACGCTTCTAGTCATCAACAAACTATTTCTATCCATTGTAATGTCTAGCCTACTGCTTTAGGAGAATGGAAAATAGACTTACCAATATCCATGCAAATGACTTACCCCACCTCACAACTTTTCTCTCTCAACTATAGGATTCTCAAATTACAGTGTTTGATACTACATATTCTTCATACTACAACATCTTACTCTATAGGTTCTGCATATTGAAGGGTCCAAGTCTGCATCCTTTACATACTATAAGAATGAGACAATTCTAATCATTTTTGAATGATATAGGAGAAACACAATATAAAGTAACTAGTATCAACACCACAATTTGAATTGTAAGAGGTTGATTGTTTTCATTTCATTATCTTGATTTAATTTCACGTGGCTAAATTGTTGGCTATTTCTAGATATTTTTACATAACAACTACATAAATGATTTCATTATGTTTAGCTTAGTATAAACTATTAAACACCTCCACTATTTTCTCCATATCTAAAATTTTCCTCGATGCATATTTTTATAAACATTAGCTTTCTACATGGTTATGATAACTCTCTTGTATAATTTTATTATGGGATAATGTTTTAACTAGAGGGACCTCATTGATACTATCAGGATACATCAATACCTTGGATTGTTAAATATTTTCTAGAGAAGTCAATAGATGGAGTTCTTTGAAAAACTGAGATGTATTCTTGATGATATAGCCTTCAATTTTCCTTAAAATTCTAAAACTATAGAGAGAAATAAAACCTTATAGTTGTAAAGTGAGATACTCACATTAATGAGGTAATAATTAGTAGAGAAGGGAAAAGTTTAGGGGCCAATATTCATGGGTGGGATACTTTTCCATGTTTTTACCAAAAAAAAGATTCGCTAATTTCCATTTTTCTATAGATGATTGACCCAAATTTTATATTCTAAAATTTTATTAACCTAAAAATTGCCAAATTTTGATATATATATATATATATATATATATATATATATATATAGATATATATATATATATTACAATTATGATTACGTTTCAACCATAGCCTGGAAAACTAAGATCACAATTCGACTTAGTTATTTCATAGAAGACTAGGTAGGTTGTCAATTCATCACCTTATCATATTTTTTCACTTCAGAGTCAATTTTCAAATAGAGTTACATAAATGTCATATGAATTGTGTAAATAATTTTATATCAATGAAGTAGCTTTAATTAGGGACACTTAAGTCTGAAATACTAATATTTTAACTCTGAAAAGGACTTTGATTCCATCCTTTCACAAAATCTGCAAAGATGAGTATTCGGTTGAATCGGGAGTTTTAGAAGCTACCTTACTTGAAACTCATTTCAACCATGAATCTATTTGTTTCTAGATATATTTTTTGACTCTCAAACCAAGAGTGTTACTTCTACTATATAAATAATCAAATTTTCTTGGAAATATCTAAAGCCACATTTGATAGATTATTAAATTCTCCAAATATTGGTCTAAAAATTATGGTTAAGAAGTTCAACAAAGAGTTTATAACCTTGGTGGAAGATGATAAGCTTGAATTATTTCAAAATTTACTCTAAGCCCTCACTGAGAACCAAAAAATAGAATTACCCTTGCCTACCAACTTATTAAAATCGTTCTTTCAGATGTTGATATCCCTTCTAGTCATGATTTTTGGTTTGGCAGATGGTACCACATTCATGACTATCATACTTATAATGTAAAACCCCAAGTAAATAACCATCATTTTCCCTAGATATTTGACTAGAAGCACAATCTTAGACCTTAGTACAATAGGCCATTTCAAGGACTCTAGGCATTGCATTTACTTAGTGGGGCTTGGTCCTATTAAACTACCTATCATATTTTTTACCTACATGATTAGTAGAAGGGGTCAAAGAAAATGATGGAAAGGAAAAATAATATTAATGTTGGAATGATATTTTATATCCCAACCAAAATGCTGGAAGTTATGTTTAGTTCATTGCTCACTTCTCTTTTGACTTACGATTAAAATTGCTGGAAGAAACTCTAGATAGAATATCAAAGGAGGCGAGAAGGATTTTATCCCCGACTAAGGACAACAATATTGGTAGCTAGTTATTTTTTCCTGACTATTCTATTATTGCAACCTATGGTTTCAAAAAGGAATCTTATCACCTCCCTAAGTTCATTACCCCACTAATATTTTCTTATGAATTATTAAGGCATAGGCTCATTGTCAATGATGTCCATTTTTCCTCTAAGAATAAGAAGGAAGTTTATTTTCCTTATGTAGTTTTTTCTCTAATTTCTAGGCATAAAATAACTATTGATATGACTTAAAAATAAATTCTCTCTTTTGGTCTATTACATGATGTTTGCTGGAAATAAAACCCTCATGGAATCATATCTAGCTTAAAAAAATAGGTTGATCTATCTACTTATGTTCATGAGCCTAGATTATATATTGAACATGTGGCTAATTTTTTCCCTCTGCCTCGGAATAGAAAAGATAAAATAATTATGCAGGTGGCCACAAAACAAGGTAAACAGGAAATGTACAGAGTTGATGGAAAAAATAAATTAAACCACCTACTAATTTCATTCATTAATTTATCTCACAACAGTGGATTTGTAGAAACACCAATGGGGTGGCCTAAAGCATGCTTGAGGCTATTGTAGAAGATATGGGGAAGGGAAGACGCGATAGCCAATTGGTTTCTCTAAATTCCACACGTGATACAAGGACTTGTGAAGTGATTGTAGTGAATTCTCATATGTCGATCAATAAAGTGGATCTTAGAGTCAATTGCATGGTTTGTTGGCCCATCACCTTGCATTTACTATTCCATGAATCCCCTAAGAAATATGGAGAAAAAAATTGAAGGGTATTCATATTTCAAGGCTAGCTTCTCTTGTTATATACTGTTCAAACATGAATGTTTCCATTTTTTATATAATTTTGTACAATATAATGGAAATATAGAGGTATGTTTGGAAAATTGTCGTCTTTTCAAACTTATGCCTGATCTCCTACAAAAGAAAAGACATTGGAAAAGGCAATGCCTCTTTTCCTAGTTTCTTCATTCCTTCACTTTCATTATCTTTGTTTATATTTTTTTCTTGCATGTGCTCAAGTAACACAAAGTCACGGTAGAGTTTGAATCATGGATGTGGTGGAAACCTTCATGGATACTCTTATATTTACTCCTTCAGGCTCGAGAAAATCAATGGGGTATTTATTTTCCAAATTTGATAAGGAATTCGCAAGCTTAAAGTCCTCACCACCATAAGAATATCATAGATTTAAATTATTAAATCTCCCCTTTGTTTCAGTTTGTAAGTATTTTTGGCTTCGAATTGTTCATGGATGTAGGTCCTTCCCCTTCTCCTCCTAAACTCAATTAAATCTCTTGCTTCTTGGAGTGATTTTTAATATTTTCTTTCTTAAGCCTTCATTTTCCTCTTTAGTATATTAATACTCCCTTCCTTCGATAATTCTTGATCCATGTGTGCTTTACTCGACTATTCACCACATTTAGTCTTCATGCCTTTTCATAGAGCACATTTAAGGAGGGTTGTAGGAGGTTGTCTTAGCCATAGTATTTCCCAAGTTTGAGCCCAAGCACATACATCCATACATAGGTATTGTGCACACAATCCTCTATGTGTGAAATAGGAAATTGAAGATATTGAGAAATAGGTGGCCAAGGAAAGAGAGGATGTTTTAGACTCTGATGTCATGGAATCATTTCCAATTTGGTTGCCAACTTTGGCACAAACAAAGGCAGGTGAAATTAGTATCTCCTTCTTATTTAATTATATTGACACCTTAACGAGAGATTTACAAATATTTTATTTGAGCAAAATGACAATCAAGATGAACTCTTCCTTCACATGGAGGGGTTAAACCTTCTCTATCATATTATGGATGAGTTCCTATGATGCTTGGAAGACATACTTATTTGTGATTGTGACTAGCCTCCTCCACCACAACAAGGCCCCCCCAGTGCCAAGCACTTAACACATATATTGAACGCTACCAACAAATTTTATTTTATTTTGTATTTTATGTCGCTTGTTATGTGCATTCCCCATGTTGCTATTGGTTCAATGGCTATATATCCAAACTATTGTATCAGCTATGTATATTACCTTTTTTTACCAATACATTTTGATCAACTTATGTTGGATCCTCAAATATTTCCTTTGGTCTGGTTGCCAAATTTGAAGACCAAAGAATTTTGAGGTGCCATATCTATGTAAGTGATTTAAATGCTTTCTAAATTGATAATATAATTTGACCTTACAAAAAAATAAAAAATAAAACAATAAATTTATAGAAATTAAATAACAAGAAATGAGTAAAACTATAATTAATTCATCACACAAATGAAAAACAAATATTCTAATAGTAAGTAAAAGAACATGTGAAAATGAATAAGAGGGCCTTCCTGGTTCATGTTATGATGTGAAAATGAATAGAAGTGCTAAAATAAAACCGATGGGATGTACTAGAATCAATGCATGAACTTATATGATCAACATCCTTTTATATTAATGTAGATTCAAGTTATAAGACTTTATATCTATCATATCCCATTGGTATTTCTAAATTATTGTATATATGTACTGAACAATTAACTTCTCAAACTTATGTGACTATAGTGATATCATTAGCTTGTGGTCCGTCAATTAATTGTAATCTACAAAATTAGAACAAAGGATCGAATTCCTTGATCACCATTCAATGGAATCAATAATTTCTAAATAACTTAATGATATGCAAGCATGGAATAATTTATTCAATTCACTTAACTAATCCTTGGGTTGATTCATTGTAGATAAAGCATAGAATGTGTTATTAAAGCACATACATTAACCTAAGGTTTGATTGCGATTCCATGCATACCTTATTAATCTACAACTGGTTTAGAGAACACCTAAAAATCCTCAAAAGTGTCAAACGAAATTTGTAACATTCTCTCCCAACCCCATGTGTTATCTCGAGTTGTGGGAGCTATTACATGTTCATTTGACCCAATATCCAAGGTATATTATGAAGATGGGGTTATGAAAATACTATTTTTCATCATCATCAAGATTTGAAACAAAATCCACCATTTTGTTCATATCCTCAATAACTCTCAAGTTATATAAATTTTATCTAAATTTAACTCATGAATTTTTATTCCCTTTTGAAATTTAACGAATCATATAGAGCCACATTGACATTGAACTACCCTGTGGAACCCACGTGGTCCATTTTTGGAATATGTGGCACTGCCACATCAATATAAAATAGGGTCAACGTCACTAGGGTAGTGCCACATTGCATCCACTTGTAGCCCACGTGGCATGCCATGTCAACTCGGGTGAAACTTTACCAGGTCCTCCCAGGCTTTATGTTTTGTGATATTTTGTTGTGATATTCGGTCCATGCTCTATCTGACATTACAACACTATTTCACTCTTTAAAAAACCTAAATCCCCAAATCTATAGATCCATGTAATTTCTTGAGGGTGATCTGACCTAGCGCTCATCCAAGCCATCATAGGGGTATGCACCCTTTTCCATCCCCAGATCTTGGATCACTAGATCCAACCACACTTCATAAGAATATGGTCATATGCTACATCCATCCATCTAGCCTTCCAATATCATATCTGACATGTTCATGTTTGAATCTATGGATCCAGAGCCATTTGAATCTACCATAGTGTAATATGGCCCAGCTACATCTAGCCTATCATAGATGTAAGCTCCCTGATGATACCCTAGATGCCCAAATCCTAGATTTGGTAAATGTTGAATAAGGGAATATGCTCCAAATGACATCTAGCCCTATCAAAAATGTTTTGTCCCTTTCCAACCATGAATACTCGAATCTTCATATGCAACAACATCTAATAAGGGAAATTTGGCCTAGATGGGATTTGAACTACTCTCATAGGTGATGGCCCTTGCCACCACTAGATGCCTAGATCACTAGATTTCTTTCAAAGCACCAAGCTAGGGTAAAATAGAAAATAATGAAGAGTTGGGAAATTCCTATAGGAAAACGGTAACTTCATGAGAGCCAAATATCTATTGAAGAAGGACAATTCTTGAACATGGATTCTCATTGATACTAAGCCATTTCCATAATAAAATAAAGGGGAACTAGTAAGGTCAAATTTTACATTGGATCCTGAATCAGAGGTATACATAGCTCCAAATTCAATTTTACCCAAATTCACCACTAAAGAAGGTAAATTATGCAGAGAAATATAACTTTTCTACCTATTGTAGGCTATCCAACTTCTTCAATTAGGAAGGACTTCTTCATTCATTATTGAGGTGACATATAGTTCTCCATGACCATTCATAAAGGTTACATATCATGTATTAAACAATGAAAATTAGGATGTTATAGCTGAGTTCAATTATTAGTCACAAAAATACATAAGTGTGCATAAACGCACAAAATCATCACATCATTCCTAGACTATGTAATCATGTGCATTAAGAAGAGATTCATTTAACTCACAATCTATAAGATAAACTTGCAGCAGATGAGATAGTCTACAATCATGAATATGGTATTGAACTACTCAATTCATAACATATCAAATAATTGAGAACTTATAAGATAACAAGTTAGCTTAGTGAACTTAACAAAATCAATCACAAACATGTTAGTGATCTTGTTATTCAAGAATATCGAAACAATCACTCAATCCAAGCAATTCAAATTACCATAGATTTATATAAAAAAAACTTTTCAACCATGTAAATGTGGTGATTTTAAGCAACCTTTCATGAATAATAGTGGACCATATATCAACCAATAACATAAAAAGAATAGTTATCATTCATAATTCAAATATTATTACGAGAAAAGCTACCCTAAGGTTTGGGTTGAGGGACCTAACAAAGCAGATGGCATATCATCACAAGAAGCACTCTAATTATCAGTTTTAATTCTTGAACTAGAAAATTAAGGATAGACGACCTTACCCGTTTGTCCTACGTTTGGGGTCGATACCACAGGGTGAAAACCCTCTACTACTCCTGGTGCTTCAGAACCTACAAATCAATCAAGAAAAAGCAAAAAAACTAGTTTCACATAATATATGTCCTAGATGTCAACATGTTAGCATATATAGTCTCATAAAAATAGCATGAAATTAACCATTATAAGATCATTAAACATGTATAGGATACATATAACACAGAGGCATCAGGAATGGGATATAGCTTATTTTATTGATAATATGTAAAGATAAAATGGAGGATTCACCTAAGATCTACCACGACTCCAAGAGAAACTGTCCTCTAGATCTGTCCAACCCTAGCCTCACAAATTTTCTTCCATAAAGGGTTCACAAAGGATGTCACATAAAGTGGGGGTGAACATCACAGGGAAACAAGGGTTTCCTGAACCTGGGAAGTGCAGAAAGAACAAGGAAATATCAAACTTGATCAGGGATATAAAAGGCTATAATATCAATAGCATTCTCTTTCTCCTCCCTTAGGCCATTTCCTTGAGGTGTATTTATACTTCTGCAAATCAATTTTTTCAGTTGGAGAACAGTTAGGCCACGAGATGTAGTAGTTAAGTTACAGGGAAAACCCCTAAACCTCGCCTCATTAGGAGGGAGTTTTTATATTTTTTAATATTTTAAATAGCATACATGGGTTAGTTATGGATGGACCCGCGTATACACGTGGAAAAAACTGGGCAGAGTCATGTATGGATTTTAAAATATTGTTTTTTTAAGAAGTGTGATCAAGTCTGAATGGAAGGGTTGTCCAAGGCCAATGCACAATTCATCAAGTATATAGAGGTGATAAATGATGCTATAACAAATATGAATCATTATACTTATCTAATTGAGTTATATTAGCTAGAAACTAAAGGAAGGAATTCCAATATCCAACCAAAAATAGGCCAACTACAATACAATATTTATTGAAACTAACCACCCTTGAGTTAGATCTAGAGTTTAAGGAGATTCCTGCACATGAAAAAATTCACACCAAATATTGGTTAGACACTCAAGAGATGAGATCCACTATCCATGTGGCTCATCAATTTCTCTTTGGAAGTAAGCACTGTAGTGAATCACTTACTCTCTAAGATTCAAAACTTAAGGGTTCACCCAAATTCTAGAAGGGTGTGTTTCTTAGTTTCAGGGAATTGAATCCACTATGAAGATGGCTCATCAACCAGTTAGAAAAAAATTAGTTAGAACTAAGTGGTTTATCATCCCAAAAGAAAGCATTAAGTATTTCATCAACCAAAGATGAACACTTAGTGTTTGAATTAAATCTCTATTTTTCAAACTAGAAACATGAGTTTATACAAGAATTTCGTGATCTCAAACACAATCAAAGAACTCCTAATAAAATCACCCCATCCCAAATTTACTTACGTTGTGCACGCGGGGGCTTCACTTGATGATCCTCTAGCATATCATGTGCGATAATAGCATATTAAACAATACCCTTAATTTTAATACATATTGGAAAATTCCTCTAAAAAGCACATTATTTAACCCCCTACCAATATAAACCCAATACACCTTCTGAAATTTAAAATCCCCTAATTTCACTATATATTTTAGATATCCATTTTTTCATTAAAATTTTTTACACCCCTTTATATTTTTTCATTAACTTTGAGCTCCATTTTTAATACCCGCCAATATAAAAACCCTTTACCCCCTATATATCCCCCAATATATTATGTCTATTTTCCCTCATTATATATCCCCCAATATGAACCCACGTGTTATAGTATTGTTCCTGCAGTGAAACCCCTATTGTTGTGCATATATGTATAATTTTTCCTTCATCCCTTGATATCACTAATCAAACACTTCTGTAGTTCCCCATTGAATTTTCCTTAAGGGCCATGTTGTAGCCTAATATTTCTAGGTCAAAGAGAAAATCGTTACCCAGTGAAATTTTTTACTTTTGGGAAATTTATTAAAATAAAAATGCTTATTATAAGCAATTTTAAATTCTTGGGCCTCAATGTAAAGAAGTATTTCATTTAGGATTGAATGTTCAAGGTTCACTTACATGGTTAACACTCATACAAAGCCCCAACAAAGCAACTACCTAGAGTCATAAAGTATGCATGATTATTCTTCCACATTTGGAGGTTACTCTTATTTGATGGTTTGTGACCAAAGGTTTGTAGTGAAGATCCCACAAAACCTGTCATTTGATGTAGTGGCTCCATTCATATGCACAACAATAATTTAATATAGCCACATGCAATACTTCCAAATGATAGACCCTAGAAAAAGCCTTGAAGTGGTGGGCCTTTTTCATTTGGGACACATGGCTATCATCAGATAAGAAGGGTTCCATAAAGTGGTATAATAACAATAAAATGGAAAATCAACATCGATGCACTATCATATTCAAGGTTGCATGCAACAATTATGGTTAGAGTTACACGATGGTTGATAATACGCTTGCTTGAATTTGTCTCATCATTAATCATTAGTTTGGAGGATGAATACAAATAATGGGTATTCCAGACAAGAACAACCAAGATCAAACCTGAAATGAATAGGATTCTAACCTTTAGAGGAAGGTAAATGATGGAAATTATGTCATTTTCCATCGACAGCCTATGAGTTCTCTTTCCCAAATAGATGAGTTTTCGAGAGGACAAAATGCATGAAAAGTATTCAAAAGAGTGCCCTCAGGAAAGCGGTTGGGCCAAAGAGCTTATCTAGAAATTAATGGTCAATATTTATTATGGGAGAATCCCCCCCAATTTTCCAAAACCACGAAAGGTGCCCCAGGAAAGCGGTTAGTCCAAACAACTTATCTGGAAATTAATGGCCAAGATTTATTACGGGGCAATCCTCCCTAATTTTCTAGAACCATGAAAGGTGCCCCCATAAGCATTTTATGGTTTGGGTAAGTGACATATGGATGACGACAATACCGAGACTCACTTACAATTTTCCATCTTCGATGTAACTCACCACCAGCATGCATTGCCTATTCACCTTTGACATGGATTCCATTATATTTGGGGGCCCACACACATATTTTGATCCAGGTGGATATTGGTGGCCACCCACCTATTCCATTTGGACCCCCATGATCATTTATTTCAGTTTTTTAGTTTCAACATAGCTTACTATTTTTAGAAGTTTTCGGGTCCTGAACTTCTGGAGCTGTTTTGAGGCCCTAAACAATGTTTTTTGGGAAAAATAGGAGCAACATGGGACTACCTTTGATTTTTCTCACATCAAAATTTGTAGCCCTCGAAAAAATATTTCTAACAAGGCATTGAGCACGTCAAACAAATATCATATGCTAAAGTTACATCCCTGGGAAGTTGATGTACCAATTTACCCAAACGAGGCCCATAGTTTTGGTGATTCATCTCCTAGGGTTAGATTTTTGGATGTTTAGGATTTTCCATTATTTATCAATAGTAAATAGACCTTCAAGCCTCATTGTGACATATTTTAGAGGCTTGTATCCACCACATCTCTTCTCATAGATAAGTTACCAGTGCCCTAGCTAGTTTATTTCCATTTTGTCTGTAAGCATATTTCAATTATTTGTTATTAATGAAATGAAGTATTATTTCCACTGCATCTCTATGTTTATGTCTAATTCTATATTTTATTGCATTCTTGCATAAATATAGATCATATTTCCTATTCCATTTCTCATATACACACTTTATAGTCCAAAATATGATTTTATATATTGCTAATATAAAGAGGATGGGGTATTATTTTATAATGGAGGAAAATAAATATTATATAATATATATAATATCTAATATTATTTTGGGAAATAACGAGCGAAGAATGGAGCGTGAAGGAGTTAGGTCGTACGCATTAGGGTTTCATGGTTCCTTCTCGGTCACGACTCTCAAGCTCTCGATGGCTTGGAGGAACTACCATGGTGTGGCGAACATGGTCCCCAATCGAAAATAGTTCATTGAAGGCGGATTCTGGAATAGGTAGACTGATATTTGGTGTGTGGCTCTTCTGGAATATACAACAATGGAATCCCTGCACTCATTGACACTTCTACATGCCAGACTTGATAAAAATGACTATAGCAATTCCATCATGTACAATACAAATGCGATGAGGCTGAATCGTTTGGTTTTCACGATATGGAATGATGAAACATCGATTTTGGGTCTGTTGTGGCTTACCAGTGGCGGCAACAGGGGGCTCGTAGAACTGTAGACACTACTTTCTTTTGGATGTGGTATTCATTACTGCTTTTCCCATAGAAGGGGCCTAGGTTCCCCACAGGCCACTATGCATATATAGGACCTGCAAGGGGGACACGCATCACCCCTATACTACTTTCCATTTCCATCTCGACAGTTCTACGCAAAGTAGCTCATCAAGTACACAACAACAGACTCCTCAAGATAGAACATGAAGCACTGAGACAGCTTGACACCGACTGGTATTTGTTTTGGCACAATCCCCATCACCGATCGATTGCATTATAATGGGGGCTCCTAGAACTAGCTGCAATTAAAGACAACAAAATGGCACCAGACACCAAGCAACAAGTATACCCAACCTATTTTCAAGTGTTTATTAGAACCCATGTAAGGAAAGACAAATTACTCTGGTATATGATACATCATTGGTAATTAATCTGAAATATATCATGAGCCAAAGAATGGTATATCCAATACACATTCAATCAATAATCATTGAAGGAAATTTTTTACAATAATTCAAGTCAATCAAGGATTACTGCATTAGCTCAGGGTCATCCATAACACTAAACCTGAGGTTGAGAGGAAGAGTTGCGGAACAGAGCAAATCCAAATGCCAAAGGGGGCACCAAGGGCATCAACACCTCAAAACATGATCACACTAAATGAGGATCCTCCTACAAGAACATCCTACAGGGGAAAATCAAAGATATGACACCTACAAAACCAGCGGGAAGTGCACCGAGCCCATACGTAGTAGAGAAACTGAACCACACACCAGAAATGTCCGTAGACATACCAAAGATTGATTAAAATCACACCAATTATGAAGCACAATAAATAATATGCCGATTCAACTGCTTTTGGCCCAAACAAATGGAACTCTTCCATTGGATTTTCACAAATTGGACCATGGAATGCAAAATTCATCTTTCCTCCAAAGGATTCTTCATCGTCAAATTTTAAAATTTGGAACTCAGAGACATTATAATTCAGGAGGGACAGTGGTTCTGGGGTTCTATGGGACTCTTCGTTACCCCATGGTTCCTGGATTTTGATGCAAATACTATGTTAGTTTCGAGAATGTTGGTTTGGGTCCAGTTACACAACCTCCCGCTACATTTCTGGAATGAAAGCATTATTTAAGGCATTGGGAATATACTTGGGAGATACATCAAAAAAAATATGAAAAGCTTGGAGGATATGATCTATACATTCACATGTATTTTTTTGGAAGTAGATCTCAGAAAAAGATTGTCGAAAAGAATAAAACTGAAAAAAAAAAACAACAAATCTGGATACAACACCTAGATTATGAAAACAATACTTTCAGATGAAGAATTTGAAGGCAGACCAGACATTTACAAAAATCATGTACAGATGAAAAACGAGACAACCATAAAAAAGAATAAAGTAAAGGCACCTAAAGGGTGGAAATTTCCCCTTTGTCAACCAAAGGAGGATGCAAAAGAAGAAGTTGAAGAATCCACTCCTATCAAGAAAGAACAACAAGCGAAAGAATTAGAAGCAATAGGGAATGAAGCACAAGATCCTTTTGACTTACAAAAAACCCCTGAATGGCCTACAAAGGATTCAATGGATGCGGAAAATGGTGGGATTAAATGAAAGCATTTATCAGATACCTCAGAATCAAACAAGGATAATGGGGCATACACAGAGGAAAATCAGCTTGCCCTCATCTCTACTACGTCATCACAAGGTGCATGGTGCAAGGTCGAGAAGAAGAAAGGGAGAAAAAATTGATCTTCTCCTCTATTGTATTTTTATGATCTCTTGTATGTAATTTGAACACTAGTTTTGACTGGTTTTTGAACAACTACCAGCTGATGCAACATGTAATTTTATTTTCATTAATAGAATTACAAATTTTTCCTTGGAAAAAAAATATTTCATATCATTTTGTTCTATTTGTAATTTTTTTCAAAAGAGAGAGTTGTTTGATAACTATTCCCAAAATCAGTTCTTCGAACCGATTAACATAGTTATTCAGCTAGGCTGGGAGGGGGAATAAAAGTTTAAAATCAAAACATTGTAAGGGTTCAAAGGCTAGTTCTCATGATTGCTATTGTAATAATAAAATCTCTCTGAAATTTGAAGAATACATTGTAGTTTTATTCTAGCTTTGGGTAGTTGCAGTTAGGTTTACTTTCTCTTGTTTTCATTTTTCATAAATGTTTTTCATTTGTCGACATGAGTGTAATGAAGCTACTAGCTTATTTTACTTAGAATGTTTACTATTTTTTTTTCTCAACAAAGAGTACCTACAAAAATGATTTAAAGAGGCCTTTAAAGGCTCTCTAGCATGCTGCAAATTTACCCACATGTTATTCTTATTTAAGTATTATTTCTACCATATTTATGCTCAAATTCTTAATTTCCTGGGTATGTATTCTATCATCTTTATTTTCTTCCAACCACTCCTTTAGTCCAACACTCTATAACCATCATATTTTATCTAGCCAGTTTATTTTGGAAAGCTACGGTTTAGAAATTAGAGGTTTTGGTCACAAGCCCTCATGGCCTGTCCCTCCAGCCACTTATTTCAAAACATTCCATCAATATTAAGATGTCTCGGGCACTAGTTCCCCCACATCCAGGAACTGTCTCTGAGAGTTACAACATCTTTTGGTATCATTGTCAGGGATCAAAGAATGAGGTTATTTTCCCTGGGAAATGAGATATATTTCTTGATGGAGAACAAGATTTAGTTATCGAAGTTTGGCTATTAATCATTAATCTAGCGGCTGTACAGGAAAAATATTTTACTAAATAAAAAAAAATTACTGACATAAATGAGGAAGAAACAGGGAAAGGTCAGGTATCATATGCTGAAATTTCTCAAAGGATTCTTTTTATTTGTTATCAGTTCTATTGTCTATGTTCTCGTACATGTTAAGAGAGTTATTTATTACCTTGTATACTCTGACTGGTCCAAGCCTTCAACAATGTAATTTTATTTGAAACAAGAGGATTTATCTTATTCTTGTGTGTTAAATCTTGATCCGGTTCTTTCTTCCGAATCAAATGAAGAAAATCATGTTTGCACTACAATCCTACCTCAAAATCCCTAATCTTTCCAAATTAAACATGAAAGTTATGGTTCATCATCTTTTGTGATAGTCACTCCTATGCCTTCTAATCAACCCACTAATATCCAATCCAAAATTTGGGAAATTTTTAAACCCCTTAAGTTACCATCTTTTCTTCATGATTACTCTCCGATATGTTTTAAATATTTTCCTCATTTCATTGCAAAAAGTTGTATTATAACAGAGAAACATGTGTTGGCTTTTGAATGTTTTCTGGATAGGTTTGAAATTATTCATGAAGATGTGACTTTTAGGTTGTTTTATAATTCATTAACTGGGGATGCTCGATAGTGGTTTCAATGTTTAAGGTCAAATACAATCAGTTCATGGAAAAAATTTCAAGGCATCTTCCTGAGGTATTGGGGTGGAAACAAATCTCATGAACAATATCTTTCTCAATTTTATGCAATGCATAGGAGAAGCAATGAAATAGTAAGTGTATTCAATAGGATATTTCAAAAAATTTACTTCAGTATACCCACAGAAATCTGCCCTCCTGAGGTTGCTACCATAGTATACTATTTAGCATCCCTTCCTCTTAACGTAGCATTTTATCTCAGGTAGAGGGGATCCAAAACCCTAGAGCAAGTGTTCATTGATACTTAAGAAGTTGAGGAAATATTTTGGCCTATGGGAAGCTTCCAGATCAAAATATCCATGAAAACATGGTAATAAATCAGTAGAAGAAGGAATAGAAAAGACAATCATCTAATATAAATCTAAAATTTTCTTCTACTTCAAATTTTACAGGTTGTGAGTCAATTTTCTTTAAGGAATTAAATAATTTTCCTCAGAAAAATAATTTTACACCTACAGTAGATGATTTTCCCTTTTACAAGGTGATGGATAGTTTTTTCATGATGTTTATTGAGGATGATAATGCCAAAATTCGTGGCATCCATGGTAAAAAAGTTTCAGGAGAAAGGAAAGGAAAGTTTAGTTATTTTAAAATATTATTTATAGACCATCTAAGTGCAACATAGTACTCTTAGGTTTTTCTTCTTTAGAGAATCTTTCGACTTCATTCCTAGGGAAAAAATATGGAAGAGGGTACAACAAATAATGGTTCCTCTCGAGCTAAGCATTGTTGTGACTAGACTACAGGAGAATGTTATTACCAAGCTTCATACCACCAAGGGTTGGTTGAAAGAAATTAAATTCAATATTAGAGTCAAGGAAGGGTGTCCCTTATCCCCTACCCTTTTTGGTATATAAATTGATAAGCTAGAAGAATGTTTGGCAGGTGCAAGGTGTGATGAACTGGAAATTATGAGTATGGTCATAACTCTTCTCCTTTATGTTGATGATATTGTAATTTTTGTAAGCAGCCATAACAATATCGAAAATAAACTAATAATTCTCCAAGATTTCTACTCCAAGATGGGTATGATTTTCAATACCGACAAGACTAAATGTAGGTTTTAACCCTGTACATAAATGATCTACAAACGGATTCTTAAAAACAGAAATTAAACAATAGAGAGAGCATAAAACATAAAACATATATACATATATATTTTTCCCCTTGATCCCAAATCGGGACTACCAACATGATTTTTCATTATATTCCTTTTAGTGTTACAACACATATATATACATGCCGAAGCATTCATAAACCTCAATCCATTAACCCTGGATTAGAATGTAATCATAGTTCCCTTACTGGATCTAAAAAATACTAGTGGTAGAAAACCATCATGCCCCAAAACCGTGTGCAAATCCATGCACAAAACCATGGGCGGGTCCACCCACCGAAAATAGGGTCAAAAATCAATTTTGTCGGGAGTTTCCTGTTGAGTCCCAAATTTGCATCTTTTCCATACACTTTTCCATACCTTTTTCACTCACCTAAACCTCCCAAATTTTCAATATCATGTGCAAAAGGGTATCTAACATGGTTTTTAATTATATTTTTGTGTTTTCTATTTGATCTAGATTTTGTTCATTCGAGTACGGAATCTTGCCACTTCACTTGTTCTTTGCAACTTCCTCATGACTATTTTGTGGAACTATATATACGAGGAGTGTCTACAAAGAGCTTGAGCCACATGGGCAGGCTAGGAATGACGTGGACATGGTTCGTGTCCTATTGGTTCAAGCAAACTCGTCCAAAGAAGCCGCGGTCAAAGGCGTCCACGTGGAAGTCAACTATGGAGTTTCATGTCGGCCGGACTCTGTTTTGTGGCACATAAACATCCATACGGCCGTTTCTAAGCTTGCGGAGGTTAAATCGACATCTGTGCAGAGCTCCGGAGTTGAATTCAAGCATCCACCTTCCGTAGATTCACTTTCCAACACGGCCATACTCCTATATCCGTGGACGTAGTGGTCTACGTGCTCTCTGCCATCATGAACTGTAGGAGACAGTTACAGTTTATTGTTATATATAGAGCGTTTGCATACGCACATAAAGTTAGTTGTTAGTTGACCTAAACCTCCCAAATTTTCAATATCATGTGCAAAAGGGTATCTAACATGGTTTTTAATTATGTTTTTGTGTTTTCTATTTGATCTAGATTTTGTTCATTCAGCTGCGGAATCTTGCCACTTTCCGCAGCTGCTGCAACTTTCCGCAGCTATTTTGTAGAAATCTATGCTACAGGTGTCTACAAGGGAAACGAGCCACATGGGCAGGCTAGGAATGACGTGGACATGGTTCGTGTCCTATTGGTTCAAGTAAACTCGTCCAAAGAAGCCGCGGTCAAAGGCGTCCACATGGAAGTCAACCATGGAGTTTCATGTCGGCCAGACTCTGTTTCGTGGCACATAAAGATCCATACGGCCGTTTCTAAGCCTGCGGAGGTTAAATCGACATCTGTGCAGAGCTCTGGAGTCGAATTCAAGCATCCACCTTCTAAGTAGATTCAACGCTTCCAACACGGCCATGCTGCTACCTCACCTGCTCCCGCCGGACGTAGTGGTACGTGCTCTGCCATGCGGAACTGGGACAATGATTCCCAGTTCTTCTAGTATACCATATGAGCGTTTGCATACGCACATAAAGTTAGTTGTTAGTTGATGATTGATGTTAGTTTATTACTCTGTTATACGGTAGTTTGCTTTACAATGGTCATATGACCCTTGGCGTATTCTTCCACCATTCACATGTCAGGCCTGCTTGTTAATATGAGAAGACTCTGTTTTTCAACTTAATTCGTGATTGAGGATCGTTACCAAGGCTGTGTAGAGGGCCCCTGCTCAGCTAAGGTTTTGTGTATTAGTGTATATTTCTCATTTCATTTCTTTAAAAGTCATTGTATCATAATCCATCCATATGTTCATACTTTGCAGTTGTTTCATTTATGTTTATACATTTCCATAATTTCCATTTCATTTATGTCTTTCATGTTTTATGATTGTTAATCACTGATCAGTTTTCTTGATTGCAGGTTTTAGATAGACAGCCCGGGCATTTTCATAGCACTTTGACTAATGACATGAAACTAACATTGTTCTGCTGCTAGTTTGCTTTTCATAGCTTTTTGTTTAACTTCAGTCTTGCTTTGTACATTTCAGTTTTGCTTATCTGCTTTAGTAGTTAAATTTAGATATATTAAGCTGCTCATAGCATCTTCAGTTGCCTCCGAAAGCCACAGCTGGACTGATGGTGAGGGACTGCATTATGAAATGTGTAGTTTAGTATTAGTTTCTTTTATGCAAATTTAGATATATTAAATCATGCATGACATCTTCGGTTGCCTCCGAAAGCCACAGCTGGACTGATGGCGAGGGATTGAATCATGAGTGTATGGTTTAGTATTAGTTTACTTTCTGCAAATTAAATATCAGTTACACAAGTTGTTTATGATTACTTCCGAAAGTCATAGCTGGTCTAATGATGAAGGGTCAGAAACTGAATTGATGTAATCTGATTTAGATTTATTTTGTTGCAATTTTGAATTTCCATAAGCATAGTTTCTTTTGTGTTTAGTTGGCAGCAAGAATAGTTTGGTTTTCATGTTCACTAGTTTATTGTTTTGATTCATTAGATTAGCAGCACCTTTTCATTTTAGCAGTACACTTTTACTTTCTTTCAAGTCTTGTCATTGTAATTTTCAATTTGCTTTTAAAGTTTCAAGTTGGTAAATCATTATAGGGGATATCACTTCCTTGAACAAATATAACCAAACTTGCTTTTCATTTTAGAATTTCCATTTCACCTTAGAAAAAACCAAAAACGACAAAAGTTAAGAAATAGGTTATCTTGCACATATAGTGCGCCGCACTTCATCAGCTTACGATTCCCGGATTGACAAATTAAATGCAGCAATTTCGGACACACTAAATTGACCAAACATTTTGGCGCCGTTGCCGGGGAAGTGTAACTAGGTAGCCAATTTCTTAAAAAAAAAACATAAAATCATAAAAGAAGGGAAAACTTGATAACTGCTTGAAGTATGCTCTCCTCTTGCACCTAGTGTGATCTGGAGGATCAGAAAAGAGAGTTATTGGTTTAGTAATTTCTTAAGTATGCTCTCTTCTTGCACTTAGTGTGATCTGGAAGATCAAAAAGAGAATTATTAGCCCAACTTTTTAAAAAATAAAAAATGACATGCATAGAGCAAGAGATTCTAGGGGAAGGTTTATAGCTAAAGCCAAGAGTTCGATTTTCATAACTCCATCTTCTTCAAGGCATAGACCAAATTCACCATCATCTACCCCTAGCCTTAAGATTCTTGGAAGTCAAGGAACAGCTGAATTAGAGGATTCTCCTATACCACCTTCTAAAACCCACTTAGAAAACAAAGAGACTTTCTCTCATCCTTCCTTGGTAGAAGAACTAGAGGACTATAAGGACTCTAAAAAAACTATCATGGCAGAGGAAGTAATAAATAGAGGTGGAGGTAGAAGAGGAGGAGATAATGGAGATAACAATGGTGAAGGAAATGATGGTAGAAATAGGGATTTGTTGGGATTCCCTATAGTTGATGAGGAAACTCATGCAACAATGAAAAATATCTCACCATCTATTCTCCCTAACTTTTATGGATTGCGAAGTGAGGATCCTGAAACATTTCTGTTTGAGTTTGAAGTAGTGTGCCGAACTTATGACTATATGAAAGATTCTCAAAAACTCAAACTGTTTCCTTCAACATTGAAGGGATCTGCTTTGAAATGGTTCATGGGATTAGCCACTCAATCTATCAGGACTTGGAATGATATGAAACAAAAAAATTTGGATAGATACTTGGATTATTGTATGCCCACCAATCACAAGGATGAGGTATTCAAAATGATGCAAAAAGAAGATGAAAATTTGGAAGACTTAATTGAAAGATTTCAATACAACTTGAAAAGAGCAAAGATGAGCAACTTAGATAATGAAACCTTGAAAGCCCTCCTATTAAAAGCCATTAGAGATGAATGTATAGACATTTTAAACATGATGGGTAAAGGAGACATTTCTCAACTCCCATTTCATGATATAACAGAACTATGTATCCAATTCTCAAGGGGAAGATCTAAAACCGGAAAAGGGCCTAGGGATTCTTCTCTTATTAGGGCTAACAAATCTGCAACTGGATCAGTAAGTAGGGCAGAGATTGGTAATATGCTTGATGAGTTTAAAACTGATATCTTAGGGGGTCTTAGTGAACAACTAGACACCCTTAAAATCCAAAACAAGCAGAAAGCAGAAACAGATGCTTTAGCCATCTTTTGTCCAAAATGTAGGAAGAAACATGCTTTAAGGGAATGTCCCTTGGATGCAAAAGTTGTAGAAACATGTATGATTTGCTCAGAAAATCATGAGATCAAGGATTGTCCTTCAATCCCTGGACTCAAAGTTGTTTTTCAAGAAGATCCAAATTCAGTAGAATCTCTCTGTTTTGTCGCAAGGAGACCTTGGCAGGGACAACAATCTCAAGGGTTTAATAACCCTATAAATCTTCAAACCCCACCAAACTGGAATCCTTGGCAACAACCTTGGCCCCAACATCAGAATTCATATCAGCCATGGGTACAAGGGATGCAAAATCCTTATGGGAGATTTGCTCAATTTTATCAATATCCTCCATCTTTTCAAAATCAACAAGCTCCACAATTTCCAAGCCAAAATCCACAACAACTTTCATTGCCATTTCCACACCAACAACCTTCTCAACAAAATACAAATCCTCAACTCATGCTCCCATACCAACAGAAGACAAATCAACTTCCAGCTCAGCCATTGCCAAATCCTAACAATAAGAATCCTCAAACTACTTATATGGTAGAAGGACAACAATTTCCTACATATATGATTGTTCCTCTCAACGATGTACAACTCAGATCTGGTAGAGTTTTAGAAAAACCTTCTATAGATATTCAAGAGCAAGATACCTCTGAGGAGGACTCTCTTCAAGTCAATAAGGGTTCTGAGGAAGAATCTCTTCAAAATTAAAACATTCAAAAAGAAAAAGAAAAGTCAACACCCACAACTCCTATAGTTGAGCAACCTGCATCTTTATCTACACCTCCTTTTCCTGAAAGACTACAAATTGAAAAGGGGGTGGAAAAACAAATCTTGTTGCCTAACTATGACTTTCTAGATGAATTGAAGAATGTTTGTATCAAGATTCCCTTGCTACAAGCCATTCGAGAAATTCCTATTCTAGCAAAAACCATAAGGAGTTGAGTTTCAAAAGACCGGGAAGGAAACTAAAAGACACAAGAAGAATCCACCTGGTAGGAAAGATTGCAGATATTATGATGGGAAAAATTACCATGCAGAAGTATGTAGATCCAGGAAGTCCAATTGTCAAGACACATATAAATGGAATAGAAATTCCAAACACATTGATTGACTTAGGGGCTGCTATCAACATTATGAGTAGACAAACTATGGACCAGCTAAAACTTCCTAACCTTCTTTTTACACCTACTTTACTGCAACTTGCAGATCGATCAATTATTAAACCAGATGGTGTATTAGAAGATATTTCGGTCTCCTTAGATTCTTGGGAATATCCAGTAGATTTTATGATTTTGACTCCCAAGAGTAATCTAGGAGGGCATCCACTTATCTTAGGAAGACCTTGGCTAGCCACAGCTGATGCTTTTATTAGTTGTAGATCTGGGGACATGTACATTTATAATGGTAATTCGACAAAGAAATTCAATTTGTATCCTCCAGCAAGAGCAATCACATAAGTAGGAGACAATGAATGGTTTGATGATGAGGACACTATACAACCTGTCTTTACCATTTCTGAAATCAGTGAGGATAGTCAAATTCTGAACACATTAGAAAATTTTGAGACATCTTCAGAATATGACCCCACACAATTTCAGTTGGAATCCGACATAGAATATTTATCATCAAGACAAATGTCTCTTTACTCTATGGAAGAGTTTGGTAGTTCTACCATTGAGATTTTTCCAGGAAAAACATTGAATATCAACAAACATATGGAAAAATCACAACAAGAAGAACTAACCAAAATCTTGCAAAAACATTCTACTGCATTTGCATGGGAGTATATTGACATGAAGGGTATTGATCCTAAGACTTGCATCCATCACATCTATATTGAGGAAAACATTAGACCAATCAGACAACCTCAAAGAAGGATGAATCCAAATCTTAGGAGATAGTGAAAGAAGAGCTCCAAAAACTACTCAATGTAAACTTCATTTATCCAATTTCAGATAGCCGATGGGTTTCTCCTTTGGTTATAGTACCTAAAAAGAATGGTAAATGGAGGGTATGCATTGATTACAGGGAATTGAACAAAGCAACTTTGAAGGACCACTTTACTTTGCCTTTTATTGATCAGGTATTAGACACATTAGCAGGTAAAAAGTACTTTTCATTTCTGGATGGTTTTAGTGGCTATAATCAAATTCAGGTAGCACCTGAAGATCAAAATAAGACCACATTTACTTGTCCATGGGGAACTTTTTCCTACCGAGTGCTTCCTTTTGGGTTATGTAATGCACCAGCAACATTCCAAAGAGCAGTACTAGGAATTTTTTCTGATCTAATCCATGATTGTGTAGAGGTTTATATGGATGATTTTACAGTTTATGATAATTCATTTGAAGAGGCATTAGAAAATTTGGAAAAATTTCTCATAAGATGTAAAGAAACAAACCTTTCATTAAGCCATGAAAAATGCTTTATGATGTTTACTGAAGGGATTGTTTTAGGACATCATATTTCGGGAGATGGGATTAAGGTTGATAGATCAAAAGTTGAAGTCATCTCCAAGTTGCCTATTCCAAATTTTCAAAGAGATGTTAGAAGTTTTCTAGGATTTACTGGTTACTATAGAAGATTTATAGAAAACTTCACTAAAATAACATCTCCACTCTTCAAGTTGCTTACAAAAGACTGTGAATTTAAATGGGATCCTGATTGTCAATCCGCTTTTGAAACTTTGAAAACAAGAATATCTGAAGCACCTATCTTGAGAGGACCAAATTGGAAACTTCCTTTCCATATTTCTACAGATGCTTCAGATACAGCTCTCGGAGCTGTGTTGGGTCAAAAAATTTAATTCCTTATGCCATTTATTACACCAGTAAAAATTTGACTCCCACAGAGTTGAATTATACTGTGACTGAAAAAGAGTTCTTAGCTGTTGTTCATGCAATTAATAAGTTTAGACATTACATAACAGGCTATGAAACTTTTATTCATACTGACCATTCTACAATTAGATATTTAATGAACAAACCTATTACTAATGGCAGAGTGACAAGATGGCTTTTACTTTTGCAAGAATTCAATATTACTGTGTTGGATAGACCAGGAAAACAGAATACAGTAGCTGATTTCTTGTCTAGGATTCAGAATGCTAAAGAAGATTCTCTTGTAGAAGATAAGTTTCCTGATGAATATTTGTTTGCAGTAACTATTAAGACCCCTTGGTATGCAGATATTGCTAACTATTTGGTTACAGGGAAACTACCTTCACATTTATTTCCAAGAGAAAAACGAAAAATTATTCAGGAGAGTTCAAGATATTCATGGATTTCTAACGAATTGTTTAAAACGGGGCCAGATCTTGTGATCAGAAGATGTGTCAGGGAAGATGAAATGCCTGATATTCTTAAGGCATGTCATGATGAACCATGCGGCGGACACTTTGCGGACAAAAGGATGGCCTGTAAAATCCTTTCCTTGGGATATTATTGGCCTTCTCTCTTCAAAGATGCAAAACAATATGTCAAAAGGTGTGATAGCTGCCAAAGAGTAGGGAAACCTACCCTTTCAAATGAAATGCCATTGCAAACACAGGTACTAATTGAACCCTTTGAAAAATGGGCTTTAGATTTCATTGGACCGATTAATCCACCATCTAAGCAAAAGAAGTATATATTGGTTTGCACTGATTATGTTACTAAATGGGTAGAAGCTAAAGCATTAGTATCTGCTACTGAAAATTCAATTGTTCATTTTCTTTATGAGGATATTTTTACTCGCTTTGGTGTTCCAAGAGAAATTGTGACAGATCAGGGGAGCCAATTCACATCAAATTTGGTGGAGAAGTTGATGGAAGAATACAAAATCAAGCACAGAAGATCTACTCCTTACCATCCACAAGAAAATGGTGAAGTGGAGTCCACAAACAAAGTTCTTGAAAGTATCATCACCAAAACTGTTCATCTACATAGAAGAGATTGGGCAGAAAGGCTTCCAGAAGCCTTGTGGGCCTACAGAACTACATGGAGGAATACAGCAGGACATTCTCCCTATGAACTTGTTTATGGGAAAGAAGTCTTGCTCCCCATTGAGTTCCAAGTCAAGACCTTCAAGATAGCAGTTCAGTTGGGGATGGACTTATCAGAAGCCCAAAAGCATAGAATGGAACAGTTGAATGAGCTAGATGAGATCAGACAAGAAGCAATTTTAAGAACTGATCTAGTTCAATATCGAAGAGCTAAATGGCATGACAAGTACATCAAAGAGAAGAAGTTTCAAGAAGGAGATTGGGCATTGTTATTTGATTCCAAGTTTAAAGATTTTCAAGGAAAATTTCAGACTCATTGGCTTGGGCCATATGAGATTAACAAGATCTTTAGCAATGGAGCTGTAAGAATCAAGACCATTGATGAGTTTCAAACTCCTCTTATTGTGAATGGCCATAGATTGAAAGTTTATCATAAGCCACTCTCAAAAGAGGATTTTGTCAAAATGTTTCAAGAAAGTTCTGCAATCAGGCTGGTACAGAAGAATTCTTCTTCTCCACCAGCCTAGCTTTTGTTTTTCAGTTAAAAAAAATAAAAATAAAATGGTATAAGCCTGAAAACCAATCATTGATTGGCAGTCTTATACAGAAAATATAGGGTGAAAATCAGGGACACCTGACACTCTATATTTTCCAAAAAAAAATCTGTCTTTCATTTCATTTCATTTCACCACCCACTCCATTTCATTCCACTTCATTCCATTTCATTTCACTTCACTCCACTTCATTTCATCCATTCCATAAATAAAAATATTTTTTATGACCATTTCCACCTGGTCATCTGTCATTTGTTCATTTCTATTCAACCAAGTAATAGATGTGTCAGTTTCCGCAGCTGACATCTGTTTCCGCAGCTGACTCCAGTTTCCGCAGCCAGAAGCAGATTCCGCAGCTACTACTCTGTTTTCAAAGAGAATGTACAGTCAGTTGTTATTTCTATAATTATGAAATAAAATGCAGGAGAGAGGATCAATGGAACATTCAAGACACTAATGAAGATCAATCAGTTGAAGACCAAGGGCAAAAGCAAGGATTCCAAAGGTATGAATAAAGTTTATTTCAAATAGTATTGAAAAACACATTTTTATATAATTTTAAATCATGAGCTCTACCCATTACGCGCAATTATTATATTGACAGTTCCGTAACCAGTCACAATCTCCATGTCATCCTCTTGCATTCATTCATAAACGGTTTCATCATTGAAATTCCGATTCTCACTCATGTTCCAATATCCCACCGGAGATAATGAGACGTATTTGAGTTGACAAAGGACTCTTACAAGCTGCATAACTTCATAACCGTTGATTGAAACGTGTTTATATTTATTACACAGCCACCAAAATTCAAAACGCGGCCGAATGTATTATACTTTGTTAACCTCTTTGTCGTGTCTCTGTCGTGTTTACAAAACCCCACTCTACTCATTCTCACTCTTTGTTTCACTCCATTTCGTTCCTTTTGCTCATTCTCACTCCCGTATATCTACCCACAGTCTTACTCCATTCCGTTTATGGTGCTCATTTCCATTCTATGATACATTCCCACAGTCATTGTGCTCGATCCTGTGTATTCCATCGTTCCATTTCCACTTAAACCCTCACGAAAGCAAACTTGTGAAGCACAGAGAAGTGAAATGGGAAAATTATTAAGGGCAGAGCCGGAAGGACCGAAGTTTATAGAGGGATATCCGCAAGCAAAAGAGATGTTGAGGAAAGCTAAATGGCTCCGTTTTATTCAGAAATTCAGAGGATAGCACAAAGAAGTTACGAAAGCGTTTGCAAGGTCATTTGATGGCTCGGAAGCAGAAATTGGAGACCTCAAGTTTTTTGTCAATGAAGCATCAATAGCAACAGCCACAGAACTTCTTTAGGAAGGAGAACGTTGGTTCAAAAATAAAAGTATCAGTGATGAGGCATGGAGAACAATCCTACGAAATCAAGGTATGGATATCACTGTTTTTAAAAGAGGAATCCCTGTGCATGCAATAAAAGAAGAATGGGCCGCTTTACTACTAATTGTTCAGAAATTTATTACATGTGAAGGTCGTTTTGGGTCTATGTACATGTACCATACTAGGCTATTGATGAATTTTCTTGAAAACCAAACTCTCAATCTCCCTTATTTTCTATTCAATAGCTTAAAGAAAATGGCTGTGACTGTTCAAAAACACTTGGGAGATGTAGAGCCTCATCTTTATCACCACGGCCTTATAAAAATTCTGATTGAAAAGGAGCTAAAGGAAAAAAAGGATACATGGGAACAATTCCTAGTTAGAAACTTCTTTGAAGAACCTCAGGAAATTCCTGAAGGTAGTTCAATTAGAAGGAGTAGAAGAAAGAGAATGAATGTTGAAACCCAAATTGCTCCTACACAGGAAATTCCCGCAGCTAGCACAACAAAAAGAAGTAGAAGGAAAAGAACAATAGATGAAATCCAAAATACTTCTACTACTACTATGAAAAAACTGATAGGGAAGAGAGATTGGTAAAAAGGAAGAAGAAGGAAATTAAAGCTAAGAAGCCAATAATACCAAAAGGGAAAGAAATTATTGACGCTGTCCATAAAACTCCTTCTTCTGAAGAAGAAGATCACCAAATACTATCTGAAAGATTAGTTTATCTTCAAAAACAGTCATCTATATCCAAGAGGGCAGAGACAGGAAAACAAGAACAAAAGGGTAGTGTACCACAGCATGTGAGGAGAAGCAGCAGGCTTAAGGGAAAATTGAGAAAAACACAAATTAAGGGTCCTCATTTCATTGATTTGGGTGAGGAGACATCTGAACAGTCTCCAACTGACCATAGTCCATTTTAGTCAGTTAGTGAACCTGATTCCTTTCATTCCCAATCAGACAATGAGCATACTCCATCTTATTCTTAGCAAAATATTGATGTAAGCCCTCCTCGGCCAGATTTTGAACATAATTCTCCTTTACAGCATTTTGGGGACAGCCCAATGAAAATGACACCGGAAGTAGACCCCAAGCAGCGGGAGGTATATGACTATATAGAATCCTTGGAAAAGGCAGCCACAGGTCCAAGTACCTCTTCCATTCAGCCTCATACATTGCAGGATGATTTAGTTCAGTCATTAAAACAGGAAATTTTTGAGCTGGAGCTTTTAAATCGGCATATCAAAATGAAAATGAAACACTGAAAGAACAAGGCAAACTGGACAAGATCATCCATGATAATACTATGTTACATTTGGGAATTTGGCAAAAGAAGAATAAGAAATTAAAAAGGAAATGCCAGAAATTGAGCAGAGCACTTGTGAATATCAAATTTAGGTGCTTAATGAAGAAACCCGAATGATGGCAGTACCAAAGAAGAAGAGAAGGGGGTTGGATGTGCTGGCTGAAGTATCAAGGCACATGAACTGAACAAAGAGTATCAAAATTTTGGTTGCATGAGGACATGCAACACCTTCACAGTGGGGGTATGTTGAGTCCCGAATTTACATCTTTTCCATACACTTTTCCATACCTTTTTCACTCACCTAAACCTCCAAAATTGTCAATATCATGTGAAAAAGGGTATCTAACATGGTTTTTAATTATGTTTTTGTGTTTTCTATTTGATCTAGATTTTGTTCATACTGTTTTCTATTTGATCTAGATTTTGTTCATACAGCTGCGGAAACTTGCCACTTTCCGCAGCTGCTGCAACTTTCCGCAGCTGCTGCAACTTTCCGCAGCTATTTTGTGGAACTATATGCTACAGGTGTCTACAAGGGAAACGAGCCACATGGGCAGGCTAGGAATGACGTGGACATGGTTCGTGTCCTATTGGTTCAAGCAAACTCGTCCAAAGAAGCCACGGTCAAAGCCGTCCATGTGGAAGTCAACTATGGAGTTTCATGTCGGCCGGACTCTGTTTCGTGGCAAATAAACATCCATACGGCCGTTTCTAAGCTTGCGGAGGTTAAATCGACATCTGTGCAGAGCTCTAGAGTTGAATTCAAGCATCCACCTTCCGTAGATTCACTTTCCAACACGGCCATACTCCTATATCCGTGGACGTAGTGGTCTACGTGCTCTCTGTCATCATGAACTTTAGGAGACAGTTACAGTTTATTGTTATATATAGAGCGTTTGCATACGCACATAAATTTAGTTGTTAAGTTGATAGTTGATGTTCGTGAATAAACTCTGTTATCTGTTAGTTTGCTTTGTAGTGATTACGCTGCCCTTGAGCCGTAACACTACCATTCTGTAATGAACTGCTTGTTAATATGAGAAGACTCTGTTTTTCAACTTAATTCGTGTTTGAGGATCGTTACCAAAGCTGTGTAGAGGGCCTCTGCTCAGCTAAGGTTTTGTGTATTAGTGTACATTTCTCATTTCATTTATTTTAAAAGTCATTGTATCATAATCCATCCATATGTTCATACTTTGTAGTTGTTTCATTTCTGTTTATACATTTCCATAATTTCCATTTCATTTCTGTCTTTCATGTTTTTATGATTGTTAATCACTGATCAGTTTTCTTGTGCAGGTTTTAGGTAGACAGCCCGAGCATTTTCATAGTATTTTTACTAATGACATGAAACTAACATTGTTCTGCTGCTAGTTTGTTTTTCATAGCTTTTGTTTAACTTCAGTCTTGCTTTGTACATTTCAGTTTTGCTTATCTGATTCAGTAGTTAAATTTAGATATATTAAGCTGCTCATAGCGTCTTCAGTTGCCTCCGAAAGCCACAGCTGGACTGATGGTGAGGGACTGCATTATGAAATGTGTAGTTTAGTATTAGTTTATTTTCTGCAAACTTAGATATATTAAGCTGCTCATAGCGTCTTCAGTTGCCTCCGAAAGCCACAGCTGGACTGATGGTGAGGGACTGCATTATGAAATGTGTAGTTTAGTATTAGTTTCTTTTTTGCAAATTTAGATATATTAAATCATATATGACATCTTCAGTTGCCTCCGAAAGCCCCAGCTGGACTGATGGCGAGGGATTGAATCATGAGTGTATGGTTTAGTATTAGTTTACTTTCTGCAAATTAAATATCAGTTACACAAGTTGTTTATGATTACTTCCGAAAATCATAGCTGGTCTAATGATGAAGGGTCGGAAAATGAATTGATGTAATCTGATTTAGATTTATTTTGTTGCAATTTTGAATTTCCTTAAGCATAGTTCTTTTGTGTTTAGTTGGCAGCAAGAATAGTTTAGTTTTCATGCTCACTAGTTTACTGTTTTGATTTATTAGATTAGCAGCACCTTTTCATTTTCAGCAGCACTTTTACTTTCTTTCAAGTCTTGTCATTGTAAATTTCAAATTGCTTTTTAAAGTTACAAGTTGGTAAATCATTATAGGGGATATCACTTCCTTGAACAAATATAACCAAACTTGTTTTCATTTTAGAATTTCCATTTCAACTTAGAAAAACCAAAAACGACAAAAAGTTAAGAAATAGGTTATCTTGTACATATAGTGCGCCGCACTTCATCAGCTTACGATTCCCGGCAACGGCGCCAAAATGTTTGGTCAATTTAGTGTGTCCTAAATTGCTGCATTTAATTTGTTAGGTAGTTCAATTAGAGTTTTGCTTATCTGATTCAGTAGTTAAATTTAGATATATTAAGCTGCTCATAGCATCTTCAGTTGCCTCCGAAAGCCACAGCTGGACTGATGGTGAGGGACTGCATTATGAAATGTGTAGTTTAGTATTAGTTTCTTTTATGCAAATTTAGATATATTAAATCATGTATGACATCTTCAGTTGCCTCCGAAAGCCACAGCTGGACTGATGGCGAGGGATTGAATCATGTGTATATGGTTTAGTATTAGTTTACTTTCTGCAAATTAAATAATCAGTTACACAAGTTGTTTATGATTACTTCCGCAAGTCATAGCTGGTCTAATGATGAAGGGTCAGAAAATGAATTGATGTAATCTGATTTAGATTTATTTTGTTGCAATTTTGAATTTCCTTAAGCGTAGTTTCTTTTGTGTTTAGTTGGCAGCAAGAATAGTTTGGTTTTCATGTTCACTAGTTTACTGTTTTGATTCATTAGATTAGCAGCACCTTTTCATTTCAGCAGTACACTTTTACTTTCTTTCAAGTCTTGTCATCGTAATTTTCAATTTACTTTTAAAGTTTCAAGTTGGTAAATCATTATAGGGGATATCACTTCCTTGAACAAATATAACCAAACTTGTTTTCATTTTAGAATTTCCATTTCACCTTAGAAAGAACAAAAACGACAAAAGTTAAGAAATAGGTTATCTTGCACATATAGTGCGCCGCACTTCATCAGCTTACGATTCCCGGATTGACAAATTAAATGCAGCAATTTAGGACACACTAAATTGACCAAACATCAAGTATGAGCATTCATTTTAAAATGTTAATGATTTTCATGCTAATTTTGAAAAATGTTGATACAACATCAATCCTTTTTTTTTTATAATGGTGATTTTCAACTTGGTAATTAGACATCAAAATAAAATAAAAAAACGTAACAAAAAAATCAAATATAAAAAAAAATATGCAAAAAAAACCAATAAAAATGTAAAAAAAAAAAACAAAAAATTGTAATTAAATAAAA
>CM076577.1:279627715-279986747 GCA_034641835.2 Pinus albicaulis | reverse complement strand
CATAGTACAAAAACTCTTTACAAGCTCTCATGCACTACCTCCCATGCTACACACTATCAAGCTAGATCTAGCAAATCACTTGCTCCAATCCTTAGCCACTTGATAGCCACCCTTGATTGCGTATTTTAATGCTAGGTGATGGCCTCCTTATATAGATAAACCACCAGCCTAAACTTTGCAATACTCATAGCTTACTCCACCTATCTATGTGTTGCAAATAGCAACAGTATAGTTACAACTGATAGCTAACTCTACCCCTTCATCTATCTCTTTCACTGGTCTTCACTGAACTGATCATGCACTGTAGTGAACTGAAGTGTTCTTGAGTTGACTAATGAGTTAATATTTAGTAAATTAATTATTATTTAATTTACTCCACTCATATCTAGTTGATTAGTTAGTTAACTAATCCCAACTAGTTCAACTAAAACAAACAGAACACAACTCCACTATCTGTCCCGTTAACTCCTCCAAAACTTCTGCCACTGAAGTCTAACTGAAGCCAACCATGCAAGATGCCATCAAACCTTAGGAACCACGTGATTCCTTGTGTCAGTTGCATGAGCCACCTCCATGACTCAAACTGAAGTGCGCCAAGAGAGTAAACTGTTGTTTATAGTCAAAATATTATTAAGGGTAAATAATATTTGACTTCCATATTTTTAGGAGATCAGTCTAAAAATAGCCCGGGTCATAAAAATAAGGGTCTCATCTATTTTTACCGACATGTCGCATACTTTAAGAATCTCCAAGTAGAATTCCCAAATTATGCTCCGTATGTCTAAAAATAGACATAGTCTAAAAATAGACTTTGCGCCAGAATTTGCCTGCCGGCCCACTTAGTGAAGGCGACTTCATTTCACTAAGCTCCATCATCTTGCTGCATTCTCAACACTCCCTCTCAGCAAGATATGGATTATCTGCAATCCCTATCCTGCCTCTGTGGAATTCGAACTTGCTCCTGGTGAGCGCCTTCGTCAGGATGTCGGCATCCTCATCCTCCGTGGGAACATATGAAAGCATCATGATCCTCCGCTGAACACAATCTCTGATATGATGGTACCTGATGTCGATATGTTTGGACCTATCATGAAATACTGGATTAGCCGAGAGCTTGATGTAGCTCTGGTTATCACAGTAGATCACTGTAGGCTCCAAATGCAACCTGAACAAACCTGCGAGGATCTTCCTCATCCAAATAGCCTCACATGCAGCCAAGCTTGTTGCCATGTACTCGGCCTCTGCTGAACTGAGTGCCACGGATCTCTTCTTCCTGCTGTACCAGGAAACTGTTGTCGACCCAATGCTAAAAACTCCTCCAGAAGTGCTCTTCCGGTCTGTTGGGCTCCCTGCCCAATCTGCATCAGTGAAACCAGAAAGCTTCACTCCATCCTCCTGTCTGTACCATAGACCATATCCCGATGTGCCTCCGATATAGCGCAATACATGCTTGCCCGCCTTCCAAAAGAGCTTGGTAGGCTTAACCATAGCTTGCGAAAGCTGGTTAACTGCATAGCATATATCGGGTCGAGTATTGACCAGATACATCAACGACCCCACCAACTGTCGATAGACAATGGCATCCACTACCTCCTCCGAAGTAGCATCTCCCTTCCTCCATCCACCAGGAAGAGGGGTATCAACAGGCTTGCAGCCTTGCATGTTGAACCTCTCCAGAATCTCCCGGGCATACTTGCCCTGAGAAACAAACAGTCCTCCACTGCGCTGCCAAATCTCCAATCCCAGGAAATAATGAAGGATGCCCAGGTCCTTCATTTCAAACTCTCGTGCAAGATCCTCCTTGCATGAAAGTATCAACTGCTCGTCGCCAGTCAAAATCAGATCATCTACATACAGTACGATGATCAACAGCTTCCCCTCCACCACAATCTGGTACAGGCTTGGATCCGCCTCACTCTTGGAGAATCCAAGCCCGGTGAAGTAGCTGTCTATCCGAGTGTACCAAGCACGAGGTGCTTGCTTCAGCCCATACAGTGCTCTCTTGAGTCGGCACACATGCGACTCACTGCCGAAGATCTCAAAACCTTCAGGCTGCTCTATGTACACCTCTTCCTCAATAACTCCATTGAGGAACGCAGTCTTCACATCCATCTGATGAATGTGCCACCCCATCTGCGCCGAGAGAGCAAGGATCGTCCGTATGGAAGAGTACCTTGCGACAGGTGCAAAAGTCTCCTCATAGTCAATCCCCTCGATCTGTGAGAAGCCACGGGCGACAAATCTCGCCTTGTACTTCTCCACACTCCCGTCAGCCGCCTGCTTCACCTTGTAGATCCATCGCGAACCTACAACTGATTTCCCAACCGGTCTTGGGACAATCTCCCATGCACTGTTCCCGATGATCGAATCATATTCTTCGATCATGGCATCAACCCATGCGGGTTCCTCCACAGCTTCCTCAAAAGAGGATGGCTCCGTCACAACACATTGACTCACAAGAGCCATGTATCCAGTGTACCGATCCGGTGACTTCCTCTGTCTGCGCTGTGCTGTAGGTGGTCCTACAACCTTCTCTGCATCCCGAGCCAGTCGCTCAGCTTCTGTAGTGCGCATGCGCCCTCTGATGGTTGGCGCTGCCCGGGTGGTTTCTTCCACCTCCTGAACCTCCTCTTGTGGCTGATCCACATCCGGAAGCTCCTCCTTAGGAACTAACAGCTCCTCATCTGCATGCAAGTGTAGCTCCCCCTCAAGCGAACACTGCATGGCTTTCTCCTCCTGGAATTTTATATCCCGTCGCACAACAGTCTTGCGACTGTCTGGCACATACACCCGATAGTTGTGAGGTGTATCAGTGTACCCCACAAATATTCCAACCTCAGCAGTTGGATCCAACTTCCTTCTCGCATCCTTCGTCACATGCATGTAGACAGGAGAACCAAAGATCCGCAAATGGGAAATATCAGGCCTCTTGCCAGAATAAGCCTCCTTCGGTGTACTCATGCCAAGAACCTTGTGAGGACAACGGTTCTGCACATACACTGCTGTATTGCATGCCTCAGCCCACAAGTGAAGGGGTAGGCCCTGATCATGCAACACCGCCCGTGCAGCACCCACGATCGTTCTGTTCTTCCGCTCAGCCACCCCGTTCTGCTGTGGGTTATGGGGTGCGATGAGCTCTCTCCGAATCCCTTCTGCGCTGCAGAACTCCTTGAATTCAGCCGACATGAATTCACCACCGTTATCACTCCTTAGAGCAATCACCTTCTTCCCCGACTCCTTCTCGACCAGTGCTTTAAACTCACAGAACTTCGCGAATGTATCGCTCTTCTTCGACATGAAGAAGATCCAGCACTTTCGAGAGAAATCATCAACAAAGATCACAGAATACTTGTGCTTTGCTGTCGAAGCAACTGAGAAAGGACCACACACGTCTGTGTGAACTCTCTCAAGGATCGTCGTGGCGCGACTATCCTTCTCGTGAAAGGTGGCTTTCACATACTTCCCTAAAGTACACCCCTTGCACTGATCTGACTGCGCAAGGGTGCCCTTAGGAAGTCCAGTAGAAATCTGCTGCATAATCTTCAAAGCTCCATGGTGAAGATGGCCCAATCTCCTGTGCCATAGTTCGCCCTCATCATCCCGGCTCACCACATCTCCCGCCTTGCATGCCATAGCTGCGCAGTCATCTACCTGCAACTGATAAAGGTTCTGAGTTCGAACCCCTATCTTCCGGGTCTCTCCAGTAGTCTTACTGCGCAGGAAGGCTTTTCCTTCGCCGAAGACCACATCATACCCCTTATCCTCCAACATCGCTACTGAAATCAGGTTCTTCTTCAATCCAGGTACATGCATGACATCCTTTAAGACAAAGGGTTTACCAGACTCCCTCTGAAAGGATACGGTACCGATACCAGTCGCACCGTATCTACCGTCATCGCCCATCTCGATGTGCATACCCAAATCCTTGTCCTCCAGATCTGAGAACAACTCCCGATCTCCCGTCATATGAAATGACGCACCGCTGTCCAAGAACCACACCGATCCCATCATACTTGAAACTAAGCATGCAATCAGTGAAACTTTGACAGCCACCCCCACACTTCCCAGCTCATCTCTGCACTGAGTGAACTTCGTGAGGTATTTGGCGATGCTGTCGCCCTTCTCCATCTTGATGTTCCTGAGCTTATCTTTGAGCACCAGCTTCCTTTGGTCACTCTTACTCTGGAATAGATCCGTCAAAGCTTTCCACATTAAATATGGAGTAGCCTTACCATGAAGGCTGGATACAATATGATCCTTGACGCCCTCCAACAGGATCCTTCGACATTTCGCGATCTTCTTTTGCCATGCATCGACCAAAGCCGCATCAGTGGGCTTTGGGACATCCGCATCCACGAACTCCTTCAGACCATTATCTTCTAACACTGCTTCCATGCGATCCTTCCATGCAACATAATTCGAACTGCCTTCAAGAGCATATTCGAGTCGCAATCCATTGAAAGAAGACATCTTTCAACACCGGCACCAAGAAAATCAACCTTCTGCAAAATTCGAATTCCAAACTCCAAGCTCTATCACTTCCGATCTATACTTGAAAACAAATTATTTCCAAATCAGAGATTGACTGCAAAGGGCATTCACCAGATCTTTCACCTTACAAAGAAGGAGGAATATTCCGGAGGCTACCTGGCCCGCATGCAGACTCTGTCCGAGGAAATAAGTTTGCAATCACCGTAATAGATCTCGACAATTAATCTCGCTCCGATACCATGTAGAAATTAGTTGAATAAATCACTTATTCACTGAAGATTAACCCGGTCATATATCAATTTCGAATTGCATACATAACACATAACCTTCTTCTACAATTAATTGTCACATGCGGAAATAACAGAAGCAATCTCACATCAATTCAATCACACATTAACTCAATATGTATGGGGAAAGCCTATAGCTGAAAACCCCGCAGCTATTGTGTATATTATAATGGAGAAATCATGTAACAATCATAGTACAAAAACTCTTCACAAGCTCTCATGCACTACCTCCCATGCTACACACTATCAAGCTAGATCTAGCAAATCACTTGCTCCAATCCTTAGCCACTTGATAGCCAGCCTCTATTGCGTATTTTAATGCTAGGTGATGGCCTCCTTATATAGATAAACCACCAGCCTAAACTTTGTAATACTCATAGCTTACTCCACCTATCTATGTGTTGCAAATAGCAACAGTATAGTTACAACTGATAGCTAACTCTACCCTTTCATCTATCTCTTTCACTGGTCTTCACTGAACTGATCATGCACTGTAGTGAACTGAAGTGTTCTTGAGTTGACTAATGAGTTAATATTTAGTAAATTAAATATTATTTAATTTAATCCACTAATATGCTCATAGCATCTTCAGTTGCCTCCGAAAGCCACAGCTGGACTGATGGTGAGGGACTGCATTATGAAATGTGTAGTTTAGTATTAGTTTCTTTTCTGCAAATTTAGATATATTAAATCATGCATGACATCTTCAGTTGCCTCCGAAAGCCACAGCTGGACTGATGGTGAGGGATTGAATCATGAGTGTATGGTTTATTATTAGTTTACTTTCTGCAAATTAAATATCAGTTACACAAGTTGTTTATGATTACTTCCGAAAGTCATAGCTGGTCTAATGATGAAGGGTCAGAAAATGAATTGATGTAACCTGATTTAGATTTATTTTGTTGCAATTTTGAATTTCCTTAAGCATAGTTTCTTTTGTGTTTAGTTGGCAGCAAGAATAGTTTGGTTTTCATGTTCACTAGTTTACTGTTTTGATTCATTAGATTAGCAGCACCTTTTCATTTCAGCAGTACACTTTTACTTTCTTTCAAGTCTTGTCATTGTAATTTTTAATTTGCTTTTAAAGTTTCAAGTTGGTAAATCATTATAGGGGATATCACTTCCTTGAACAAATATAACCAAACTTTTTTTCATTTTAGAATTTCCATTTCACCTTAGAAAAAACCAAAAACGACAAAAAGTTAAGAAATAGGTTATCTTGCACATATAGTGCGCCGCACTTCATCAGCTTACGATTCCCGGATTGACAAATTAAATGCAGCAATTTAGGACACACTAAATTGACCAAACATTTCCCCCAACCTTGTGCAGGGGGGCTACCACCCCCCTACTAACACCTCGACAAGGGGGATTGTTTCCCCCCCTACTGTGCCTGACACAAGCAAAGGGGGACTCCTGTCCCCTCTTACCCCCCACTTTGCGCCTGGTTGTAGTCATGGAAAGAATATAACACAAACCAAAAATTTTCCCACTTGTTTTTTATTTCCACAAGGGGGCATAGTTGATCTTAATCATTGGTCTAGCCTTGCAATGCACATTGTTTCTTTACATCAAGAGAACTTCTCAGTGCTCATGGACTTTGTAAATGCATCTGCAACATTCTTCAAAGTGTCCACCTTTACCAACACCACCTTTTTATGCTCAACCATATCTCTCACAAAGTGATACTGAACATCAATGTGCTTTGTCTTTGAATGATAAGCATGGCTCTTAGCGAAGAAAAATTCACTTTGGCTATCACAATCTATCCTTATATCTCGTTGTACCAACCCCATACTTGAACATAATGTCTACAACCAAACTGCTTCCTTGCATGCATGAGTGGTTGCCATGTATTCTACCTCTCTAGTTGAAAGAGCCACTACAGACTGTCTTTTACTCATCCAATGGACTGCACCTCCAAAAATGCTAAACACATACCCATAGGTAGATCTTCTTTGATCCAGATCTCTAGCCTAGTCTCCATCAACAAAACCATATATTTCCAAAACTTTTTCCAATACTGGTCTTCCCTGGTACCACAAAATATAATCACTAGTGCCACACAAATATCTGAAAACCCAATTCACTACTATCCAATGCTCCTTTCCTAGTTTTGACATAAACTTGATCAATACTCCCACTACATGTGAAATTTCTGGTCTAGTAAAGACCATTGCATACATCAGGCTACCCACTTCACTTGCATATAGAACACAAGACATATCCTCCTCTTCTTCTTGTGTCTTGGGACACTGTTCAGTAGATAAATTTACGCCTATAGGAATAGGAACCTTCACCAGTTTACTATCCTACATTTAAACCTATGCAATATTGTCTCGACACACTTCCTCTGGTTTAACCAAAGCTTCCTCTTTCCCCGAACTATCTTAATTTCCATGCCCAAAATATCATTTTCAACACCAAGATCCTTCATTTCAAATTTGGAAAACAATTAGGTCTTCAAATCCTGGATAATTTCTTTGTCATTTCCAACTAGCTACATATCATCCACATTCAAGAACAAATAAATAAAAAGGTCACCAAGTAATTTAAAATACACACAATGATCCTCTTTTCTTCTGGTGAAGCCAATTCCCTGTATATAGGTATCAAATTTCTGATACAACATCTTTGGTGACTTTTTTAACCCATATCGAGACATTTTTAACCTGCATACAAGTTCTTTCTTACCCTTCACTGCAAAGCCTTCAGGTTACTTCATGTAGATTTCCTCTTCCACATCCCCATGAAGAAATGTTTTATTCACATCCATCTGTTCTACCTCAAAATAAAATTCAGTAGCAACATATAAAAGTAATCTAATATAAGTAACCATGGCAACAGGAAAAAAAAATATCACCAAAAACAATTCTCGACACTTGGGAATAACCTTTTGCTACCAATCGAGCTTTGTATTTCTCCACCTTTCCTTATTCATTCATCTTCTTCTTAAATGCCCATTTTCTCCCAATGGGCTTCCTTCTAGCCGGCAACTCCACCAAATCTCGTGCCTCATTTTTGTGCAAGGATGTCATTTCATCAACCATGGCCTCCTTCTAGATTTTCCCATCCTTTGAATCCACTTCCTCCCTAACAGATCTTGCATTATCATCAATGACAGTTAAATAAAAATTTGAACAGAAAACAGATGGAATATACCTTTCTAGCTACCTTCTTTCCCAAATTGATCATATCACAGCTGGATTTTGTGGCTCTTCATCTTCTGAATCTTGTTCTATTGTAGAGTTTGATTCATACTCTTTTAACTCAAACTCTATATTCTCAGGTTCCTTTGGTAGGACTTCATGTTTAACAAAATCTTTCACCTCTATGAACACCACATCTCGGTTGTACACAACCTTCCTTGTTTATGGGTTCCAAAGCTTGTAACCTTTTAAACCACCCTTATACCAAATAAAGATGCACCTTTCAGATTTACTATCCAACTTAGTCCTTTTCTCCTTTGGAACATGTACATATGCATCACATCCAAATACCCTCAGATGTGAAAGAGAGGGTTTCTTTCCAGTTCATACCTCATGTGGAGTATTATCCTCCAACATTGATGAAGGTGATTTGTTAACCAGGTAACATGCAGTCTCTAGTGCCTCTGCTCAAAATTCATGTCCTAACTTACTACCATTGAGCATGCTTCTTGCCTTTTCCATCATCATTTTTTTCATTCTTTCTACAACTCCATTTTGTTGAGGTGTGTATGGAGTAGTATTCTACTGTGCTATACCACACTTCTCAAAAAAATCTTTAAATTCCTTCTTGCATAACTCTCCACCATTATCCGTCATCAACACCTTTATCGTATTTTTATTTTGGTTTTCCACCAGGGCCTTAAATTATTTAAACCTTTCAAAGACTTAATATTTCTTCTTCAAGAAATATATCCATGTATTCCTTGAGTATTCATCGATGAATGAAACATAGTACACAGACTTACCTAGTGATAGAATCGACACAAGTCCAAACACATCATTGTGCCGAAGCTGTAATATCTTGTTCACCCTCTTAGTACTAGAAGGAAAACTCACCCGTTTCTGCTTCCCATATACACAATGTTCACAAAAATATAAATTAAAAGAGAAATTAGACATACCTTATACCATACCATTATCATGTAGTATCTGAAGGCCCTTCTCTCCAATATGTCCAAGTCTTTGATGCCCTAGCATGGTATTTTATCTAGATATTGCTAGGATTTCTGCTCCATTTTCAGGAACCATAGAATTGTTGCACCCATAAATAACACTGCTACGATGAATATTCTAAAGAGTTCCAATCCGAACTCCCCGCATTAATACAAGATCTCCCCAAACCATCTTGTAGGTATCTTTCTCGAACATTATTTTTACACCTACATCATCCATCTTGCTTACAGAAATCGGATTTCTAGCCAATGCAGGAATATGCAGAACACTGGGAAGTTTTCTAATCCTTCCACCTTGTAGCTTCAGCTTAACTTTTCAACGTCCAACAATTCTGGGCTTCCTAACATCCCCTAAAAATACATCACCACCATCATACTTCTCATACTCACATAACCACTCCCTATGGGGAGTGAAGTGAAAAGATGCACCTGAGTCAATCAAGCATGCATCATGATCCACATGTGTATTTGAAGAAGAAGCCAGATACATATCCCCACCTTCATCTGAGGTGATTTTTTCCTCTGCAGAAGGATCATCATCAGATCCATTTCCTTTCTCAGGAGCTTTATATCTACAATCCTTTCTAAAGTGCCCTTCCTTTATGAATTTCCAGCACACCTTTAAAAGTGTTCTTGAAGTTTTAGATCTCCCTCTATATTTAGATCTCCCACATGAAAACTGATTTTGTTAATGTTATGGGACCTTCCTCGTAAAAATAAGACATCCGCATTCTAGCCCTCCATATTTCTCCATCGCATTTCCTCCAACAGCAAGGCTAAGAATATTCATCAAAATTTAAAGTAGTTGTATTGCTACCTATTGCAATAACCATACTATCCCACTAACCTGGTAGAGACCACAACAAACTGATGCACTTATATTCATCTGAGATTTTCATATCAATAGATAAAAACTGACTTACCACCTTATTGAAGGTGTTAAGATCCTCTGTCACCAAGTCTCCATCCTTCATCCTCAGGTTATATAGCTTTTTCCCTAGGAACAATTTATTCACCAAAGACTTAGGTTGGTACAAAGTCCCTAACTTGACCCACAAATTCTTCATCGTAGCTTCCCTAGATACATTCAACAATATTGAATATGAGATACACAGCTGTATTGTTCTCTTTTCCTTCTGATCCAACTTCACCTAGTCTTCATCTGACATTGTTGTTGGTTTAGTACCTAGATCTACCATGATCCACTGATATTTATCCATGAGTAGGTCCTCCATCTTGAGCTTCCACAACTCAAAACTTTGACCATTAAATTTATATATCTTTATATTTCCACTACTTTCCATCTTCTTTTACCACAAGAGTCAATCCTATAGATCTCCCATTAAATAGGGTCTACCACAGGCTTGAGCAAAAAACCCCATAGTAGCAAAGGAATCCCCTTGAAGCCGAAACGACTATGATACCAAATGTAGGTTTTAACCCTGTACAAAAATTATCTACAAACAAATTCTTAAAAACAGAAAATATATAATAGCGAGAGCATAAAACATAAAATAGATATACACAGATTTTCCCCTTGGATCCCAAATTAGGACTACTAGCTTGATTTTTCATTATATTCCTTTTAGTGTTACAACATATATATATACATGTCGAAGCATTCATAAAACCCAATCCATTAACCATGTATTAGAAAATAACCATAGTTCCCTTGACCGGATCTACAAAATACCAAGGGAAGAAAACCATCATGCCCAAAAACCATGTGCAAACCCATGCACAAAACCATTGTCGTGGAAATAATATAACAAAAACCCAACACAAAAATCATGATAATTAAATCCAAAAAAATCACATATGATAGTTTCATTTTTTATAATAACTTCTTTGATAAAGTTCCTTCATACAAATATATGGAAATCGACATCCATCATCAACTCAATTCGCATTACAACATTGAGAAAGGATAAATGAAGAATGAAAATATTACTATGGGATTGAAAATAATTGAAAGTCAGTAGATATTTGTATTTGGAATAAAAAAAAAATCCTCTTTGAGGCACTCGTCACCCCTATTATTTTATAAGGATGTGAGGTTTTGGGTTATAGTATAACTAGAGTGTCATGGAGGAAGATTGAAGAGATCCAAAAATAATTTATAACTTACAAAATTAAGATTAAATTAAATACTCCTTAGCCTATCCTATTGATTGAACCTAGTCTTTCCCTCATTGAAAGCATTGCTACGACCAAGTATCTCTTGTATAAGAGAAAGTAATTCAAAATGGATGCCAAGAGGTTCCCTAAAATTTCTTCTAACTCTAGCCAAAACCCCCACCTTCAACTCAAGTGAGGATGGTGATGATCACCATCATTAGGTATATTTGGATGGGTTAATGGTAACCTTTTTTCCTTATTAAGTCTCTTTTTCTTGCATTTTAATTATACCATGGACTTATGATGCTAGTGTAGGTGGTGATTGAGGATTAACATACTTCGAGTACCTAACATAAGTTAAATGGAGGAAAATCATGAAGATATGGCAATTTTGTGGAGATTTTCTCATAAAGACTCATAGTATACAACAAGGAGAGATTCTAGTTTTTTTTCCACCCTCCTTAACTCCCAAAGGCAGGCAAGGGATCCTCGAGATTCCCTCCAACAGCTCGAAATCAAAGGTAGCCAAGAAAACTCAAGATCAAGTGCACTGAAGCCATACTTCACTTGGAGTAGAGTGGAATCATAACCTATTTTCTAGGGATTTGTTGGTAGCTACCATTTTAGGTTAAATAGAGTTGAGCAAGAACTCATTAGGATTCAAAATTTGGAGAAATCCATTAGGCTCTTCTCTCTTGTAATCAATTTTCCAATACTTTTATATTGATGTAATGAGTCTATCTTTTGAATTCAAATAAGTATTCAGACTTTTCCTTACTGATATAGCTTCAGAGATCTATGCTTGTGGGTTAGGGCCAAATCTATGTGCCTCAACCTCTCTTGTGTAAAAATTCTTTACTTTCATGTCATTTAGCTAGTTTTTGTTATGAATATTTAGCTAGTTTGTTTTATTTTCATTTACTGTTTTTAGTTTGCTTCCATTTGTCTTTTGATGTAGATTAGTATGCTTATGTGAGTGGAAGAATAGGTGATAAATTCATAAAATTGTGAATCAAGCCTCCCCCTCTCATCTATGTTAATAGAGCTTGAGGAGGGTAGACCTTACCCACATACCAAGAATGCTTCTTAGTTTATGATTTCTTAGAATGGATGAGATTAGGTGTTGTGATTCAATGGATATGTTCAGTATGATGTGGTAGATCTCTATTTGTAGATTAGAGTAGATTATCTTTACCAATTCAAGTCATATTTTCCATTGTCTTTATCATGAATTTGTCGATTTTTATTGCATAAATAGGTGATCCGATAGCTACCGGATTTACCCATGATATTTTAATCCTGTGATGTGGTTAGAATTGCATTGACAAGATAATTAAAAGAACACATATGCATGCTTTAAAAAAGAGGAAACAAGAAAATAATCAGAAAAATAAGAACATGAGATGTTGATAATGGATTTCACCCAGTGTGGGATACGTCTCCAAGACCGGTGTCAAAATGGTGTAGGTAGCTTCATATAGTGCTAGAAATGGTGATGATGTACATGGAAAATGTTCTTGGTCATACAAGGATATGTTCCCTCATCATGAGTGTCTTGTATCTCCGGGAGACATTCCGCTACAGGAACTATCACTCACAATGGACCTCCTATCAACATGAAATAATATCACATGAAGAAAAAAAAAATATCCCGCAACATTCATCAAGCAAGGATCTAGACAAAATAATACATCTCATAAGAAATAATGAAAGAGGCACATTATAAAAACTATATATACCTCAATCCCTGAAGTTGGCTGAAGAAGTGGACGCTGAGCTGTTGAATCTAGCTGCACCATCGAATTTGTGGCATCGGGGTGAACATAATCGACTGCCTACACTTGAGAATCTGACATCGTCACTCTAATATGGAAAATGGCTGAAAATGGGAAGCTATGCTGCTGAAAAGGACCTTGACATTGAGTTCTTGTCACCAAGAGGTGTAAAATAGACATAACGTTTGTCAAAAATTGACTCCAATAAGTTTTGGGCCTCAAGGAATCTTCTTGATGCCCTCAAGATTCTCTGGGGCATGGTTCCACTATCTCCATGGCTCGTGGTTCCGCCCTCCTGCAATAAAAAAATAATAAACTTAACAACCCATGCTGGTCCTCCTCTTCCGGGCACACTCCGAAAATGTGTTTATATAATACATGGTGGGAAAAGTTTTTAAAATTAGCTCGTTGGGTTGTTGGTTATGGAAGAGGGTTCGAGGCGGGCAGGTTGGGGGTTCCAACCCCGTTGACTTCTTGCATTCGTTTTAACAGCTAGAGATTAAGCTTTTTTTGGCTGCGTTTTTTAGTTGTAATATTTTTTTGGGTTTTGATTTGGTTGGGCCGCCCATGGATCGGGCTAGCCTACGTGGTTGGGCGGGTTCGATTCCTACTGACCCATTGTAATACGATGTCGTATATGGTGTCAGTGGTGACCCCGACCCCTCAAAATATATTGATATATGGTTACGGGGGTAGCTGGGGTGATAGCCCTCCCCCATATTAATTTTTTATTTTCCTTATCGATACGACATGGGTGGTGTGGGTCATGGCCCGCCACCCTTATTTTTTTATTTTTTTTTTAATTAACAAAAAATGGTCATTTTAAGTTTTTTTCCAAAATAAGGGTTATTGGGCAATTTAATGAGGCCATAATTTCACCCATTTTTCAGAGCTAAGTTCTCTATTAGTTGACGGTGAATTTGTGGGACACTTAAACCTGGCCCACTGCCAAACTTTGACCAAAACTTTGACTTGCTGTAACTCCTTCATACGGGATCAGATTGGAGATCTATTCGCATCATTGGAATTAGGACGAAAAGCACTTCAATCTAAACCTAGTTCGAGACCAATCCAACCACTTTTAATTTTGACAATTTCTGAGCCCTCTTGATCTCCTGAGAATGTGTGGAGCCACCTGGATCAATAGGTAGTGTGCTTGCAGGTATAGGTATCAAAACCAAGGATAAATTCACCAAAACCTCTAGCTTCATCTCTCATCTTCCATCAACCCTTTGTTGATTAGAATCACCATCATCATTGTTTTTGGAGTTTTCACCCCTCCACTATGAGAAAACTCTAGGGGTGTAAGATAGGCCTCCCAAGAGCTTCTGAGCTTTGCCAAGGGGTGGGACACATTACCCTCATCCTAATCCACCTTCAAACCACCTTATATACCCCTTTTCCACCTATTTTTGGCCTCATATTTCCCTCAGACTGTTTATTGTAGCAATTCAGGTCTTTCCTATAGCACTACAGGAAACCTATAGAAGCACTTGAAATAGCACCCATGGGCCCCTACTTAAGCCTATAAACCACCATCACCATATTATAAACCTGGAAAAACCACTCATACACCTCCAGCCTTGCCCCCATATGTTCAAGCCTTGCATGAGCCACCTTATCACTTTCTTCTCCTAGCTACAAAACAACACATTTTCAAGCATAATTAGGTCATGAATAGTTTCATGAATAAAATCATGATAGATAGAGAATAGGTTAAGTAGATTTTGTTTATTCATTTGTCTCAACAAAGTGTGATTAGATTAGTTTACTTTATGCCATTTTAATTCAACAATTTACTTCATGCAATATGCCTAGGTTTCTTTTCAATTCTTATCATAGTCTAATAAGTAGATTTATTTCATTGCAGAATAGTTAGATGTTCTTGTTTTCTATAGTATAGTTATGTAATTGATGATTGTACTGTAAAAATTATACAAAAAATATGTATACCAATGGATTCAATCCGATCATGTAATACACTAAAACAAGATACTGAATCCTTCTATAATATTTGTGGAAAATAAACTCGATCGCAAAATCACACCAAGTAAGAGAAAGAAGCAAATCAATCCCACAACACAAATATTTTTACTAGGGAAAGCTTGCTCCTCAAAACCCCTCTATATTTATTTTATAAAACCAAGAAATCATGAAACAATTACAATGCACTCTTCTCACAAGAGTCTGTTTCACTCTACCAACTGTCTCACACTAATCCGAACAAAATTGACCAAAACTTAGCCAATTTCCTGCCTCTGCCCAACCTTCCTTTCTTGCACAATTCTAAGAACAATTGATCCCAATTAATTTGGAATTTAAACCTTTCAAAGCTGCAAATTACATCATTGGTAATCCTATGGTTGTCTAATTTCATGTCGACAATTTACTAATAATACAACTGATATATAACATCCCTTTAACCTCTGTCTCCACTGGGTCTTCATCAGAACTAACATGCATGCAGCTATTAATATTAAATGATTAGTCACTTGACAGATCATTTCATAGGAATTAAATCTGATTTAATTCACTTGACCTATCACTAGTGCAACAATTAGTTACAGCTAGTTAGACTGACTTTAAGTCACTTAATTGAGTTAACTGATTTATCATGCATTAAACTAATACAGTAACTACAACATGGACTCTACAACAAATAGAATCACTCTGCATGCCTTACCAACCACCCTCAACTCAAATTTAATTAGCTAACTAAGTCTATCACACTCAATTAACTATTACAAGTGATTATGAGAAAATATTACAATTTATTGTCCAATTTAATTAAGGGAAAATTAAATTAGACACACATTTCTCGTTGACTTCTCAAAACTCCCTCTCAACAAGAAAGGGATTATCAGCTACCCCGATCCTACCTTTGTGGTATTTTAATTTTCTCTTAGTGAGCACCTTCGTTAGAATATCTACATCCTGATCCTCCATGGGAATGTAATGAAGTAACATAATGCATATCTAAATACAATCTCTGAGATGGTGGTACTAGATGTCAATATTCTTGGACCTCTCATGGAATACTAGATTAACATAGAGTTTTATACAAATCTGATTATCACAATGTATCACTATTGGATCCATCTGATGACCAAACAAACCAAAAATTATCTTCCTCATCCATATGGCCTCACATGCCGCCTGACTGGCTTCCATGTACTCTACCTTGTTTGAACAGAGTGAATTTGATTTATGCTTCCTGCTATACCAAGAAACTATTCTTGATCCTATGTTGAATATCCCTCCTATTGTTCTCTTTCTGTTTGATGGACTGCCTGCCAAATCTGCATCAGTGAAGCCTTGAAGCTTCACTCCCTCTGTCTATATGTACCATAATCCATACTCTGTAGTGGCCCTGAGATATCTCAATACATGCTTCCCCACCTTCCAAAAGATCTTGGTCAGCTTAACCATATATTTACTAAGTTGGTTAAATGTGTAGCATATGTCTGGTCATGTGTTCATGAAGTACATGAATGAACCCATAAGCTGCCTATAAACAGTAGCGTCCACTAGCTCACTTGAAGTAACATCCTCCTTCCTCTAGTTTCCTGCAATAGGAGTCTCCTTGGGTTTACAACTCTCCATGTGGAAATTCCTCAAAATCCTTTTGGAATACTTGATTTAAGAAATAAATGGCTCCCCATCCAGCTTCCATATCTCCAAACCAAGGAAATAGTGAAGCAGTCCCATGTACTTCATCTCAAAAACTCTTGGAAGATATTCTTTGCAAGAAGTTATGAGTTGCTCCTCACCTGTCAGAATAAGATCATCAACATAAATTAGGATAATCAAAATCTTACCATTGACCACAATTTGGGATAGGTTCAAATTCGCTTCAATCTTTGTGAAGCCCAACCTGATGAAATAGGTGTCAATCCTAGTGTACCAAATACGAGGTGCTTGCTTCAGCCCATATAGTGCTCTTTTGAGTCTGCACACATGCGACTCCTTGTCAAAGGTGTCAAAACCTTCTGAATGCTCAATGTACACTTCTTCCTCAATAAATCCATTTAGAAATGGAGTCTTCACATCCATCTAATGTATCTGCCAACCCATATTTTCTTAGAGTGCAAGGATATATCTAAGCGATGAGTATTGTGCAACTGGTGCAAAAGTGTCCTCATATTCAATTCCCTCAACATGTGAGAATCCCTAGGCTACAAATCTAGCCTTGTACTTCTCCAAACTCCCATCTGCTTCTTGCTTCACCTTATAGATCCATCTAGATCCAACCACTAACTTCTCGATTGGTCTTGGGACAACATCCCATGCACTATTCCTGATGATGGAGTCATACTCCTCAACCATGCCATCAACCCAAGTTGGTTGCTACACATCTTCCTGAAAATAGGATGGTTATGTCACAATACACTTGCTCATAAGAGCCATGTATCCAATATACCTATCTGGTGACTGTCTCTGTCTGTGCTATGATGTAGGTGCTCCTACATGTTCTGTCGTATCAAGTCTCAATCTGCCAGCCTCTATGGTGCGCCTCCTACCATATCTGGTGGATGGCTCTGCATGAGTGGTTTCTGCCACTCCATGATCCTCCTAATGTCGATGCTCCACATATTGAGGTTCATCCTTTGGAACCAATAGTTCCTCATCTGCATGCAAATCAAACTCCAATTGCATGGCTTTCTCCTCATCAAATTTTACATCCTGTGTGACAACTTTCATCCTGTTGTTTGGAAAATACACCCGATAGTTGTGGGGAGTATCAGTGTACCAAAAAAATATCCCAATATTTGTCGTTGGTTCTAGATTCTTTCTATAATATTTGTTCACATGGAAATAGACAGATGAGCCAAAAATTTTAAAATATGAAACATCAAGTTTCTTACCAGAAAAAAGCCTCCTTTGGTGTACTAATGCCAAGTATCCGATGAGGACTACGGTTCTGCACAAATACCACTATGTTGCATGCCTCTACCCACAGATGAAATGGTAGGCCCTGATCATGTAACATAGCTCATGCCGCACCCACAATTGTTCTGCCCTTTCTTTCTACAACCCCATTCGGTTGTGGGATATGAGGTGCAATCAAATATCTCTAAATTCCTTCTTTCGCATAGAAGTTCTTGAATTCATTGGAGATGTAATCAACACCATTGTCACTCCTTAGATCGTTCACCTACTTCCCTGTATCTTTCTTAACCAGTACTTTGAACTCACAAAATTTTGATAAGGTATTATCTTTCTTCTACATGAAGTAGATCCAACACTTTCTAGAAAAATCATTAACAAAAATCACATAATACATGTGCTTTAGTGTAGAAACTGTAGAGAATGGTCCACACACATCTGAGTGAAATCTCTCAAGTATTTCCATTGTTGGTTGTCCTTCTCATAAAAAGTGGCCTTTGTATGCTTCCCCATGGTACATCCCTTGCATGTGTCTATATGTGTAAGGGTACCCTTTGGAAGCCTCACAGAAATCTATTGCATGACCTTCAAATCACTATGGTGTAGATGGCCCAATCTCTTGTGCCATAACTCGCCCTCATCTCGGCTCACCACTCTGTCTTCTTTACTCATTAATGTTGCATAAACATATACATCCATTTTTTAGAGGTTCTTCACATGAACCCCAATCTTCTTAACCTATCCTGTGGCTTTATGATGAAGGAATTCTTTCCCTTCATTGAAAACCACATCATATCCTCTATCCTCCAACATAGCAACAAAAACTAAATTATTTTTCAAGCCTAGTACGTGTATGACATATTTTAATAAGAAAGGTTTACCTGAATATCTCTGAAATTAACTGTACCAATCCCAGTAGTGTTATACCTCCCGTCATCACCCATCTTGATGTGCATCTAAATATCCTTCTCCTCCAAGATAATAAAGAGTTATTTGTCTCTCGTCATGTGGAAATATGCACCACTATCCAAGTACCACACTGATCCCATTGCACTAGACACCATGCATGCGATGAGTGAAAGTCCAACTCGAACTGTGAAGCCAAAGCATCACCCGTTGTAGATCTTGAAGCCTTATTGTTGTTGTTCTTCTTATGTGGAAAATTAGTGGCATAATGTCCATGATCGTGATGGTGAAAACATTTCACTCTGGACATGTCACACTTCTTGCCTTCTTTTATGGTCTCATATTTGCGATAAATTTCTTTCCCTTACCCTTATTTTCCTTACCAGCCAAGGTGAAATTTTCCTCATCATCTATCTTGGATGAGGATCCATCCCTGGTATTCTGCCTAAATTCTTCTTGTACCAAATCCGACCAAAGTCGCTCCCAATCTGGTAGCTTCTCCCTACCATTGACTGAGTCCTGATAACTATGTCAGCTCTTAGGAAGGCCTAGAAGTGCTAGGCTTACCAAGTCGTCATCCGATACAGTAATCCCGACACTTCCAAGCTCATCTCGACATTGGATGAACTTGGTCAAATATTTCAGAATAGTGTCTCCTTTCTCCATTTTTATTTTCCTGAGCTTATCCTTTAGTGCCAATTTTTTGTGGTCACTGCTGTTCTAAAACAGATATGTCAATGCCTCATTGCATATGGAGTCACCTTTCCATGGAGACTCGATACAATTTGATCTCGAACTCCCTCTAATAAGATCCTCCTCGCCTTTGCAACCTTATTTTTCCAAGCATTAAGAAGAGAAGCATCTGCTGCTGCATGCCTTGGAATATCAGTATCGTTAAATTATTTCAACCAGTTGTCCTCCAGAACTTCCTCCATTTTGTCTTTCCATGAAATATAATTAGAACTGCCCTCGATTTCATATTCCAATCTTAATACATTGAAATCCATCTTGATTCACCTTTCGTACCAAAGAATATTTTTGTAAATTCTAATGTTGTTCAGTAGAAACTTAATTTCTTCTCCACTATAGTGATTTATGGAGCTCTGATACCATGTAGAAATTATACAAACAATATGTATACCAATGGATTCAATTCGATCATGTAATATACTAATATAAAATACTGAATCCTTTTACAATATTTGTGGAAAATAAACATGATCACACAATCACACCAAGTAAGGGAAAGAAGTAAATCAATCGAACAACATAGATATTTTTCCTAGGGAAAGCTTGCTGCTCAAAACCCCTCTATATTTATTGTATAAAACCAAGGAATCATGAAGAAATTACAATGCACTCTTCTCACAATAGTCTGATGCACTCTATCAACTGTCTCACATTTATCCAGACAAAATCGACCAACACTTAGCCAATTTCCCGCCTCTGCTCAACCTGACTTGCTTGCACAATTATAAGAATAACTTATCCATATTAATTTGGAATTTGAACTTTCCAAAATTGTGCAATACATCATGGGCAATCCTATGGTTGTCTAATTGTGCGTCGGCAATTTACTAATAATACAACTGATAGATAACATCCCTTTAATATCTGTCTCAATTAGGTCTTCATCAGAATTGACATGCATGTAGCTATTAATAGTAAATCATCAGTCACTTGACAGATCACTACATGTGAATTAAATCTGATTTAATTCACTTGACCTCTCACTAATGCAACAATTAGTTACAACTAGTTAGACTAACTTTAACTCACTTAATTGAGTTAACTGATTTCTCATCACTACAAGGAAAATACCCTCTAGCGGATGTTTTTGAGGAACCCCTTGTAAAAATACCCCAGAAATCCGTTTATAGCGAAGGTTACTAGAGGAGGTTGGCGAGTGGAGGTTTTTGTGGATGTTTTTCATCTAGTGCGCTTATCATCCTAAACCGCACCAGTGCGTTCAATAGGAGAAGGCACCGGTGCACACAAAACATTGGCACACCAGACACCATGCGCTCCATACAATCCCATCCGATGTGTCCTATTACTGTAGTGCACTGGTGCTTTACAAATATTCCACACCGGTGCGTCCTAAAACTCCATGCCAAAACTGAAACTGCCCGGTGCGGTCTTAAGAAACTGTACCGGTGCGCCTATAAAACCCCATGCATCAGAACAGGGTTAAATAAAAATAATAATTATGGCCAAAATCCTCATTTTTCACTTTTCTCAGTGCTCCAGAGCTCTCAAGCACCGATGCCATTTATCCTTGTCTGAGCCACCCTAACATCAGTGCTCCCATTGCACCCATTGCACGCATTTTTGCTGTGCATTGCCCACCAATCTCCAGCTTGAATTTTTCAAAATGGTGGGCAATTTTAATTTTGCAAATTCTACATCCAATATTCCTCCTCGACGGTAAAACGTACAGGTATTTTTCTTTTTTTTAAGGAATTAAGCCTTTTAGTGGATTAGAATTGTAAATTACCTTAAAATTAACCATTAAAAAAAAAAAAAAAAATTGTCGCACGGTGCACTCGAGCCGTTCGGCTTGCACCGGTTCGCAGTGATGCCTGTAAATTTATAAGCCGCACCTCAACCATTGCTACAAGTATCTACACTGGTTTTGGGGTGGTACCAAAATGTGCACCATGCTATTTTAAAATTTAAAAAAAGTGTGGCATGGTCGGCTACCTGCCCGCATCGTTGACCTTATGGAATAGAGGCAATGTGGTCTGTTGACTTAAATATCTGCCCCAGAGCGGGTATTTTTGTGAGCGCACCGCATTCCGGAAATCGACACGGTAAAAAATGCGGCCTGATAAAGACCACACCGTTGACTATGTAATGATGTCAGGAGGTCGATGCGCTGACCGAACTATATGCCTTGGGGCGTATAGTTTGGTCAGCACACCGCCTTCCCAACACGGTCCATAGTCAATGGTGCGGTCTGTTATACCACCACACCGTTGACTTAACAACAATGCCAAGAGGGCAGTGCGCTAAAAATTTCAAGTGCATCGCCTCCGGTGCACTGAATATTTTCTGGTGCATCACCGCCGGTGCGGGACAAAAAAAGACGCATCGGTACTGGTGCATGCTTGTTTTTTGTGGCGCAACAAATTTTTTTTCCAAAAAAAAATACATATGTATATTCCTAAATACATTTCTCATTTAATAAAAAAATTGAATTTAATATGTCAATCATTTAGAGACGTGAAAGGAGATAAGAGAGGGAACAACGACAACAACAGGCGGACCAATATAACATGGTTCGCCTATGGGAGGCATGAAACAGGGAGAGATATGCATACCATCGCCTTATTACAGTAGCTACACAGGGGCTCCTAAGGCAGGTAGGCCTCCTCAAGTGCTATGAGGAGGCAAGTTCCCTAAAGGGCCATGGGTTTTTTTTTATACATCTTATCCGCAGGTGGAATGTCCACCTACAGGGTTTCCGGGTTGGTCCTAACCAATGTACGCGCTCACTGAGGAGGACATGTATTTCATTATAGGGCTATCGAGGAGAGGGGTTGATTTCCCCAAATTCCTATAAGTTCCAGCTGGCTATGCAGCATGGAGTCAGTTGGTGTACTCCGAGAGATACATTAGCGCAGATATATTATCTCCTTCAGATTTTTAGGTCTCCAGAGGTCAGTTACATATTGTTGCATTTGGTAGTAAGGAGGTGAGGTGCCTCTCACTTATGATTTTGACCATTTTACACAACACTAGTGACGAGAAATACATTATTTACTCGCATCTATATTGTGTTGATTCTTTAGTACAGGAGCCACGACTTTACAAGTGGTCTACCATTTTTTAGCAATTATGTACAGCCTTAGATAGATGTCATGCTCATGCACAAGGGAGGGTCAACTTCCCTTTTGCTTCAGATATTTTTTGTTTACTTTTTGAGAGGTTTCCAGAGATGAGGCCTAATTTTTTTCGGCAGACTCGTAGGCTGATGTTGGAGGCACGGATGCACATGTGGGGACAAATAATGCCTAAGAGGGGTGAGACTGAGTTTTGCACGAGGATATCGGATGATGCACTGGAGTTTCTAGCCAGTGTTGACGAGCATCCCTTCATTATGGTCCCCTGTCCTTATGCTGGTTTGGATTGGCGATGGTGTGCCAACATCCTCTTCATAGATGATGAGTCGCCGGATGATAGAGGTAATATTACTGTTTTATTTAAATTTATTGTAACATGTTCTTTAACTTGTTTTTATTAAATTGTATAATGAAATTGTCTAATTATTATTGTGTACTTGTATATATTTTGCAGAAATTGGGTCTTTTGATGGAGAGGACATGCCAGCGCCACCACATGATCCAAGTGTGGATCCTAATGACGATCAGGATATACTAGATGTCGAGGATCATCAAGAGGCTAGTGTAGGGAGACCTGCTCCCGCTGGTGCGTCAGTACCGCCTTTTGATAGCCACAGTAGGCTTGATAGCAGATTCAGGATGGAGTTGGGTGACCAACTCTGTGCATTGATTGTTGAGGTGGGAGTCAGTCCCGCTACTATGAGAGACATACAGGCCAATGGTAGGTTGGTACATATGTGGAGAGGCATGTCGCATGACATGTACACCCTGATGCAGCATGTCGTAGGAGCTACGACCTTAGTTATGTGGCTGAGGAGGACCCTTGCACATTATAGGCGTGGTCGAGACGCAGCACGTGATCAACAGTCCATGAGCAGCACCGATGCCTCAGCTGATGATCATAATCAGGGGAGTGATCATTTTTCACCTCGCGCCATGCTAGATGAGCATCCTCCACTGGCATCGAGCAGCAGTCATCGTGGAGAGCAGGTTGGACCATCGGCCACGTTGAGTCAGCAGCCTGTAGCATCCAATAGTACTCATGATCATGAGTAGGTTGGACCATCGACCATGTTGAGTCATCACGATGAGAAACCGACAGTTGATCCTGATCAGCATGAGGCACCAATACCAGATCAGCAGGCACATGATGATCAACACGTATCTAAGCTTGTCGAGGCTACACCATTGACTGAGCAATCCTTGACTAGTACTGCTATTGATGATGTACCACCAGCTGATATATGACATTTATATTACAGTTGTATATTTTTGACATTATATATCTATATATATATATATATATATATATATATATATATATATGTGAGTGTGTGTGTGTGTGTGTGTGTGTGTATGGTCCATGTAATTTATGTTCATGTTGCAATTGTACTTAATTTACATGTTGATGATCATCATGATGTGTATATTTTTAGGTCATGTTAGATATGTTCATTTAATGTGCAGCTTGCAGATAGATGTGTATGTGATAGAAATAATTTCACATGAGATGTATATTTGACGTTTGTGTTGTGTTGATGTTATACAATGCTAATTGTGTTTTGTTAGATGATCATGATCACGATGATGTTAGTAAATTTGAATGTGTTTTTTAGTCGAATATGATGTTTGTACGATGGTCATCATGGTGGTGATGTTTATTAATTAATTTAATATTAAATGATCATGATATTTTAAAATTGTAATATTTGTAATTCTAATTGTATGTAAAATTCTAAAATTGTAATTGTATTTGTAATTATAATTTTGAATTGTAATTATATGTATAAAAAATTTGTAAAATTTTAATTTTAATTGTAATATATAATTTATTGTGAAATGACTCTAATTGTAATTTTAATTGTAATTGTATATATGTAAAATTGTAAAATTGTAATTGTATGTAAAATTTTAAATTGTAATTGTAATGGTATATATGTAAAATTGTAAAATTGTAATTGTAATTATAAATTATAAATTTGTAAATTTGTAATTGTATATATGTAAAACTATAATTGTATGTAAAATTCTAAAATTGTAATTGCATGTAAAATTTTAAAATTGTAATTGTAATTGTAGATTTTAAATTTGTAAAATTATAACTGTATATATGTAAAATTATAAATTTGTAATTGTAATTGTAAGTGAAATTGTAAAATTGTAATTCTAATTCTAATTCTATGTAAAAATTTTGTAAAATTTTAATTGTATTACTGTGAAATGATTGTAATTGTAATTGCAATTGTATGTAAAATTCTAAAACTGTAATTGTAATTGTATGTGAAATTGTAAAATTGTAATTGTATATAAAAGATTTGTAAAATTTTAATTGTACTAATGTGAAAATTTTAATTCTATTAATGTGAAATGATTTTATTAAAATTTTTAAATTTGGAAATTAGTAAAATTTTAAATAATTGTAAAATAATAAATCTAGAATAATATGAATTTTTGTAACATAATAAAGTTTAGAAAATAATACAAATAAATTCATGTACTTTAGAATTATCATTATTTTATTATGATCTTACATACGAAAAAATTATACAGTACGCCATTTTTTTTTAGAACAACATAATTGCAAATTATCAAGTGAAATATTGATTTTAACATTAACACAATGAAAATTACCTAATAATTCAAAATACATATTATAATGTTTCAAAAAACCCATCTTAAAAAGTATAAATATTGATGAAATAACACATGTACCATATCACTCTCAGTTGTCATGATCACCCTCATTATCTTCCATCTCGCATGGCATGATAACACTATTGTTCTCAAAAATATGTTTTGATCTAGGTTTATGCCTCAATATGAACCACCTGGCACCAATCCCTATCCAACACATTTGGGTAAAAAAACACCTGGTTGCAGTGTTTGGGAAAAACATAGGGTTCATTAGCTTCATCGCACATATTTCTAGAGGTGATACATATCAGCCTACTATCGCGATCTTCCTTTACATTATTCTGATCAAAGGTGTCCCACCACTTGCACCTAAAAATAACACATTGGAAATAAGAGAAATCCACTTCAATGATCTCTTTTATCTTTCCGACGTAACCTAATGTCCCTCGTACTAGGTTTTGATCATGGTGCCTAGATTGACTATATTGATCGAACTCGACTTCCACTCCATAGTCTTGAGTGATGTTTCCAGCATCGGCATTTTCTGTGCCAAAATGGCGTCCATATACCCACATAGATGGGAAAAAATGCACCTATTATAAAAAAAATTAAAAAATCATAGTGTCATGTGTCTTATAATAACCCAATAGTTAAAATATGAAATATAGATGTAATTACATTTGAAAGGTGCATTATTAAGTTTCAAATGTACATATAAATTGAATATATTATTACCGAGTTGTTGCACCCAATCCCTATGTTTAGCGCATCCTCTTAAACATGCGGGTAATGACTGGTTGCACCGTATTTCTCTTTGAATTGGTCAGCAATCCAACTGTTGGGGCATATTTTGGGCATATTTTCTTTTAAGTGATCCAGGTAAGACACATTTCTACCATTCAACCATCTGAATTCTTTCCTATCACTATCCCATTTCATCCTCTTTTGTTCATACAATACGACCCATGGTTGTGTCGCTTCAAAATTTCAAAGAACGAATTTATTGATTGCTTCAATTTATGCATTCACTGATGAAATCAAACTGACATTATATAGTATATAAAGATGAAAATATACATTATATTGAAGTCCAACATAAGTATTTACTTTGTTTAAATTTGAAAAATTATAAGTCACTTACTCTTTATCAAGCGCCTTTTTCCACTCGTTTGGATAAACTCCCCTTCTCTTTTGTCTTCATCCCTTTCATTGTCCCAAATCACCGTACCTGGTCTGTTGTTGATCTGCTTGATGTACTCACTGGCATAATATAAAGACTCATATGATATGTACCCCTCTGCCATATACCCCTCGTGTTTTTCCCTTTGTCGAACATAACCTTTCAATTTCTTCATGTACCTCTCTAAGAAGATAACCCAACGACAAGAAACCACCCCAATTAATTCAACCTCATCTACGAGGTGGATTAGAAGATGAACCTGCAAGTCCATGAAACTCGTCGGCAGTTCCTTCTCAAACATACAAACAATCTCAACTATGTCTTGACACCATCGTAGAATGTTAGCCACATGAATCTCCTTTGACGTGATCCAACGTACAAATGCAGATAATTTAGGAATGGCACATCCTAGGTCTTGAGGGAATTCATGTTTCACACACCCACGCATGAATAAAGGATAATGACACTCGAAATTTATAAACACGTGAAATAATATACAAAATTAGTTATGTTTTATGATCCCTGCATGGGATAAAATTTATTAATAAAAAAAATAGTAAAATCATGCTTTTTACATTATACATACTCTTAGCAGATTGAGATGGTCATGTGATTTCAACCTAGAAAAATGGTCATCCACGGTGAAGTAGTGCCATAGTGAAGACCCATATGAAGATGGCACCCTCACACCCATTATAACTTTCTTTGCCAAAGAAAGATCATATTTTTTTAAAATCCATGGGATATCACCTTATTTGAAATACCATGAATTAGAGGGACCAGTGCTTGCCTCTGATCCTGTACTTTCTAGTTGACTTGGCCAATGTTTCTTTTTAGTTTTTGAAGTAATAAGATCTTTCCTAACAGCCAATGTGTCACTTTTTTTCGATGATATGTTCCTCCATAAAGAAGATGACATTTTTTTAAATATATGCATGGGATCTAATAAGTGGGTAATCTTAAGATGCTCCCAATATGGGAGGTTATAAAAGATAGATTTCCTTTTCATCCCAATGGGAAATTTCTCAACAAAGGTGTCGAGGAATTCTGGATCATCAAACATAGGCTCCCCATTTGAATCGAACATTTCTATGAACTCCTTCTCCTTCTCTCTCTCATATGCTCTAAGCCATTCAGCTGGTATCATTATTGGAGGCCTTTGGGTTCTCTCTCGTTTACCATTTAAAGTGGATATTGATCTTCTGTAAGGGTTTTATTATGGGAGGAATACCTTGGAGCAATCATACACTGGCTTTCGTAGGTCCTTAGACCATCTATCTTTCAGGGAAGGTCCACAACATTTACATCCAAGATACCCTTTTGTTACAAGACCTGTGAGATTATTGTATACAATTAATATGCATGGAACATTAAAGAATATCATGAAGATCAAAATCATTACAATGAATTAAATAACTAATATGTGAAAGAATATTTTTACGTATATAAACAAATAAATAAATTAAACATCTAATTTACTCGAGCAAACTCCTAAGCCTGGATAATCATGTTTCATGTAAGCACATATGCCATATAACGTTAAACTCCTCTTTGTTGTGATGGGTCTTGATACATCGTATACATTTATCCCATCCCATAATTCCTTCAATTCATCTACCAGTGGTTGTAAGTAGACATCCATATTATTCACTTGTCTTCTACCATGGACTATGAGAACCAACATAAGATGTTCATTCTTCATGGACAACCATGGGGGGATATTTTTATTGATCACTACTATAGGCAAAACATAATAGTTGGTGTTATGGAGGAAATATGGGTTGATGCCATCCATGGCTATGCTGAATCATAGACTTCATACTTCATCCTTGAATTTTTCGGGCCATGTATCCTCTATATGCTTCATGGCTATTGAATCAGTTGGGATTCGCATAAATCCCAACTCACTTCTGTGTGAGGCATGCCATCCCTACAACATAGCTAATTCTTTGCAATGAAAGAGCCTTTGAATCCTTGGGATTATAGGCATGTGCCTCAATATCTTAAAAGGAGGACCAGTATGTGATTTACCCATCTTTTTTTATTTATCATACCTATCATGCCCACATTTCGGACATATCTCTTTGTCTGCATTTTATCCTCTAAATAGAATACAATCATTTGGACATGCATGATATGATATGTACTCAACACGCAACATTTCAACAATTTCTTTGCCTCTTCGCAGCTACCAGGGAAGACGTTATCACTCGGAAGAACCTTATCTTTGAATAAAATTTAGTTGGTGATAATGGAAAAATATATTAATAAATGTACATTAATTCCAATATAACTTTTAACATTCATAAAAGTTACCATTTGTAATGTTCATTATGTATTTATTATATTTATCAAATTTATATAAGGGAGGACTTGATGGTAAATTACCTCAAAATTTCCAAGAAACATGCATTTGACAAGCCAAACTTTGCTTTTAGGTTGTACAGTAACATTTTTGTCCCCAACTGGGTAGACTTTGACTGACCACCAGGTCCAAAGAGGGGGGTGGTGGAAGAAAATTTAAGGCTTTTGAAAAAGGTGTCAGCAATATGGGCATCATCCCATAGATGATCATCGTTTTTGAATGCATCTAAAAACATTGTATCCATGGAAGTTGTATCCCTTAAGTGATCATCCATACCAACCCCTATCTGATTACCTCCATTGCCAGCTTGTGAAGAACTACTATTGTTGTATTCATTCCTAATTGGTGAATCTGGATGTAGCGGGAATTGAATCGGTGGTTGATTTAACCATTCTTGGTATCGTTCCTCTAATATTTTTCTCCTAATTCAGTATTCTCTCGATTTGGCATTGTATCGGGGTGCAACAAAGGATGGTAGGTAGGTTTCTCATCATCACTAGAATCCTAATAGTTAAAAAAAAAATTGAACATGATTAGTACAGAATATATGATATCAATTAGTAAGCACGTAGACAATATTGCATGATTAATTGGATTGAATTTGAAATAATTACATTAATAAATATACCAAACAATTATAATTATTACCATCATTTTCCCAGAATTGCGGCTATAAGAGGCAATATTGTTACAATTGGCAGGGTGAAGCGGTTACCCATTTTCATCTACCAAATGCACCTTGCGGTATGTTGCTCCTGATAAGAGCTTCTGACATTTTGGAGTTGTTTGAATATTTTGTGCATATGAACTCAATTCCAAATCTACATGATGAACCTACAAATTTGTATACATTATAAATTTAATTAGGCTGTGCATGATTGACATGGATAAAAAACATAAATTCAATTAGATAATGAAAATATAAATAAAATCTGAAGTAAATATTACGTCTCGACATGGATAGGGAGAACTTCACAATGGACTTTGAGAAATATTATGGAACGAGTTATATTTTGAAGAATTGTCTATTCAATATAGTTATCATATTTTCCCCTCGCATTTGAGCAAAATGAACAATATATTTTGGTGTACACACCTAAAAGTAATTTCGGTGCCTTAAAAATGGGCTTCTTGTAATCAATGATAATGTATAGATAACCACACCGGTCCATTTTAGTTACTGCACAACAGTGTCGTGTTATCAATGGACGCATTCGTGCGGTGCTCTTAAGTGACGCACCGGTGACGAATAACCGCAAATAAAAAAAGCGCAACTCTATTTTCTTTAAGTGAAAAAAAAGGTGGTAAATTGAAAAATGGGCGATAAAAAAAATTCGAAAAATATAATTTCATAAAACAATTCTTGAAATACTAAACAGTTTCATTATTTCACTATTTTTGCACAAAAATCAGCCAAATATTTGCAGGAGACATACCTGGAGCAAGAGAGGATGAGAGCGTTGTGAAGTAGCGAAATACGTTCGAACAGAAGTATTCAGACAATCAAAATTCCAAACCTCTGGTGATTCAAACCCTGTAGCATCTTGTGACTAAATTTTATTATTTTTTTAACTTTTTCTCCAGTTTTTTTTACATAGTAAATTTTCGTTTTAAGAAACAAAAAATAAAATAAAATCCATTTTTACCCTAAACCCTTCATTCTTTTTCTTTCTACCCTTTCTTCTCCCTGTTACTGTGATTTCATAATTAGGGCTTTTCATTTTAGATTTATAGGGTTTGTGTTGCTACAAATAGGCCTATAACATCCAACCCATGGGACGACTTGCATAGTTAGATCCCAATCCATGTCGGCCCTTGCGTGAATTTTTGAAAAAAATAATTTTTTTTATCAGTGCACCTGACGTAACCTAGCGCACCAATGTGCTGGATTATCCTAGCACACCGCGAAATTACTGTGTGATAAAAAAATTAAAAAACATTTTTTTTAAATCAGTGCGCCATATGTAAAATAGGGCATCGATGCGCTATTTCATTATGGTGCACCATGCACGTCCTATTTCGCACAAATATGTTTTATTGTGTTAATCGGAGAACCATGTAACATATAATGCACCGCATTGGGTCTCCTAGTTGGCAGAGAGCACCGTATGGTGGTCCCTTGTTTGCGCAGGGCATGTATGCTACAAAAACTAACACTAGACGATTTTTATTATTTTGTCTATGTCAATCGGTGTAGTGGTTAAAATGTAACACATCAGAGCTCCTTGTTGACATAGAGCACCATAAGGACTATTATACTATTTTGGCAGTGTGTTTAGAAGACCCCCACGCACAGACGTTGGTCTGTACACCATGAATGGCACACCGGTTTCTTGAGATTTTTTTTTTACCTGAAAATTTGACAGTTTATTTATAAAATATATTAATGAATGATATGGTAAAGGTTTCATATTGATAATGAAATGGCTGAAAAGAGACCAAGTAACAAAAATATTGATAACACATCAAGAAAAGAAAAAAAGGCAAGTTATTTGTAAATTATTTACAAAAAATATTATTTTTGAACTATATGTAAGTTTAACTTATATGTATTGTTTAATGTGTATCATGCATAGCCACAAAATGATGAAGCTCGATAAGATTATTTCTAATTTAGGACCAAAAGAGCGTAAAATCTTGATAGAAAAATTGCAAAAGGATGAATCAGGTGAATGAAAAAATATTATTGATCCAATATGAGTTTATTTTTTAATTTTTATTAATAATATACTTAAAATTATTAGATAACATGTGTCAAAAAATATATTAATTCACATCTGTTTAATGTTCTACAGGGACCAACAACTCAGAAAAGGAATGTTGTTCTAAGAAAAGAAAAAAAATAGAACATGCAAATGAAAATTAATTGCTCCTTAGCTCATTTGGAGTGGTGCTGGAGGTTAACGAAAGGGGGAAAAACTTTTACAAAAGTTTGAGGGATCTATTCAAATGAATGTATAGACGTTCTTTCCACTTACAATACAAAAATCAATTTGATGATTCCAAGAACAAAATTTTAACTAAACTACAGGAAGAGTTTCCAGATAATTTGTTATAGGTCAATTTGGGCACCATTACCAATGACCTGGTTAACTGGACATCATCTCTAGAACCAATGAATAGGGTCTATCATCCCCTATCATTTCAGTGGTTACATGCCCTAAGATAAAGAACAAGACAAATCATCCATGAATTTCATCTACAAAGGTTTCCAAGATTTGAAGTTTATAATATATCATATGAGAGCTCACCAATGCTTTCTCTAAAGGGACTAAGTGCGTTTCATATGCAGGTAACCCCACTCAAGGGTGATCTTCAAAGCACTTCCCGACATTCAAGGGTGTGTTGGTCACATTGGGAGCGAAATTCTCATTCTTCCAGAATCTCCACTTGGCCAGTGCCTTCTAGAAGAGTTCACATGTGTCAATATTCGAATACATGTGTCCATTTGATACCTCTGAGACTGGGAACATGTCTTGCCTACTATTGGAAATTCATTGATTGTAAAACTACCTTCAGATCCTCTATAAATTGAGCATAGATCTTAGTGTTTTAAAAGGAATAATTTGAGTAGAGAAATGCTAGTGGAATTTCAATTGAGGAATTGATTTGAGTGATATGATGCTAGAGAGATGTGCATTGTGATGAGGTTGGGATGTTGCTGGAGATGGTGACACTAAATTAATCACTGGGTTGTAACCTCCCCTTCTATCCATTAATAAATATTGTTGCTTACTTTCCCACATATGTATCTGTATAAGCTCATGTATTTCATATTATGAATTCTTATTTGATGCATATGGTTCATGTTTTATTTATTTAATTGAATAACTTGAATAGACATATGTATTATTGCTATATTTTTTTGTTTAGTGTTCATTCTTGCAGGAAATATTTTGAAACATCTAGCTTGGATTTGAAGCTACAACAAGAGCGACATAAGGAGAATAGGAAGAGCTTGGACTCCAAGTAAGTTCTTTGATCTGTTCCATGTGTTTATTTATAGTTAGGAAAAGTAGTTGCAAAGTCTTTAACCTGTTGTTCTAGATGATCACTACATCTAGGGATGAATGTTTTATCTGTAATCCATAATTCTTCATAACAAATTGGTGACTCCGCTGGGGAGTTTACCCTTAATCCTTAATGTATTTTCCTTTTATTTTCTTTGTTTATCCACCCAGTAGCATTTACTCAGAAAGATTGGGATTTTTGAAATCAAAATTTACATTAGAAGTGTGTTAAATAGTTGTATTTTTCCTTATACACTACGCCCAACACACTGTTGGACATGACATAGTGCTTTGCATAGAATTGTCTCCCTTTCAGACCTGTGTTGCAATGCACTGTCTCTATTTAGAGACTGTGTTGCCTCCTGAAACCATCCAAATTCCATTGAATTGTCATTGCAGTTTATTTTCAGTTTTTTTTTTGCTGTGTTTTAAAGAGCTTGATACCTCAGATTGATCAGTGACCTTACCTACCTCTTCCTCCTTTGAAAGAAAGTTTGTTCAATGTTTATTTAAAGCATTTTTCTTTGTCATTGACGAATTAATTTAAAAGTATTTTCGTTGTTGCATTAGATCCATTTTCTTTTGAAAAAGGAAATTTTCGTTAAATTCTTCATTTCATGTAGAAGAAATTGTAATTCTATTCTTAATTTTTCCTATTAAAGAGAAATTGTTGTTCTATTCCTCATTTCTCAAAAGTAAAAGGCATTTTTTTTATTGATTGAATGCACTTAGTTTCCTTTTTTGCATTGACATTAAAGGGGTTGAAAAGAAAAACCTGCATTTGCATGTAGTGGATTGTGTGTTTTGCATAGGAAAAATTAGGAAAGCTGCATTTTAGTTTGTGCTCTTTGATTGTTTGCTCTCAAATTGATTGCTCTTTCCCTCTAGTAGCTAGGATTTTCATTGAAAAACTAAAAGGGGAAAGATTTCTTATCATTTTAGTTTTCATTTTATTAATTTCCAATACATCATCCTGGTGAACCTCGAAAGGAAAATTGATAAGCTAGATCAACTTAAAATTTACCTCAATTTACCTAACAAAGCATTGGAACCATAATGATAAAATTTAAAAGGTCTAGGCTAGAGACGTGTTTCGGCATCATAAAACATAGAAGCTGTTGTTAATTGTCTGTTATACATTCTGAGTGTGATACCTCACTCCACGTACGTAAGTATATCATAGCTCGTCCACATATTTCAGGTATATCGGGTGGTGTTACAGTACGAAAAGTATAAAGGGGTGCTCTCACTGTGCGGTTTCGCTTTAGATAGTGCTAATACGGACTTGGGCCTCCACGTACCTTTGGGTATATTTGGGAGGAAAACTTTAGGTTTCTATCCATCCATAGTGAACCACGTCAGCTGCCTTATAAATTGTGATATACCGAACACAACATTCAGGGAGATTTCCTGCCTATACTTCTTGGTTTTCCAGGAGGTATTATCCAGTTCATAGTTTCTTGGTAAACCTTTTTTCCTAAAAATACCCTTTTATTTTTTTTATTTGTTTTTGGTTAAAATAAATCAGTCATCGTGAAAGAAAAAAATCATTTTCCCCGTCGTTGACGTAGATTAGCATTGAAACCACCTTTACCACAAGAGGTTACTCCTGGTCGGCGAAGGCGACATCACTCTACCAAAAGCAGTACTATCAGTACCTCTGGTGAAGAATCATCTTTCGATATACTAGAGTCAGCACAATTTTTTTCTACAAATCCCATTTTTTCTACTATTGTTGAGACAGATTCCTCACAGCTACGCATGGTCATAATCCATCCAATCTGTGAGACCATACCTATCGAACCTGACGTTGTTCAATTGGAAGTTGATCCGGATCCCATTGTGCTTTAGGGGACAATTGTTATAGGTTAGACTAGACATCATCCCTAGGACCAATGAAATAGGGTCTATCATCCCCTTATATTTCAGTTGCTATATTTCGTAAGTGGAGAAAATCTTGATCCCAAATTCGAAAAACCAGAAGTTGTTCCTAAATTGGTCATCCCACAATCTATTGTAGCCATTAGGTCTCCCATATCACACAGTCAACCACCTGAAATATACTTCAGGCCTGACGGCAAAGTTCTTCCACCTAGTTTGATTTCGATTGAAGAAATATCACAAGATGAGACACCTTTAACTCCAACTCATTTTTTGTAGGAGCTTTACTTGTACAAGTCTTTTCCTCAATGACCTTCCTCTACTTTTGTTGATCCTGTTTCACTTCGAGTTCCCATAGATTATATAGGGTATACATTGGGTCATTTGACCATGGCTGAGATATCATCCCTTACTGAACCAACTATTTTAGTTGTGACAACATCTATTGTTTCTTCATCTTCGATGTTATGTCCACTGAATTCACCCATGTCATCATTTGGAATCCTATCTGGTTCCTCCCTTATGAGTACTGAACGGATTGATCCTTTATTCACATCTTCAGTGCAATATCAAGCTGGTCCCATCAGTTATTCCCCTTGGTGGCCAGTGATTTCATAGAAATCACGCTCAGAAATTCCAAAATTCAATGGAAGCCCTAGAGAAGACTCGTCAACACATGTTATAACTTATCATTTGTGGTTTTCATCAAACTCCTTAAATGACGACTCTGTTAGACTACGTCTTTTCTAGAACACACTTACTAGTCCAACTTCACAATGAGGATGGTTCTTTTTTCCTATGCCAACCTCATTAAAAATTGAAACAAGTACCTATGAGGATGGTTCTTCTTCTGTGTCAACCTTGTTAAAAAATGAAACAGATTTATGAGGATAGTTTTTTTTCTTGTGTCAACCTTGTTAAAAAATGAAACAAGTGCCTTTGAGGAAAGTTATTTTATTGTGTCGACCTCGTTAAAAAATTAAATAGGTCACGAGAATAGTTCTTTTCCTGTGTCAAGTTCGTTAAAAAAAATGAAACAAATCCTCTCCTAATTACGACGAGTCTTCCATCTGATCTCGTAAATGAACCTTCATTCCATCCAGCTATTAGTAACCAGTAGTTTACTTAGGTGAATGAAATGAAGCTTGGGGGGCATCTACTCTTGCAGTGGGCATTCGATATGTGCTCTTGCAAGGGGCATTCAAAACCTTCTTACCAATTGCATGCAATCAACGGCTGAAGTTCGGGGGAAAAATTATGTTCAGAGCTCCAAAATGAGAATGGTAACTATGGAATGGTAAAAATGAATAGTAAAACTCTTTTTAATAGTCATTTAATTGTTTGAAAATCATATTTATTGTTATGACTATGGTGTTATTATGTTTTTATCATAAAATAGGTATTTTTAATCCATTTGATGTTGTTCTGAACAGGTCTTACAACCGATGAATAGATTAGTCATGCAGATTTATTTCGAGAATGATTTGACCACAAAGCATACTTTTTCTCCTTATTTTTTGAGCTTTGTTAAAAACAAAAAAGGATTTTAAGTGCACATTTATCTCTTTTTTGAGCTTCGATAACAGCGAAAAAGGAACTCCTGGAGTCTTCTTTCAGCTCTTTTCAGACTCCGATAATGTGAAAAGATTGTCGAGCACTTGTCTTTTCGAGCTCATAAAAGTAAATGAATTGATATCTACTCAGTATAAGTTTAACCCTTTTTCGGACTAAGATAGATTATTTATGAAAACGGAATACCTTGGTCGAACATGACTAAAGGGGTTCTCTCAGATATTATTTTACACTTTTTTGGATCTGAGTGACAACTTTACAAAAAAGTACTTATGGAGTTTTCTTTTGTCCTCTTTTTAAAACTCTCTAAATATGAAAAAGGACTGGGCTATCACTATCTTTAAGCTCGTTAAAACATAAAATAGTGACGGGCTTGTCGATCATGACAAGAATCAAGTTTCATTCATCACTAGACTCGTTAAATTATTAAATAGTGATACATTATCACCTGAAGGGTTGAATTATAGATCAAGAAAATTTTATCCTCCTCAATCTTGTTAAAAAACAAAGAGGTATTGGTCGACAAATGACCGGGGAAAACTTGGGAAAGTGAACAAAACTTTTTACGTTAGTAGGTTGTTCTTGAACATGACACTTCACTCCATCACCATGACTGTTTGGGTTAGTTAATATTCTTGACGGTTCATTAATACCTATGGTTCATCATACGTTCACTTCGGTTTTGGGTCAATGCTGCCAACTTATCTCAGTGTCACCAATATGTTCAAGAGAAGTCATCCAGTGAATACTCATCCTTCTACAATACTCATAAACCATCATTCTCATGACAGTCATCCCTGAAAATTGTTATATCAATTCATACCCTTGTCTCTAAAATTAGTAACTCACGTTTCGTAATAAGGTGACTTTCGGTTGACGAAAAATCATGATCTAGGAAGTTCACTTAGAAACATTGTATTCTAGTACCATGAGGCTTGTTACAACATCAACAAGATCCTCACTTCCGGACTTCAACTGAAATATTTTGTTTGGTGTTCAACATCAAATCATCTATTCAGGCCTTACGAAATGTATTGTAGTACCTTGAGGGCCATTGACATCAATGGTGGTTCTCTCATGTTTGTTAACAACTCACATCATTGGCTAGTAATCAAACGATGTCTTACCATGTTCGACTACAAATCATATATTAGCATGGCTAGACTTGTACCCGAATGATCAAGTGAATGAGATAAGAAGACCTCGGATCTAGTTTCAGCCATCTGGGCTGTGATTTTAGGATTGTTGTACACATCATCTGTACGGTGACCTTACATAGAAATCATCATCCAAACATGGGCCTATATCTGTAGGTATGTCTGTATTGGGAACCATTCCAATGTAGTCGACTTTCTGAAATACGTACATGTTATTAGATAGTTTATGTGCTGAGCATGGGAATGCCTTACGTCAACAATTATGATCAAGAGGATATATCATGATGTAATGTATTGTAATATTGATGTAGGTCGCCACTCCGCTTCATCTCTAGCCCATCACAATGTAAATCATCTTAATCAAAATATTGTTATTATTATTCTGACTTCATGTTTTAGGGGGAAATTGTTATAGGTCAATTTAGGCACCGTTACCAATGACTTGGTTAGCTGGACATCATCTCCAAAACTAAATAATAGGGTCTATCATCCCCTATCATTTCAGCTGTTACATGCCCTAAGGAAAATAACAAGACAAATCATCCACGAATTTCATCTGCAAAGGTTTCCAATATTTGAAGTTTATAATATATCATATGAGAGCTCACCAACGCTGCCTCTAAAGAGACTAAGTGCATTGCATATACAGGTAACCCCACTCAAGGGTGCTCTACAAAGCACTTCCTGACATTCAAGGGTGTGTTGGTCACATTGGGAGAGAAATTCTCATTGTTCTGGAATCTCCACTTGGCCAGTGCCTTATAGAAGATTTCACATGTGTCAAACTTCGAATCCATGTGTCAATTTGATACCTCTGAGACTGGGAACATGTCTTGCCTATTATTGGAAAGTCATTGATTATAAGACTACCTTCATCTCCTCTATAAATTGAGCATAGATCTTAGCGTTTGAAAAGGAAGAATTTGAGTAGAAAAATGTTGGTGGAATTTCAATTAAGGAATTTATTTGAGTGATATGTTGCTGGAGAGATGTGCATTGTGATGAGGCTGGGATGATGCTAGAGATGGTGACACTAAATCAATCACTGGGTTGTAACCTCCCCTTCTATCCATTAATAAATATTTTTTCTTACTTTCCCACATATGTATCTGTATAAGCTCATGTATTTCATATTATGAATTATTATTTGATGCATATGGTTCATGTTTTATTGATTTAACTGAATAACTTGAATAGACATCTTTATTAGTGCTATCTTTTTCTGTTTAGTGTTCATTCTTGTAGGACATGTTTTCAGACATCTAGCTTGGATTTGAAGCTACAACAAGAGCGACAGAAGGAGAATATGAAGCGCTTGGACTCCAAGTAAGCTCTTTGATCTGTTTTGTGTGTTTATTTATAGTTAGGAAAAGTAGTTGTAAGGTCTTTAACCTATTATTCTAGATGAGCACTACATCTAGGGAAGAATATTTTATTCGTAGTCCTTAATTTCGCATAACAGAATTGGTCAATGAGACATGTCAGACTTTTAATAGAAAAAATGTACAAAAACAAAAAAGAAGGAATGAAAAAGTAATATTCCTTTAAATATTTGTCTAAAATTATTTATAAATATCATTGATAAATATCACTTTTGTTATATTTACTTTCCATATATCAATATAAAAATTAAATAGTTTATTGTCATGTTATATTTTCTGGAAGATTATGAGAATATCAAAAGATGAATGAGCTAATATCAAAAATATGTCAGTAGGAATGCCCAAAAAGGTTTACAAGGAGATGGTCAAAGAAATGGACAAAATTTCATCGCAGGAGGAGGCATCTCAACAACAACTTGCTTCAAATTTAATATGTAATCATTGAATTGTTCGATCATTAGGTACAATAAATAAACAATTTAGCATTAAATATTAATTTTCAAGTATTTTCTTGTAGGAAATAAAAGAAAATGGAACCCATTCAGCACATAAAAGAGGATGACAAGGAAGAAAAGGGTTGATATCTAAGTTTGTGAGTAATTGTTACTTCCTTATATCAACTTAACTAGATTTCATTTTTGTATTTTTTAAGTTGTTTTACAAAAATCATCATTGAATGTCTTCAAACAAGTGCTAATATACAAAGAAGAAACATCAGACGAATTGATTGATATTGGGTTATATATGGGTTGTGAGTATATGTTGGCATATCAGAAATTAATTGTGGAATTTGTAAGCATATTGATCTTGTTTTACTTAAAGCTCCGTCGATAATTAATAGAACAAAAAAATATTTCGTATTAAATATATGATTTGTTATGGGGTATAAAACTTGCAGGAAACAAAGTATGGAACTGTGCGAATATATGAAATCTTGAAAGATGACATACTACATGGTTTTGAAAGAATGTGTATAGTTCATGAGTCAATTGTTGCTATGGTACGTCATTTATTTTCGATTTACATTGACCTATATTATTTAATATTGCAATTTTTATTATTCTCACCAATGTTTGTAGATGGAAGGTGAAGAAGAAGAAAAAAATCAACACCGTGAACAAACATTCCTGAAAATAACCCAAGTCATGGAAGTAGCTCTAGCAATGACAATAGTTCAAGCGAAGAATGATGATCACTATGTTTGGATATCAAAGCAAGGCGTTGTATTTTTTGAAATATTTGTCTGTGAAATCAGACATTTGTTTGATGTAATGGACATAGTGTCCCAATTGAAAGACAAAGGGATACCAATAATTGTCCCATTTTGTATGACAGAGACGGTCTTATTCATATATATATATATATATATATATATATATATATATATATATATATATATATATATATATAATAAAATATGTTTTAATTTATTCTATTGCATTCTCCATTGTCGCTATGAAATGTAACACCACTGATTAAATTTATGGATGATTAAATATTATAATGAAGAGATGTGAAATTTGATGATATGATACAACAAATTAATCCAAACATCACATTCAAATGCACTAATAAAAATTTAACTCATATGAATACTATTACGAGATATATATGTGTCGAATTTTGATGAATAATGAATTTTAAAAAATCGCAATAATTATGATATGATATAACAAATTAATCCAAAAATCACATTCAAATGCATTAATAAAAATTTAATTAATATGAATACTATTACACTACTACATTTGGGGGAAATTCCGACACTTGGTTTCGACGCTTTTGACCAAATGTCGGAAATTTCCCCAAATTTTTTCAATCCCACCCGAAACCGTCGCTATACCGACGTTTATAGAAAAGTGTCGCAATACCGACACTTAGACAACGTGTCGCAATTGTGACGTTTGGAGGAATACATCGCAATTGCGACACTATGCCCCAAAGCATCGCTATTGCGATGGCTGCCTCCAAACGTCGCAAGTGCGACACAATGTCTAAGTGTCGCAATTGCGACGTTTGGAGGCATCCATCGCAATAGCGACACTTTTTCCGTCGTTGGTATAACGACACTTATATGCGCGCTACATAAAAATGATTTTATTAAAAATATGAAACTTATATCCGTCGCAATAGCTACATTAACATCTGATATCATGCACACATTTGCCCTCAGCTCTTGCAGAACAACATTTTCCCTCATCATTCGCCCTCGGCATTTGCCCTCAGCTCTTGCAGAACAGCATTCACCCTCACCATTTTCCCTGAGCTCTTGCAGAACAAAATTCGCCCTCAGCATTTGCCCTCAGCTCTTGCAGAATAACATTTGCCCTCAGCATTCGCCCTGAGCTCTTGCAAAACAACATTCGCCCTCAGCTCTTGCAAAATGGTAAGTTCTTACTGCAGGCCCTTCCTCCTATAGTAGGGTTGACTCTATTTGGGTTTTTTTGGTCAATTCCATTGGATTGTGTTAGGCTGTAGGGTTCTCTGTAGATTTCAAGAATCAAGATTCAATACCCTCTATTATCTTCACCACCCAATACAAGATTTAAATTTTTCCCAAAGAAACGCTATTAATTTGGCAGCCATTATTTCTCCCTGCTTTAAAAACCCTACATTTAAATGAAAACAAGCATTGCATTTCAACTACAAAAATCTATTAGTGTTCAAATTTACATGTGTGCATCACTTGTGTAGGGTATTCCTTTTCCACTTTCACATTATCCAAGAATGTGTGCAGTATAGTTCATATTTTTTGTGATTTAGATTATCTTGAAAAGGGAAAGGTAAATTATTTCCCATGGAAAAATAAGGTTTTCCATTTTTACTACTGGAAATGGTACAACAAAGTTCCATTTCTACCCGAAACTCCTATCAAACAGGAACCAAATAAAGGCCATGTCCTCAATGGACATCATTTGGCTTTGAAAATGGCCATTGCACCGTGTTGTTTCTTATATTACATCACGATAGTTTCTTAGGTCATTTCTTGTTTCCTGAGATGAAAAACAACCAAAGAAATTGTGAAGATCCTTTCAAGAAATAAATGACCATTTCTCAATCATATCTCAACTATTTTTTATTTTATTCAGTGGTTGCTTACTTTGAGAGAAATTTGACACTTTTATAAGGAATATAACATAAAAACACAGAATGGGAAGAAATTGATGAGGTAGATGTCCTTTAGTTGTTGTCAATTAAGAATTGATAATACCCGATGCATGTTCTGTACTACAAACTAGATTCCTTCCTGGAGTTAGGACACAGAGTATTGAATCAAAGTTGTAGTTTCTAACTTCTTGTATTGGTTCATCAATCTTGAAATCCAGACATTGCATGTCTTCATTGCTTCATGTTTGAATAATTTGCATCATATCGTACAATAGGAAATTAGGAATTATGATTATTATTACTTTATGGATCTATTAAGTTACTTTTAAGTTTGCATGGTTTAGTGTGAAATTATTCTAGTGTGCCCCTAGGCCCAGGTGAACGAATGCCAAGGACTAAGAACCCTAGTTTTTAAATGGTATAGTTTCTAACTATTTTTTAAAACATACAAATTACAATTAAATTTTAAAACTTAAATGATTCAAATGAATTGGTATGCTATTTGGATGAATTGGTCTGGCATATTTAGAAAGATCAAACCTCAGAAATAAACATGTCTATTTTTTAATGGTAAATAAGTCTTAGACATTAAAGTTATAGCTATGTTATAGTAGATGTATAAAATGCTTCCTACAGGTTTATTGGCATGGGGTTGATCAAATACAATCTGGACATACACAACCTAATTTCCAAGAGGTATTATTTGTTCATACCAAAGGTGCTGTAGCTACTATGACTATGATGCAAAACTAGACAAATAGCATATCTATCATACTAGGCATGGCTTAGATAGAGTAGTTACTGGTGAAGAAATTTCTGCTAGATTTGACTTTAAATGTAACAGAAATTTAATCTCTTAACCAGAGGTTTCCTGGATCTTAATTCTGTGAATTTTCTGCCTTGGGACTACTATGAAATATTATGAAAAACAACAGTGAAAGTGAACAGTATTCCAATTGTAATGTTCTCTTATAATTAAAATTCCCAAGGGAGGGAAAAGTAGCCTATCCAACCCCATAGGCTATAGTAAATTATAAAGGGGGAAGTTAAAACTTAAAAAAAAAAATTAAACCTTAAAACATACCTACCTATCCATGAATCATAAGTTGATAACTTACCCAACGAAAGCGTAGACTTACCACAAACATCCATCCTCAAATTTCTATGGATGAGCCAGAGCCTCAAGATGAGAGTGATTCATACTTGGAGAGCATGCTAAGTGAAGATCTAAGTGATGCTGATGACATGGATGCTGATGATATGGCTTGAGGAAGCCATTTCTCACTATTAGGCTTTAGCTATTTTTATTTTAGTATATCAAAATTTCCTAGTTCATGTTTATAGTTTGCCATTTGGAGATGCCTTGAGGAAAATTTTGAATTTAGTATAACAATGGACATATATTTTGAAATTTTGAATCATGATATTATCAAACTAGAAATTTTGAAATTTAAATGACAAATGTCACATGTGAATGTTGAAACTTGAATGTTGAATGATGTGCATGTTTAAATATTTAAAGTTTAAAGTTTATAAATTATTAGTAATTTACAAATTACTATATTAGTGTCATTAAATTTATAATTTATAAATTATAATTTAGAAAATATAGTATTATATATGATATATAAATTATAATATATATTAATATAAAAATACCCAGACGAACCCACGCACCCTGTTTCAAAAAATGTCGTCCCCGTCCCCGTCCCCAAACCCACGTTTCCTGGCAACATAGTTTCAAACATTAAATATCAACAAAATCGTTTAAAGGATATTGAAAGGAAAAAGGTGATGGAAGATAGAAAGTGCCTTACTTAAATGCTCTAAGGATTTTTCAATAGTTGCTCCAAAAGCTTCACTTCAAGGCCCTTCAAGATCGTCTCCAATAATGCTATACCATCATATTCAAAAATGTTGCTCCAAAAATGTCCTCAAGGTCTTCACAACAAGTTTACTATAAGTTTCTCCAACAATATATTCAATAAGGTCTTCATTGTCAACTCGTCTCTTGTTTGGGTGCCTTAATGTGCAATGACATGTTTCCAGGACTGAATTCAATGTAAGGCATATTTGAAACTCTAACTCTGTCTTCCGGTGTCTTATTAGAAATTATTTCAGTTTTCATTTTGTGTTTTCAAGTTAGATATTGTTTTCAAGTTTTTACATTTATAATTTTATTTCAATGTAGAAGACTGATCAGGGCAGTACAGGAACAACTCCGAGACGGGATGATCATGGAAAGAGGCCAGCGGAAGAACATGTAAAGTGCCAACATTGCTCTATCTTCAGGTATTTTAGTTATTTACATAATTGAAATAATATTAATTTTGTTCAAAAATGCAGACACCTAGCCATGGTACGCCTGATGATTCCCTCTTTGAGGAAGAGCTTTCTTCATCCCTATCTCCAGTGTTCTTGTTGCGAAAAAAGGCACGAGATGCAAGGTTGAAATTTAATACTTTGATAGACGCACCTCAAACACCTGAAATAGAAGAGAGGATAAAAAAACTTATGAGCCAACTAGAAACATATCAGGTAATAATAAAAATTCAAAAGGATATTTTTTTTGTTCTGCATGAGATGAATTGTTATAGTTTGATTTTTAATTTTTACATTGACTAAACTAACAAAAAGTTCTTCTGTATGTAGCTTTTTCTGGCACTTGCTGAACCTGGTGTTGGTGGTAGTGGGATAGAAGGGCAAGAGATTTCCCAGCAACCCTCTCGTACACCTTCTACTCCTTTAGGTGCCAGCCAAGAAACACACCCTGCCAAAGTAGACACCCAGCCAACCGCTGAACGTGTTGGCAATGATGAGGCTGATATGGCCAACTACATTATTGTGTTTCCTGGAGCTACACGTGTCAGCTCCACAGGGACCATTAATGGCACATTGTTGGTGAAAGATGAAGGTGTCCCTATAAAGCACATACAACTCCCAGGTAAATTTTAATATTTTAACTATTTCATGTACTTTATCTAAAACATATTTATCATAATTTTTATTTTTAAATTAATGATAATATATATTTTTTTCTGTGTAGGAAACAATGAGTTCTACAGGTTTTTGGAGAGCCATGCGTTGGTAATTTTTGGCCCAACCATACGCAGAGGGTGGAATTCCCATAATTCCAACCTGAAAAAATAACTTCTAGATTATCTAGAAGCCCTTTTTGGGGTCGGCACATTTGACAGAACAATGGTGGCTCGGGTAGCTGGTAAATATTTGAAATATACTAGGGACACCTATAGGACGCAATTGCAATTTAACCCTAGATATGAGCGTCCTCTCACAGTTCCAGAGAGTGAGTGGAGAGCACTCATCCATGACGAAAAAGAGAAAAGGGAAAAGAAAGAAGGAAAAATGCCAACTGGACCCACAAGGTAAATTACAACTTTAATTCAATAGCTTCAATTTTCTCTATGTATAAAATAAAAGTGTGCTATGTCATATATGACTTCAATATTTTGATGCTAGGTTGCCTGAAACCTCAAAGGAAACTAAAGCTAGGATTGAAAAAAAGGGCCATCACAAGCTAGGCCAGGGTGGCTACTTGAAATTAGCCGCAAGAATTGTAATTAAGTAGCTAAACATCTTATAATTAATTGTTTCGCCTTCCAACGTTTTTGTAATCCTATCAAATATGATTAAAAATACACAATCATATGTAATGTAGGGTGATGACTTTGGAACATAAACTATAGAGGAAGATAAAAATATCACTTTCCATTTCGGCTATCAAGCCATAGTTGAATGTCGCAGAAGCTTGGGGCAGGTCCCAAGATCCAGAATGCTTGATAAGGTAAAACATTAACCTTTCAATATGTTTGTTTTCGTCCATAAATTTAATGTCTAACAATTTTTTTTAAATCAGGGGAGCAACACTACCAACGAGGAAAATAACTCAGTTTTAGAGCCAGATGTAGATGATCCTCACGTGCAACCTGATCATTGTAGTGGGGACCAGGCCGACAATGCTACTATCAGTGAGGGCCGTGATGGTAATTAATTTCCACTTATAATTTTTTCTAATTATACCTTGATGGTTGTCCTTATAACGTTTTTTGTTTAAATGACAGAGAATGTTTTTCCTTGAGGATCTTACCACCAGAGAGGAAGACAGGGTAACAGTCCCAACGACGACAACTGGGGCACCAGGTAAATAATCTCATTGCAAATTTTTTATTAATATTACTGAACTAGTTCAATGATATTTAAAAACTGACAATTAAAATTTAATATTATCTGTTTTTGTAGGCGATGCCCCGTCACTGGATGAGACCAGACATTGTGACTACACAACTAGGTCAGCGATGACAACTGGTGCACCAGGTAAATAATCTCATTGAAATTTTTTTTATTAATATTACCGAACTAGTTCAATGATATTTAAAAAATGACAATTAAAATTTAATATTATCTATTTTTGTAGGCGATGCCCTGTCATTGGATGAGACTAGACATCGTGACTACGCAACTAGGTCAGCGGTGACAATTGGTGCACCAGGTAAATAATCTCATTGCAGTTTTTTTTATTAATATTACCGAACTAGTTCAATGATATTTAAAAACTGACAATTAAAATTTAATATTATCTGTTTTTGTAGGCGATGCCCCATCACAGGATGAGACCAGACATCATGACTACGCAACTAGGTCAGCAGTGTGGGTCGAAAGGCACGAAATAGGAGCAGAGCACGATGATATTGATGATGTAATTAGGAGCTTTAGAAATAGGAAGAAGAAAAAGAAAATTTGATAATGTAAAATATTGTATTATTATAAGACAAACATTACCATACTTGGAACGTTTTTTGCGTTATATAAAAAACTCATTTATCATACTATTTTTATGTCAAGCATTAATTGCAATGTTTCCTTGCGTACTTTTGTTGAATTGTTTTTTTATTAGTTATTGAATATTTTTTTTTATGCTCATGAAAGTAAAAAATGAAATATAGATTGGGTATTGGGGAATTGAGAGTGATGTGAGGGGGGGGGGGGAGGGGCCATAAGAGCTTCCACCTTCACGTGGTTGGCCCTGTTTAGTAGAGAATAATTTATTGGAGCAATTTAATCTTGGAGCAAACCTCCCTCGATCCAGCGTAGCAACAAAAAAGTCACCGTTGACTTAGTTGCTACTCTTTCAGATCGTGGGAGGCTTGTTCCAAGTTCATGCGACTCCAATAAATTGTTCTTGAAACGAAGAGGAGCTTATTCAAGTATGTTTTGACATTTTCAACATATGTTCTAACATTATCATAAGAATGCATCTTAGAGTAAAAAATACTACATCAATTACTTGTATTTATTGTATAGATAATGATGGAGTTTGATTGACTTGGCAGTGCAGGTACAAATCCTCTTGCATCATGAGCAATACAACTTGTCAACCAGGGTCATGTCCAGGATATTTTTGCTTGTGCGCTTGACCAGGTTCGTAATGTCACATTTTGTAAGTTCCTTTACAGCTCATAATTCAATATTAAGCTTGTTCATGATTATTATCTAGGTTTTTTGTATGTGTTTTTTCATCTATTTGATTGTAAGCAACTCTGCATGTTTCCTGTTGTTCACTATGATTTCTCCCATTACCACTCCCAGGATGAATTCAACTTTATTGTTACATAGGTTACTTTATTGTTACTATGATTTCTCCATTTACGATTTCATAGGTTACATCATGTAAAGTTGTCAATCTCAGGTTGGTGATGAGCTTTAGTTCTCCAGATTTGGGGCTTTTCCGATATTTTCTCCCTCATGTCATTCCTGCATCACCTCGTTGTTTGAGCATGCCAATTGTCTACCACTTGTACCAATTGGCACATGTCAATCTCTGAGTGGTGCCACATTTCACCTATTTTCAATGAGAGTTTAGGGTTTCTCTAACATAGCTTCAGAAATCCGATTCAGTGCCTGCTTGAATATCGTCACATAATACTCATGGTTTGGATTGATGATCATGTTCTGAATGGTTGGTTGATTCATAAGAACCACCCATATAGTCATCTTGAGATATTTCAGAAGTTTTCTTGGGTTTCCTTTTTCACCGTTTCTAGTGGGTGGGATGTTGTGGGGTGATCCATCAATATTGGTGCTCTTGTAGTAGGGAATTTGTTTTTGGGGATATTAAGGAGCATTTGATGTAGATATCCCATTGGATGCATTCATAGATGGGCACAAGAGGTCAAGAATTTAAATTAAAAATATGCAACCTCTAGCATGGCAACCTGAAGGCCGCGAGAGACACTGGTTAAAGATTGTTTTGTGCTGGCCTTAATATAGTCATGATTTCTTTCTATTATCTTAATGCAAATATATAGTCCAGTCTCATTAAAATTAGGATTTTGGTTGTATTTCTCTTTGGTTTTTTCTCTCTTAATGCTCCAGAAGTTGCCAAAAGTTGCAATAGTTGTTTAGTTTTCCTGTTACAACTTAAAAGTGGTTTTTAGCAATGGGAGTCATGTTTTTTAAGGTTCATACTAATATGAAGATCTTGTAATTCTATATTCAGCATAAGAGAGGATGGCCTCTGCTTTGGGCAGTATGACAACAATTGCCACATCTACCTCATTGGGTAACAATGGAAAGGGGAAGAAGTTGGGTGCAATGTTTGATAATTATGGCAGACAATTGTCTTCTCTTTCAGTTTTTTCACCCATTTTCTTTAATTTCTCAAGCAGAAGAGGGAATCTGAGATTACAAGACAGAGAGAAGGTAGTTAATACAAAAGCTATGGAAAAGGAGTTGTACTTCAACAAGGATGGCTCAGTGATAAAAAAATTGCAGGTCAAAGAAAAAATTATGTTTAAAGGAAGGTCACCTGCACATGAAACTTCACTGCGCTGGATCTTTCCTTGTCCACTTATATTTGATTTTAATGTGTTATTTTAATTTTTAATGGAGGTTTGTTTTGGCATATGGTCTGGAATTCAATTGCACACTTACTGAAAGCATTGTCAATTTGTCTTGTAGGCGGTGTGAACAAACTTGCTGATCTTGTTGGAGTCACCCTTGGGGCAAAGGGCTAAATGTTGTCTTGGAGAGCAAGCATGGTTCTCCGAAAATAGTTAATGATGGTGTGACAGTAGCTAAGGAGGTAATTTGTAGATGTGTGCTCTGGTTTTCTTTTTAACTTTGTATTAGTTCCGCCTCTTAAATGTCTTAGATTTGGTAGGCATAATTTGAAAACTCAAAGGTGAAAGGAAACATATTTGTTACCCAGTGGTCTACTTGGCCTATGGACTAGCCACATTAGAGTAATGCATAAATCTTTTCACAACAATAAAAGTAAAGGGTTATGGCTGAGTCAAATTTTATTGTTATTGACAGTGTAATGAAATGTATCTCAATGCTATGGTTTTGGCCTTTTTATTGGTTGAATTAGAGGACCCAGTTGAAAATATTGGGGCCAAGTTGGTAAGGTAAGCTGCGGCAAAGACAAATGATTTAGCCGGGGATGGAACCACAACATCTGTTGTTCTTGCACATGTTGGAATATTGAAAAATTCCAGAACAATGAATGGAGAATAAATCTCCCTTCCTCTAACACAGAGAAAATAAAAATTTCTTTGACAGGAGACAGAGTTTCAATACTTTGAGAAAAAACTTCTATTCCCTTCAATAACTCAAAAAAAAACTATTACACTTCTTCCTCACTGAGAGGGATTACAAAATTATGACTTCTACAAAACGCAGTACATAAAACCAACTCACTGTCTGTTCAAAACAAACATACTCTGTCTCTAAAACACTCTGTTGTGTTTTTCACTTTCGCACTACTGTGCATACACACTTAAAAAGTTACACTCAGTCTTTCACTTTTTACACACTATTGTGTAATAAAAAATTTACCTACTGTCTATAAAAAAAACTACCAAGCTTTTTTGTCCTTTTTATTTTTATATGTCGTAACATATAAAACATATTATAATAAACCCTCTTTTTAAAATAATAAAATTAAAACTAAATTGTATGGCCCACCTTTCATTTCACATATGATATATATATAACATATGTTTAAAACATATGTATATATTAAAGCATACATAAAATTAAACTATCAAAACATTAAAGAACCCTTTCCGTCGGACTTCAAAATTCTGAATAGATTGAATTTCAAACTAAATTCACGTTCCAAAATGGGATGCTGACATTTTCCTAATTTGTAACGCGAATTCTCAATCCAATGTGCCTTATAAAAAATTTGGGTCCGGTTTTCAGGTTTTCAGATTCCCTTCAATTTCATGTGATCCAATATTAATGCTCCACGTGTCCTCCTTTTGAATTTACAAAACCGTCGGGTAAATTTCTGTTTGTTTAATTTCTGGTTGGTGAATTGCGTTAATGCTGGCTGTTGTGTTTAAATACAATCCTGTACAGAAATATGGCTGTGGCCGTCTACAAAAAAAACTTGCAGGAATTTTAAATGCTGAATTAAATTTCGGGATGGCATGCAAGCAACCTCCAAAAAAAAATGTTGCTGCTGCATCCGTCCTTCTGCTGCAGCAGTTGAAGTTAAAATTCAACAGCACAGGGTTTAATAAGTGAGGGTGTAAAGGTAACTTTTTGTCGATAGTACCGGATTAAGATCATCTATTCATTTTTGTAGGGTCTTATGGTGTTTGGTTTTTTAGTTTTGGGTTGGGCTTATTGAGTCTAAGATAGTTTTTGAGTGAAAAAAATTGCTATCAGGTATTAAAAAATTTTGGTTCTTTTGTCAAAATTTATGAGCTTGTTAGGAAATACAAAACTGACAATGGTTGTATCTTAAATTTGTGGAAAAAAATTTGAAATGAAACCTTTTTGTTTAGGTTGTTGCAGCAGGTGCAAACCCCGTTCAAATTACTAGGGGCATTGACAAGACAATAAAGGCCCTTGTTTCCGAACTCAAAATTTTGTCAAAGGAGGTAAACGCTTGCCTTTTGAGTAGGCTGGTTTTCCTTTTTGCTGATGGTTTGGTGTATCTAATTGAATTAGTTGCCCAAGGTATTTTTGGTTGCAAACTCCTTTTCATTTTTCATACAGTATTGGCCTTGTGGAATACATTTGATTGTGTGGTCTTGTTAGATCTACAACATTTGTAGTTGTTTAGTCTTATGGCCGAGGTGCACTTTTATTATGGAAATAGTTGATGAAATATTGTCATTTAATCCTTACTGCAGGGTAGCATGTTGAGAAGTTTCTTGTGAAATATTTGGTATTCAAAATGACACTTGATCCTATACAGCATCATGCACTTGACTTTAAAATTCATATTCAAAGTGTGCCAGACAATTCTTGCAAAATTTCAAATATTTATGTTGTTTTAAACCATTATCTTTTTCATGTATTGGATGCCGAAAATGAGAAAAAGACTTTGGTATGAAACCAACTGGTGAATAATTTCCAGCAAAAAAACCACTTCCAAGACATGATTTAGAAGTAGAACATATGTACTTATGAAGCATAGAAATATATCCTTGATGCATTGTCAATGTTTGGCTAGGGTTATTTTTGGAGAAAATAACTCCTTATTCCTAGAATAGTGATCTTCAATACAAGTAAATGCCAGAGAAGAGAGATCATTGTGTGACATAAACCTATTAACAAAAGTGAACATGGAATGATTATTAATTATGGCATACTAAGTTGTTAGTGATTTTGACTATTTGTCTTTAACATGTAAAAATGTTAAATTCCAAACTTACATCATCATGGTTTGGCATCATGAGCTTGACTAATTGTCCACCATGCTCATAATTTCATTTTTGTCTTCATATCTATAAACAACATTTCAAATAATAATAATAAAAATTTATAAGGAAAATCCAGACCTCCATGTTGCTGCTCCTTGTGAGACAAAGTCAAAATTGCATTACACAATCTGACACATAAGAATCTCCTATATCCTGGTGGTATGTATCCAAATTCTTATAATAGTGTCTTCAAGACTTATGTTGACGTTGCCAATGAGATATTTAAGCAATGAAAGATGGAGCCTTCTTCATTGTTGTATATGTAACAGTCTTTTATTAATATAAAGATTGATGGTTTTGTCTTTCTGAAAATGAAATGTAAAAATAATTTATTGTGGTCAATTGAAAAGTTTTTTTTTAAAGCTTTTCATTATGGAAGCACGACATAGATATATGCCCTTCTAATTGAAATTTGGACCTGCCCTTCAAATTTGATCACTGTGTGGGACCTTAACAAACAATAAAACTATTCTGCCGCACGTTATATAAAACATATAACAAAACCTTTGTCAAAACTTCAAACGAACCCTTTAGCCGTGGGTATTTCATCACGAATTGATCATTTTACCATGTACCTTCTTCTAGAGGAATATTCTTCCACTTGATTAGGTACTTCATAATGGTTATATGTCAAAGAGATACAAAATGTTTATCTATAACTTTTTGTGGCTCAAGAATCAACTTTCATTCTTCATCTAATTTTGGAAGTTCTATTTACATTGGCATATTTTTTCCCAAAACCTTTTTTATGCAAGATACATGAAAAACCTTATGAATGCAAGAAGAAGGAAAATATAACTTCTATACCACTTGTGCAATCCTATGAATAATTATTTAGGGCCATAACATTTTTGAGCTAATTCTTTATTCTTCTTTTTCTTGAATGAAGATCGCTTATAATGCTATAATCTAAAAAATACCCAATTACCCTCCTCAAATTATCTTTCACTTCAATGTTGTTCCCCTTGTTGTTTTATCATGTTTCATGTCATTTGAAGGTTTTCCATAATAATTTTCAAATTTTCTTTAGTATTTTCCATATGTGACTCTGTTTCCCATACTTTGGACTTATCTTGCAAAAAGTATGAGATACTAGGAGTTGGATATCCATAAAGGGCCTTAAATGGGGAAATTTTAGTAGATGTGTGATAGGTAGTATCATATTACCATTATTCCTTGACGAACCGACTTCATCCATTAATATTTCTTTTATAAAGAGTAACATTGTAGATAACCTTAAAAACATTTGTTAACTATTTTTGTTTGACCATTTGATTGTGTTTGATATGTAGAACTCATGGCAGCTAGTGTTTCTCCACTCATATTAAATAATTATTTCCAAAAGTTTCTTGTTACTATTGCTTTAGGAAAAACATGAAGACTATGAATTTATTTCACAGACACTTCTGCCACTTGGCTTGTTCTTTATGTACTTTGAGCTCTACCAAAAAAATCTACAAAATTTGTCTACATAAATGACCACAAAAATGTAATACTTACCTTTATATTTCAGTAACCCTGTAATAAAGTCTATTGATATATATTCTAGTCTTTTAATATGTATGTGGAATGGTTGAAGTAACCCTAGAGATTTTACTATCTCTCTTTTATTTATTATGCAAACCTAACCTTCTCTTACAAAATTTTGAATATCTTTCTTCATTCCTTCCAAAAATATATTTTTTGATCCTTTGAGATGTTTTAAGGAACCCTGCGTCCTACCATGAGAGAGACATGGGACTCCCTTAATATTTGTTTATTCAAATATGCTTGCGTGCATAAAAATATTCTACATTTGCACCAAAGTATATCTCTCTTTCACTCCCAATGCTCCATAGAGTTCATCCCATCCTTTATAAATTTTAGTTTTTGTTTAGTACTACTGTCATTTTTCCATTATGGCAAGCTTCTTCTAGCCACCTAGAAATAGAAAATGTAATTGGATATAAATTTGAGGCCTCTTCTATTTTAGAAAGAGCATCATGTACTAAATTTTCCTTACCCTTTTTGCAGATTATCTCAAAATTAAAACTTTGCATTTTTTCTCCTCATTTTTGTTAATCTTCCAATGAAATCCATAACATCAAAAAAGACTTTATGCTATCATGGTATATATTGACTTTAAAGTACCTCCCAATGACATACTATCCCCATTTTTTATTGCATGTAATATTGCTTCCATTTATTTTTCATACGTAGATTTCACCAAATATTTTCTTTGAATTCCTTGCTTTTAAAAGCCAATGATATCCCTTATTGTGTTAATGTTACGTAAATTCCTTGTCCTAATGCCTCACACTTTACTATGAATGTTTTACCAAAAGTAGGTGCAATCGATGTTGGTGTAGAAGACATGGCATCCATTAAAAGAGAGAATGCCAAAGTAGCCTCATCATTCCATATAAATGATATTTTCTTCAAGAGATATGTGAGTGGACTTGAAATGCATGTATAATTCTTAACAAATGATCAATAATATCATGTAAGTCTAAAAAATCTTCTAAGAACCTTGATTTTCTTAGGAATAGGTCATTTTGTAACAGCTTGCATCTTTTGAGGCTCCAACTTCACTCCTTCCTTTAAAACAATATGAACCAAATACTCGAATTCTTATTTCCCAAAAGCACATTTGGATATTTTTACATAAAAAATGATTGTTCTCAATAATTATTTATATAACTTTTCCACATGTTTAGTGTGGTATTCCCATGATTTATTATAAATATGTGTATTATCAAAGAAAACCAACACAAATTTTATAAGATGGGATCAAACAAAATTGTTCTTAAGTCGAGCCCTCCGGACTTCAAACGGCGATAAACCATAATTCAAACCAAATTCACGTTCCAAAATAGCCTGATGACGTCGGCCAATTTTTTGACACGAAAACCAAATGAATTCCGCCCTAATATTTTTCGGGTCCGAAGTTGGGCTAGCGTACGGAGGGAGAGTTGTGACACGAATTTCTTATCAAATTCTCCCTAATATTTTTTGGGTCCGGATTTCCACTGCGCGAGCGGCCCAAACAAAGATCCGCTCCAATCAATTTCTGCCACGTGTCCTCAATCAAAACTTGCCCTGCTCCCGGCTGCAGGTGCATTTGATGGCGTTTAAGGCGATGGGACATGGATGTGGCAATTTCATATCAATCGCATTAAGTTTTAACGCTGTTCAATTAAGTTCCAAGGTTTTCACATCAAATCTGCATTAATTATGTTTTAACACTGTTCAAGATCAGACCTCCACTCCTATTAGCGATTCCGCATGCTCCAATATGATCCGGCCTTCGGCTCTCATTAATGATCAGAGATTAATTATGATGGGCGTCCTTCGATTGCATTGCAATTGGGTCGATAAAATGGCATTTCGCTATAGTTTTTCAGACGATCCGGTTGCTGGGTTACACTACCTACTCACTGTGACGAGAAGGAGAAGTGGCTAGCTGAACTACTGCTTAGACCTTGCTGCATATCTGCATTTCTCTCGGTCTCGTCTGTGTCTGTCTTCCTCTGTTTCTTGGAATTCTGCTTCTCTGTCTCCTCTTGTGCCCACTGCTGAGACTACACCCATGCCTTGCTTGCGTCAAAGGATGCGTTGCCGCAGGGGGATTACTAGAGGTCAACCCATGCGCGCTCCCTCCAGCCCCTCAACTGAGTCGTCTTCCGGCCAGTCCAGTGATTATTACGCAGGTCGCTATCCAAATACTAGGAGTGGGCGGGGTCGGGTTGTAGGATCTGGCCACCGTATGGATTTCCCTACTCCTCGTTTCCCCACCGCTAGTTTACCTTCTCCCATGACGCGCACTGCGCAATTTTCCTTTAATTTCTCTCTCAACCGCCCACAAATCACAGCTTCAGTCACTGTGGTTTTCCGCGAGGAGGCCCAAACGGAGGAAGAATGCACCCGTCCGGCGGGTCTGAGCTCGAAAAAATTCGGCCAGCATTCGGGCCTTCAGGAGGGGAGCCATGGAATGAATGTGGAGGTAGCACCTAGCGATCTTGGACCTTCCGAAGGATGGTGCCGAATCGTGGAGGAACCACCGAAGGAGTAGTTTGGTCAATTTGTTTTTCTTGCTTCGCAGCCCACTTAATTGGGTTGCTTTTATATTATATTACTGTGCTGGACCTCTGTAATATTTTTGAATTCTGTAAACGCTCAAGACTGGTTTCCCCGTATGAGGGCAGTCTTCTTAATTTTTTGATTTTTTGATGAAAAATTTTCCATGAGTCTGGGCAATGTTTTTGTGTGAGGCGTATATCAACAGTACATGTCTCTGCACATTTCCTGTATCTGCTTTATGATACTATTTTCATGGACGGTTTTACTTCATATAATATATTCAAAACAACGTTTTTTCTCTTGTGAAAAAAAAATGATTAATGTTTATCACTCTGCCTTCAAAACTAGCGATGCTAGTTTATTGATATGGTCTGATGGTCTTTTTATATTTTGGACATATCACACTCCTCACATGATTAGCGTTTTTCTCTGTTCAAGGATTTTGGGTACTTTAATTTGTATTTGCAGGAACAATGGACATCGGTACTCTATCTGTTGCTTTACTATTCTACATACTGCTATTTCACTTTCTTATAAATGCCTCAGGCATATTTGGATGCTTTCTTAGATTGTCGATAATATCCATGTGGACCGTTACTGGGTTTTATATCATGTCCTTGTATGTGACATGGGGTATTTTTCTATCATTGTCTGGGGTGGCACTTCCACTTTTCTGGATGGATATTTGGGTTCCAATCTTCAGATGTGAAAATGTAATGACTTAATGGACTGTTTTACTTCATATAATATATTCAAAACAACGTTTTTTCTCTTGTGAAAAAAAAATGATTAATGTTTATCACTCTGCCTTCAAAACTAGCGATGCTGGTCTATGTTGTTGGTTTATTGATATGGTCTGATGGTCTTTTATATTTTGGACATATCACACTCCTCACATGATTAGCGTTTTTCTCTGTTGCAGGATTTTGGGTACTTTAATTTGTATTTGGAACAATGGACGTCGGTACTCTATCTGTTGCTTTACTATTCTACATACTGCTATTTCACTTTCTTATAGATGCCTCGGGCATATTTGGATGCTTTCTCAGGTTGTCGATAATCTCCATGTGGACCGTTACTGGGTTTTATATCAAGTCCCTGTATGTGACATGGGGTATTTTTCTATCACTGTCTGGGGTGGGACTTCCACTTTTCTGGATGGATATTTGGGTTCGAATCTTCAGATGTGAAAATGTAATGACTTCATGGACTGTTTTACTTCATATAATATATACAAAACATCTTTTTTTCTCTTGTGAAAAAAAAATGATTAATGTTTATCACTCTGCCTTCAAAACTAGCGATGCTGGTCTATGTTGCTGGTTTATTGATATGGTCTGATGGTCTTTTTATATTTTGGACATATCACACTCCTCACATGATTAGCGTTTTTCTCTGTTCAAGGATTTAGGTTACTTTAATTTATATTTGGAACAATGGACGTCGGTACTCTATTTGTTGTTTTACTATTCTACATACTACTATTTCACTTTCTTATAGATGCCTCGGGCATATTTGGATGCTTTCTCAGATTTGTTGATAATCTCCATGTAGTCCGTTACTGGGTTTTATATCAAGTCCCTGTATGTGACATGGGGTATTTTTCTATCACTGTCTGGGGTGGGACTTCCACTTTTCTGGATAGATATTTGGGTTCCAATCTTCAGATGTGAAAATGTAATGACTTCATGGACTGTTTTACTTCATATAATATATTCAAAACAACATTTTTCCTCTTGTAAAAAAAAATGATTAATGTTTATCACTCTACCTTCAAAACTAGCGATGCTGGTTTATTGATATGGTCTGATGGTATTTTTATATTTTGGACATATCACACTCCTCACATGATTAGCGTTTTTCTTTGTTCAAGGATTTTGGGTACTTTAATTTTTATTTGGAACAATGGACGTCGGTACTCTATCTGTTGCTTTACTATTCTACATATTGCTATTTCAATTTCTTATAGATGCCTCAGGAATATTTGGATGCTTTCTCAGATTGTCGATAATCTCCATGTGGACCGTTACTGGGTTTCATATCATGTCCCTGTATGTGACATGGGGTATTTTTCTATCATTGTCTCGGGTGGGACTTCCACTTTTCTGGATGGATATTTGGGTTCCAATCTTCAGATGCGAAAATGTAATGACTTCATGGAGTGTTTTACTTCATATAATATATTTAAAACAACGTTTTTCCTCTTTTAAAGTTTCATTTTTTTTTTTAAATGAACCCGTCGTCGGTATACCGACGCCTTGTAAGCATCAGAATTGCAACAGCTTAAAAACGTCGGAAGAGCGACAGTATAAAAACATCGGACGAGCGACGTTCAAAACGTCGAACCACATTTCGTCGGAATTGTGACAGTTGACAAACGTCGGAAGAGCGACGTTCAAAACGTCGGACCACATTTCGTTGGAATTGCGACAGTTTACAAACGTCGGAAGAGAGACGTCCAAAACTTTAGACTACATTGCGTCGGAATTGCGACAGTTTACAAACGTCGGAAGAGCGACGTTCAAAACGTCGGACCACATTTCTTCGGAATTGCGACAGTTTACAAACGTTGGAAGTGCGACGTTCAAAACGTTGGACCACATTTCGTCGGAAGTGCGACAGTTTACAAACGTCGGAAGCGCGACAGTTTGGGAAATGTTGGAAGAGTGATGCTTGTTTGGAAGCGACGGAAAAAGTGTCGATAGTGCAACACTTTTTAAGTGCGTCGGAACTGCGACGGTATGGCAAACCACTTTTTTTCCCGCCCTCGAACTGTCGCTCTTGCGACGACTATGTGTCGGAATAGCGACGAATTGGCCGTCGGAAATTCCGCCAAATTTTCTAGTGTTATAATATGTGTGGACTTTTGATGAATAATGAATTTGAAAAAATAACAATAATTGCACTTTCATAGGTCGATGTTTCTAAAAAATAAAAAATGAACACCGGTGCATGTCAGTTAGTGTACACCGGTGCATTTGTATGATACAGCACACTAGTGCATTTCTCTGACCCATAGGCACTGCACAAATACCAATAACAATTATAAATCCTGGTATGTTTATGCGATACTACGCACCGGTGTGTTTATGTGATACTACGCACTGGTGCATTTGTACGACCTATGGGCACCTCAAAAATACAAATACGAATTAGAACAATTGATGTGTTTTTCTGATACTACGCACCGGTGCATTTCTATAAGTCTACGTACCGATGCATTGAGACAACCTATGGGCACTGCAAAAATCCCAAGACCAATTAGAACGGCCCCATGCGTTGTATCACCAACACTGCGCCTGGTGCAGTATTATACCTTGACGGCATGGTGCATGCACCTTCAACCGCCCTGAGCCACCTTCTAGATGACATGCACCGGTGCGTTGAAACCTTGGTAGCACACCGATGAAAAAAACATCCGTAATAACCTCTGGTTGCCCAATATTTTTGGTTGTGTTGAATTTCCATTAAAGCTCTTCCAAAACCTTTGTAACCGTAAAAGGATGTTGTAGCAAATGGTTTTTTGAAAATTTTAGCCAATTTTATAACACTAAAAACCTTCTTTATAACCTCCACTAGAGGTCCTTTTATTTGTAGTGCATGCAGTAAGCTAATACACTAACTGCAACTTGGACTCTAAAAAAAAATAGAATCAATCTACATGCCTCACCAACCACACTCAACTCGAATTTCATTAGCTAATTGAGTCTATCACACTCACTTAGTTATTACAAGTGATTATGAGATAATATTACAATTTTTTGTCCAATTTAATTAAGGGAAAATTAAATTAGACACACATTTTTTGTTGACTTTTCAACAATTTCCATCGCTTTGAATCATTTGTATCCCTAGGCCTAATTTCAGAAGTATGACAGACTTCACCTAGAAACCCTAGAAGTAGCACCCTTTCGTAAAGCTCAGAATAGGATGACATGAGTAGAATGCATCTGCTATGTATATAGCACTGTCACCTCCAAGTTTGTAGGAACCTTGAGTTGATAAATTAAAGTAGGACACCCTGTGGGATTTGCAACATTCTTGGTGCAATACCAGGGCTCACAACTTTTTGTTTTCATGGAGGTGCCTGATATATGCTTTGATTTTGTTTTAGCATTATTTTGTGCTTTCCTTTTTCATGTTGTTTCAGAAATATTGAAAAAAATACAAAAGAAAAATCCAATTTTCATGCCTCATGGGAGTAGGGATACTCAAGGAAATTTTTTACCTAAAATCCCCACATCACCACATAGTCACCCTTCACCCTTCTTTAGTGGATGTGAGGTTGAACACACCATAGGTGAGCGTTTTTAAAATTTTGAAGAACTTATTGGGGAAGAAGAAGATATTTTTTCACCTAAGGAACCTTCTTCACCTATATCAACCATGGCTGACACTGAAACCCAGGAAGCCTTTCCCATTAGAGAGGCAGATGGGGAAACCAAGATAAAAAATATTAGCCAATCATACCTTTCACACTTTCATGGAATTGCCTCAGAAGATCCTGACACATTCATGTTTGAATTTGTTGTTGTCTATAGGACCTATGACTATGCCTCATATGATCATAAACTAAATTTATTCCCATCCACCCTTAAGGATGCAACCTTGCGGTGGTTCATGGGTCTACCTGGGAACATCATCACTACCTAGGCACAGATGCAAGAGGCCTTCAACAACAAGTATAAAGTCTATTGTAGGTCCAAGGAAACTAAGGATGAGATATTCAGGATGACTCTAGGGCCTGATGAATCCCTAGAAGACTATGAAGTGAGGTTTCAATTGAACTATAAGAGAGCCAACTGTACTCTTGATCCTGGATCACTTAAACTAGTACTTCTCCGAGGGACCAGAGAGGAGGTGATAGAAACCTTAAATATGATATGAGGAGGATATTTTTACCAAATTCCTTATGAAAGAATCAAAAATTTCTTTAGGAATCATTCTAGGGCAGTCAGGAAGAAAGGAAGAGCTGGCCAAAGTACTTCCAATACCCCTTCCTCTTCCACCTCCATCAAACATGAGATTCGAAAAATGTTGGAGGACTTCAAGAGTGACATGCTGCACACCTTTTCTTTGCAAATGGACACAATGCATGTCAAAAGGAAGCCAAAGGAATAAGAAATAGCTTTGGCTATATTTATCCCTAGATGTACCAAAAAGCACCCTAAAAATGAATGTCCACTAATTATCATAGATTTTTTATTATTCTATGAGGAGAATCATGCCACAAATAAGTATCCCTCTTTACCTGGACTTGAAGCTATATATCAATGTGGAGAAGTAGGGCCAGATTAACTTTGTTTCATCAACCAGAGAAGGCCTCAAGGTCCTAGGTCATATCAATAGGGTATGCAAGGTGAACCTTACTCTTACTATCACAATAATCAGAGTGCACCCATGCAACCATGGTACACCCCAACTCCTCCATCCTAGACTACACCTCCTACTTAGCCTTACAACCCTCCATATCATCCTCAGCATGTGAACCAACCATTTCATCAGTATGTTCCTCAACAACCTTAGTGGAACAATCCATCATAAGGGTAGAGGCCTCAACAAAATAAACCACCTGCTCTAATGCCTCCACCCCAACCTCAACCTAAACTTACTCATGCTGCTCCACCCAAGCTGCCTCAAATTCCTGCACAACCAAATTCGAACTCGAACAACAGACATGCACAACAGGTTATAGTGGAGAGATATCATATCTAGCTTATGTTGTGGAGATACAGGATATTAATCTCAAGTCGAGAAGAGTAATCCCAAACAACCACCTTCCATCTCCACCTGTACAGGTTGAGGAGGAAAAGGAAGAAGGTAACACTCATATCCAACAACCTCAATTTCCTGAGCACTTGACCCATCCTAGTCAGCACACCCCTGAGGATACTGAACTTCTAGGAGAGTTGCAACATTTGTGTGTAAATATACCACTTATACATGCCATTAAGGATGTCTGTATTTAAAATAGGCTCATCAATTAAAATTTATTTAAGAAACCTGGGAGAAAGAAGAAAGAAGTCCCCACCATCAATGTAGTAGTACAATTGTCTGACTTAATGCTGGGAAGGGTGATCTTTCCAAAGTATCTAGACCTTAGCAGTCCAGTTGTAGATGTGCACATAGATGGTGTCACACTCCCCAATACTCTGATTGATATATGGGCTGCCATCAATGTCATGACCAAGGAAACTAGGTTGAAACTCAACATCCAAGGGAATTTGAGGAAAACCACAACAATTTTGCAACTTGCAGATTTGTCTTGAGGATTTTATGGTTTTAATTGACTCTTGGGAGTATCCTACAGATTTTCTGGTTCTACAACCAAAAAAAAAGTTCAATGGATATCCTCTCATCTTAGAGAGACCTTGGTTAGCCACTGTAGATGCTTATATCAATTGTCGTGCTGGAAACATGACCATTGAAAATGGGCCCTTGTTTAAACAGCTGGTATTATATCCTCCAGCCCAGCCTTCCATTAATCATGATATACCTATGGTTGTAGGATGAAGAAGATGAGGTATATAACACTACCCCATTTGTACCATAGATGTTATTCTTATAGGGGGGTAGCTTGACGAAGACAAACTCATCGACCATGTCATTCAAAACCAGTCCCCCACTAACAATCCACTTGAAAACCTAGTCAAAGAGTCTGAAAGCCAACCTTTGATGGAACGGAAATTAGTCAATTCAACCTCTTAAAACACCAATTTTGTTGACTTTGGCCCATCCAGATCTTTGAAAATAAACTCAAACCTATCTGATGAAGAAGAATAGAAGCTATGCCAACTTTTAAAGAAAACCTAGATGCCTTTACTTGGGATTATAACGACATGAAAGGGGTGCATCCTTCAGTATGCATACATCATATTTACATCAAATAAGGATGCAAGCCTATGCGACAACCCCAAAAAATGATGAACCCAACTCTAAAGGACATAGTCAAGGAAGAGTTGCAGAAACTGTTGGATGCAGGTTTCATTTATCCTATATCAGACAATGAGTAGGTATCTCCTCTTGTCCTAGTACCGAAGAAGAATCGAAAATGGTGAATTTGTGTTGATTGTCGGGAACTTAACAAAGCCACCAAGAATGACCATTTCCCTTTTACCTTTATATACAAAGTCTTGGATAGCCTCGCATGAAAGAAGTTCTTTTCCTTCTTAGATGGGTTCAGTGGATACAACCAGATCCAAATCAGCCCTAAAGACTAGGATAAGACTACTTTCACCTGCCCTTGGGGTACCTTTTCTTACATAGTCCTACCCTTTGAGTTGTGAAATTCCCCAGCTACCTTCCAAAGAGATATCTTCAGCATTTTCTCTGAGCTAGTCCATGACTCTATTGAAATCTACATGGATGATTTCACACTCTATGGGGATGAATTCCAGGAAGCTCTCTCCAATTTGGGAAAAGTGATGAGAAGGTGTATTTATATGCATCTCTCCCTGAGCGTAGAAAAGTGTGAAATCTTGAAAAGAGAAGGAATTGTATTAGGAAACTCAACTTACCAAGAAGGAATATAGGTGGGCCCGAGAAAAATCACTATTATCAAAAGGGTACCTACTCCTCAAAAGCAGAGATATGTCAGGAGCTTCTTAGGGTTAGCTGGCTATTATAGAAGATTCATCAAATATTTCACTAAGATGGCTTTACCACTATTTAGTTTATTGGAATAATATTTTGAGTTTACTTGGTCCATTCCTTATCAAGAGGCTTTTGAGCTCATTAAGGGAAAGTTTACTACTACCCCCATTCTTTGAGGTCCAAATTGGACTCTCCCTTTCCACATCCACACAGATGTTGTTGGGAAAAATACTGAGAGGGGGGCGGGGGGAGGTGTGGGTGAATAAGTATTTTCAATAATCAAAATATTTTTCCTTTCTCTTTATTGATTTGTATACGTGACTTTTATTAGGAAAACCTGCGTATGTACACGACTATCCAAACTGAAACTAGCGTATACACAGATAACTTTACTGTTTTAGGTAAACATTTAGAATAAATATTTAACCTGGATCATTATTTATGAATCAGATAGTTAAGAAGTAACTAAGTGTATTAATAATAGAATAAATCATCATATAAGAGTATCCCACATGAACACCAAGATTTAAGGTGGAAACCTAATTTGAGAGAAAACCACCATTGTTGTCGTCTTTGTCTTCAATATTTATTATATGGAAAACTGCTTACAATATTGTACTGGTGCAGACTCATGTCAGTACACAGGAATATACTTGCAGAAGCTTACAACCTTCTCTCATTCTCCAGCTACTACTGGAAGGGAGATCTAACCCCCTAATCTTGTTTACCACCCTCTACTAGAATGGAGATACAACCCCCTGATCAGAACACCAGCTTCTACTGACAGGAAGCTTCTACTTCCACACTGAAAGCTTCAACCCTCAGACGCACTGCAGACCATGTTTTATAAATTTTCACATTGGATCCAACAACTTTAACTCAACTCAGCATAAAGATCAACATCAATAAATTTAACCCAAACTTCAAATAGAACAATGGGGACACTATAACCAGAACATAGTAGCACACCCAAATTTCATAATCAAAATGAAGAATCAATTTCAACCCTCATCATTCATTATCTTAAATGCATATGCAACTTCCCTTTACTAAACCTTCGTATATATGCACTTTCCTACACACCAACCTGTGCATAGATCTGTGAATACTGATTTTCAGAAATTGATCGGTCTCAGAAACAGACTTGAGGCTTTCAGCCATGTATCTTTTTAGATTTGTAGAACCCTTATTCAATCAGCATCATTAATCATACTTAATCACTCATTGATAAGATTTTTATATATTCAAATTAGCTGCATATACAGTATTCAAACAACCCAGATCTATAGGAAGACTTCATTGAAATACAAAAAAAATATAAAAAAAAGTAAACAAATAACCTCTCCATAAAGCTTCATAAAACCATGACTTCCATATGTGCTTTCTTTTAACCAAACCCGCATGTATACGCACTTTCATCATGACCAACTAGCGTATAGATCTATAAATATAGATTCTGCAGAAAGATTTAGATCTCTAGACTTACCCATATTTCTTCACTTCACTTTAGCAAACATGCGTCAGATCACAAATCAAACCATCTCACCAATAGATCAAGTAAGTACATGGTCATTTCAGGTCTATATATCTTGATCCATTATTGTGTCCATGAGTGCACCATAATTTCAAATATACAAATAAATAGATTCCATTTCATGCAAATATACTTCAGAGAGAAGTATTTAGTTTTAAACGCTTACAGATACATGCCCTTGCACTATGATCTTCTTCCCCTTATATAGGTTTAGCTTTTATCAATGCCATGAGCCAAAACCACACAAGTGTTGATGTTATTCTTGGACGGAATGAAATGGACAACACCGCGCTCAATATGGTAAGCTAAAACCATGGTAATGCCCCCTAGTATTATATTTTTTAGAGCGCAAAAGGCATACACGACTTGGATCATTTTTCTCCACGTGTATACGTGACTTGGCCTATACTAACCATCATATAGAACCTTCAATTATGAATATTAACTATCTTCTACTGGACTTTACACATTTCTTCTGTTAGACCTTCTACAAACTATTGTGCTTCTCCAGAAGACATATACTTCATTATTTGAAAGAGAGTTCCCATCAAGGACAACATATGCAACCATAAGAATCATATTTCCAATAGATGCATATGACAAAGATGTGGGGGCAACATTAGGACAGTTAGAAGAAAAATTACCTTATGCAATCTTTTTCATCAATAAAAACTTGTCTAAGGCTGAGCTCAATTATACTATCACAGAGAAGGAGATGTTAGCCATTTTCCATTATTTAAACAAATTTAGACCTTTGTTCACACTGACCATGTATCCATCAGATATTTAATGAAAAAACCAGATGTTAATGCTAGGATAATAAGATGGTTGTTACTTTTACAACAGTTTGTCTTAATCATTTAACCTAGAAAGGAGAATGTTGTTGCAGATTTTTTATTCGGGTTAGGGTTATTTGTAGGCGAAAAAGGAATGGTGGATGAACAATTGCCAGATGAACATCTCTTTGCTATATCAGGACTCTCACCATGGTTTTCTGAGATAGCTAACTAACTGGTTGCTGGAAATTTCCCTCCTAATCTCTCATTCAAGGAGAAAAGAAATATCATCAGAAAAGTGCCCCTTTCACATGGATTGGGGGAAATATTTCAAGCTAGGCCCTAACTAAATTCTCAGAAGATGTGTGAGGGAGGAAGAAGTTTTTGATATCCTCTCTACATGTTACGATAGCCCTTGTGGGGGCCACTTTGCTGCAAAAATAATTTCCTTCAAAATTTTTCAAGCAGGATACTATTGACCTACCCTTCACCAAGATTCCAGAAGACACACTAGTAGGTGCGACCAGTGCTAAAGGATGGGGAAACCTACACAAAGGGATGATATGCCTTTGCACCCTCAGGTGGCCCTTGATCCATTTGAAAAATGGGGCATGGACTTCATTGGAACTATTGATCCACCATCTAGACAGAAAAAGTATATCATAGTCTTCACTAACTACCTAAAAAATTTGGCTGAAACAAAAGCTTTGAATGTAGCAACCGAGGAGAAAGTAGAAAAATTTATGAGGGATAATGTGTTTTAAAAATTTGGGTACCTAAGAGAAGTAGTCACTGATCAGGGGGCACAATTCACTTCTCATCTCATTGAGAATATTATGAGGAGGCACAAGATAAAGCATAATATTTCTACTGCCTACCACCCTCAGGTGAATGGCCAAGTGGAAGTGACTAACAGAGCCTTGGAGATTATCCTCACCAAATTTGTGAGCAGCAGCAGGAAATATTGAGCGAATAGATTGTTGGAAGCTACTTGGGCCTACAACACTACTTGGAAAACAACAACAAGATTCACTCCTTATGACCTAGTCTATGGCAAGAAAGCTCTGCTTTCAGTTGAATTTGAATTCAACACCTTAAAGATGATAGTTGAGTTAGACCTAGATATATCAAATGCCCAAAAGGAGAGGTTGTTGCAATTAAATGGATTGGATGAGTTCAGGATGAAAGAACTCCTTCACATAGAGGTAATTCAGTTGCAAAGGAAGGTCTGGCATGACAATAACATTAAGGAAAATACCTTTCAAGAAGGAGATTTAGTGTTGTTGTATGACTGAAGGTTTAAGGACTTCAAAGGCAAACTAATGACAAGATGGCTTATGTTGGGTAAATTTACTAAGTAAACTAACACAAGTGTTTTACTTGTAAATATGGGTTTGTAGACTTGGAAGCATGTCCAAAATATATGGATTTCAGGTAAAGTAAATTTTTGAAGACAAAGCTTAAAAGTTGGAGGAAATGCATATTACAAATATATTCTAAGTTTTAAGGTTAATGGAGATTCATATTACAAATATAAAATCTAACTAAAAAATAATTTATTCAAGATGTAGTAAGTGAAGGAAGAGGCTCTTAACTTAAGAGATCTTGGTTGTCCTTCCCCACAATACTATCCTCAAGAAGAGAAACTCAAGATAAATAGTTTGTGATGTGTAGAAAGCAAGAGAAGAGGCACTGAACTTAGGAGATCCCGGTTATCCTTCCTAACAATTCTACTCCAACAACATTATTGTTGCATTGAAACTGGAAATTCAAGAAACAATTCAAGAAAGGAATCTAAAGAGCAATAGTTTATGATGTGTAGAAAGTAAGAGTAGAGGTTCCTAACTTAGGAGGTCCAGGTTTTCCTTCTTCATAGTTATATTCCAACATTATTATGATTGCATCAAATTATAAACTAGAATTCAAGAAATGTAAAAAGGATGAATTTTAGTTGTTATTCATAACATGATAGAAAGAGAATTTAACTTAAATTCTTGTTTTTCCTTTCATATGAAAATTATATTTAAACCAATAATCATCCAGGAATCATAAATAAATCATAACACATCTAAATAATTGAATCATAAATCTAAAACATGAACTATTGAATCAAAACTATGCTAATTTAAACAAAGTGTACTTAGCTTGGTATGTGGGCCCTCCACCCTTGGCTTGCACACTTGAAGAACTATTTAGTTAAAAAAAACTAAATAAATCATCCATAGCATGAAAAATAAATAGAACAATAAAACTGGTTCTTCAAATTATCTCAAAGTCTCCAAAAGTCTCAATACAAAATTACATATATTCTACATATTTGAATGGTCCATAAACTTTGTTTAAATAGGAAAATCATAAAGAAAATTTTGTATAATGTCTCTAATAGTCTTATCAATCCTAATACCATCCATATAGGTCGAACTCATCCATTCGGGTTCACAAAATTAGGAAAAATCCCACAAAATAATAAATCTGCCCCTTTTTACTAGGGATTCATGAATGACAGGTCAAGTTTGACTAGCATTGACCGGGCTTGTTTTTGCTCAGTTTGACTGAACCAATAGGTTTTTCCCCATCTATGGTTTCCAATATTTCCAACTATATTCTCAAATATCACCTAGGTTTCTTGCACATATGACTTCAATGAAGCTATTACAAGAATTTTTAATGCAGTCCAAAATTACTCTTAAAAACCAATTTTTACAAAAATTTCTAAAAATTGAAAAACTTAACTTAATTACCTGAATATAAAAAATAAGACTAAAATGAGGCATATGTTGGTGAAATAATATGGAATATGGTGGTAAATAGATGGATTTAGGATAGGAAAAAATGACCAAAATTGAGGGCCAACATCTCCCCCTTGCCAATGTTCAAGAATGTCCTCATGCTTGCCTCCTTCATTTGGATCTCCTAAGTGATGATACCTTTGTTGCTCCTAACCTTGTAGCTTCTTCCTATGTAGCCTGAAGGAGAAATTCAATACCGTCATATTTTTCTTCTTTGTAGATGACAAATTTCACCTTCTGCTTCTCATATTTGTATTGCCATGACTTTTTTCCCTTTAGCCATTTTTAGGCTTGTTTAGAGATGAGCATATTCTGAGTTTCAATATTTTTAATCTTCTTGCTCAATTTCGATTTTTCCTTTATTATGTTATTTTTATTTTCTTTATACATATTATTCTCCTTTTTCAAGTGTTTCTCCATGATCTTGCTGTCCTCTAGCTCATTTGTTAGTTATTCTATCTTCTTAAGATATTCGTCATTATGCAGCTCTCTAAATTCTTCTGCAGTCTCCTTAGCATATGAATGAGATGAAGTAGCTCCTACCCAAGCTCTCAAAAAATGAGTCTTTCTCTATGGGTTCTTCCTGGAATTCCTTCTCCATTCTTTGTATTATCTCATCAATCTGCTTTGATGTTGGTGGATGCTCAACAATTTCAATTTATAGATTTTTTTCCTTGTTGTTTAGTTTCTCTTGTGTTTTTCTCCTAGGCTTCCTAGGAATGGATAGAAAGGCTTTCTCTTTTTCAACCATAATACTAGCTTGCTTCTTCTTTGATCTTGTCTTATGATACAAAGGGGAGTTCATGATACTTCTTGTTAAATGAAACTACTCAAACTTCTCTTTTGTTGTTTGTTCTTCAAAATGATTCTTAGCCAAAAATTCCTTCCAAGTCATTCCCTTATTTCTTACCTGATACTCCACAAGTATTTTAATTATCCCATGTTGATAGATGTTGGTTTCCTTCACTTCTGTTTTATTCTGGAAATTCTCTATCAGTTTAGTTAAGCTTCTTAAATAGAAGTAAGGTAAATTGATTTTACAATCTCCCTTCATATGTTGAAGCAACTTAATATGATGAATATATATCACATTGTATCGATTATCATAGGTGAATTATTTTTGGATAATAAAAACCAAATCTAACCATGTCTCTATGAGCCAATCTCTTGGAATCCCTTTTGTTCTATCAAAGGACCCCTTCCATTATTTCTCCAAGAAAAATTTCCATCCCTTCTCCTTAAAATGTAGACCCTTGTGATATTATTCTCCTATCAAAGGAAGGTCCAATGCTTGAGAAAGAAAGGTTGGGTTCACTGGTATAGAAAGTTAACCAATTCGGGTTTGCACATGTTCAAAGTGTTCTATGAACTCTTGGGTGATTTTATTATTGTGACCATTAAAATTCTTAAGGAACTCCAGTAACTGTACTTGGTATAATTTCTCTATTGTTTGCTTTCCCCGATTTTCTATCTTGAAGTCTTTGGGATCAGTTTTGGTTCCCATTTGCATCTGCTCTATATACCAATTGATATGGCCTTGTCCAATCAATAACCTCATTATGAATAAGCAATATCTATATATATATATATATCATTCTTATTCATGAAATTTTTAGGATAGATACCATAGTGGATGTACTTTCCAGATCTATGTAGCTTTGAAAAAATGAGACTAATTCCTCTGCTTGTAAGTCTTCAATTTCCCTGTGTTCTACTACAAATTATATCAAAAAAGAATCCTCTATTTGTAAAACTGAGTAAAAAAAAATCTTACTGCATGAAAGATCATTAAAATATCTCCTCCTCAAAAGAAAATTTCTCATTGGTTTGCAAATCGCGCTTCAATCTCTTCTTCGTTTGCAAAATTTTCTCGTAAAAATTAATGAAAACCTCTCTCTGTTTCAAGAATTACGTACTGTGTATATAAAATGAGACTCATTGCATTTTTTATGTGCAAATTTTTTGACAAAGATGGCATGAATAAATCGTTTGGGATACCTTAACTTCAATTGATTTGTAGAAAACTTGTAGAAATTTCTTGTTAATGGTTTGTTCTCCCTGTGTTAAACATACAATTTCAATTAAAACTCCTCTCTCAGCATCTCGAAAAATCGTGGATTCTACATGTGGCAGAGTATGTTTACGGTGACAGAGCATTGCAAATCCACAACTGGAGTCATGTTTTTCTCACATTATGACACATCTAAACGAAATCTTGAGTTAATTTTCGAAATTGTACAACTATTGATGAAATTTCGGAATTGAATCTTACCTGCCACTTGCGTAATGCTTGGGATTTGTTGGAGAAAAAGGTTAGCTCGGCACAAATAAAATCTCGGTCACTTTCTCCTTATTTAAAAAAAATGCTTCTCCTTATTTCTCCATGTAGTTCCTTCGATTTCCTCGCCCAATTTCATGTTATTTCTCCACTACTCAGGGTTCTTCTTTCCCACGCATTTCTCTCTTATTCTTTGCATTTTTCTCTGCATATTTTTCTTTTAATGAGGGTTCTTCTATGTTGTGGGTGAATGCGCAGTGTTGCCCTCCAATTATAAGTTGGGTTCAATTGTGATGATGAAGGAGAACACATGTAGAGAAAGATTTTGAAACATTTTGATTGTTTGTTGCTACATTTCCCAATTCATTTTATCTGATTGTTTCTAAAATTTGTACTTGTGGTTGCCACTTGTTCTTTTGATGTGTCATGGTTGACTGCCTTCTCGGCTACATGATTGTCCTCACTGCCACGAGTTTTTATGCTCAATGTATCACTATTATGTTTGTTTTTATCCTCACTATGTCGATTGTAAGGTCTTGATGCTATATCATGGCTTTGAAATTATTTAAGGTATTCAATACTTATTTATTTTATGTCTATTGCATGTTATCTCAATCATGCATTTTTATGCATTTGTAAATCCATTCTTATTGCATGTTGCATTTGCATATTTGTCTTTTTTTTTGTTTTGTTGTGTGTCATTATTTCCATATGCTTATGTATTAATTTGTTTTTAAATGACCATAATCTTAGGTCATTTCAAATAAAATTAGTTTTGTAATGACACTAACTCTTTTTTTTCTAGTCTTGTAGGCAAACTAATCCTTCATGTTTTTGCAAGCAATTTCTATGAGGAAAAAAAAAAAAATTGGCCCCAGAAAAGAGATGTGGCCAAAAGTTTGGTAAAAAATTCTCATGAATGATGAATGTAGGGTTATGATGAGGTTAATGAATGAAATTTATTTAATGTAGGGTTAGGTAGGATATAGGGTAATGTAGAATAATGGATGATGTATTCATGGATAATTGAGTATTTCATATTCAAGTTTAAACTAGTTTATCAATCTTAGAAAAAAATTCAAAATCAAAGGTATTAAGAATACTTTAAACTTACATTACTTTCCTTCCGCTTAGTATCTCATTGCCAATGCTTGTTATTTTGATGATGACCTTTTCTCTTTTGTCAACACTTGACCTTTTTACAATGATGATAATTCTTTGACTTCAAAGATGAATTTTGCTAAATGATTTTGATGGATTGTAGATGCTTGTAGTTGCTTCTCAGATTCTTTTGATGTTGATTATGATGTTTCAGGTTCTTTCTGCAATAACATTGATCCTGTTTAGGTCCCTCACTGGTAAATATTTATGTCTCAAGTCCCTTCTGCAATACAATTGCTTGTTATTTAACTATTTTCATAGTTTACTGGTTTATTATGAATCTTCCGCCTTGATTATTTTGAGACTTGTCCTCAAGTCTTTGAATTTGGAGGATGATTTCTGCAAGATGAAATTGAAGAAAAAGTAAAACAAAATAGAGAATTCATATTGGCCAAACAAGTTTGTTTTCTGATATGAATTCGATTTTTTATTGTGCCAGTTTCCTATGTTTTCACAACCAAACTCTTTATTATTATTATTATTATTATTATCTACATTATTTTTTATTCTGTAGGTAGGGAATGCATATCACTATTATGTTCCATTATTTCCATCTTGTTTTCTGCTGAGACTCTTTTTAGAAATTCTTCTTTATTGATAGGCTTATTATAAACTTTGAATCTATGTCCATTAACTAGAAATGAAATTGATGCTTGGTCAATTTTCTTAATCTTAACTTCTCCATTGTCAAATATTTCTTCTATCTCATATGGCCCAAGCCAATGAGTAGTAAACTTAGCTTTGAATTCGTTGTACTTGGAGTAAAAAAGAAGTGCCCAGTCTCCTTTATGAATTTTTTTTTTAATAAATTTGTCATGCCATTTGATTCTTTGTTGTTGACTAGTGATGTATGCTCAACTTCTTCTTTTTTGATTTCATCTAATTCATTTAGTTGCATAACTCTCTATTTTTGTGCTTACGACAGGTCCAATCCGAATTCTACTGCAATTTTAAAAGTATGAATTTGAAATTCGATTGGTAACAGAACTTTTTTACCATATACCAATTGATATGGGCTGAATCTAGTTGTATTTTTCCATGTAATTATGCATGCCCATAATGCATCTCTTAACTTGTCTAACCAACATTTTCTGTTCATTTACACCATCTTTGTCATGATTTTTTCTAGAACCTTATTAGTAGATTCTACTTTTCCATTTGCTTGAGGATGATACGGAGTAGACTTTATATGTTTGATTTTATATTTTTCCGTAAGATCTCGAACAAGTTTAGAAGTGAAATGTGATCCCTCTTCTATAACAATCTGCCTTGGAACTCCAAATCTTACAAATATTTCTTCAAAGAGGAATGAAACCACTATTTCTTTTGTTTCTCTTTCCACTTATTTTGCTTCTACCCATTTTGTAACATAGTCTGTACACACTAAAATGTACTTCTTTCCATTTGAATGCGGGTTATTAGTTCCCACAAAGTCAATAGCCCATTGTTCAAATGGTTCTATAAGTACTTGTGGTTTCAATGGAATATCATCTGATATTACAGGTCTTCCATTTCTTTGGCAGTTATCACATATTTTGACATAGGCTTTTGAGTCCTTGAAATTTGATGGCCAATAGTAGCCAAGTTTGAGCACCTTGTATGCTATTAGCTTATCTCAAAAATGGCCACCACATGGCTCATCATGGCATGCTTTGAAAATATCAATAATTTCATATTCTCTAACACACTTTCTTATCAAAAGATCATAACTAGCATAAAATAGGTCACCATTGACCCAACTATATCTAGCACTTTCTCTGATTATTTTTCTTTTCTGCTTGCTAGTGAAATGAGATGGTAATATTCTGGATGATAAATAATTAGCTACATCTTCGAACCATAGGGTTTTAGATGTTATATCAAATAAATTTTCATTTGAAAGTTGTCTAAAACAAGAACAGGTTCACCAAGAGAATGAATTCTTGACAGTAAATCCGCTACTTAATTGTCTTTACCTAGTCGATCTAGAACAGTGAGATTGAAGTATTGCATTAGTAACAGGCATCTAGTAATTCTACCATTGGTAATTTTTTTTTTCATTAAGTATTTAATGGTTGAATTATCTATATGAATAAACACTTGATACCCTGTTATATAATGCATAAAATTATTGACTGCATGCACAACAACTAGCATTTCTTTTTCAGTTAATGTATTTTTCAATTCTGTCGAAGTTAAAGTTTTTTCTTATGAAGTAAATGGAATAATAAAACTGATTTTCTATTTTTCTAAGAGATGCTCCTATAGTTGTATCTAATGCATCATTAGATATTTCAAATGGAAATGACCAGTTTGGACCTCTAAGAATTGGTGCTATTCACAATTTTTCTTTCAGTTTTTCGAATTCATTTTGACACTTTGTAGTCCATTAAAATTTGATGTATTTTGCAACTGCTTGTATCTTTGTTGGGTCTACCTTTATTCTAGAAGAAGAAATATGGTGTCCCAACACTATCCCTTCTGTTAACATCATAAAACATTTCTCATTGTTGAGGGATAAGTTTGTCTCTATGCATCTCTTTAGAAAATTTTCAAGGTTATTCAAACAATCATCAAATGTACCTCCATAGATAGTAAAATCATCCATGTAGACTTCTACACATTCATGAATTAAATCAGAAAAGATGGATAGGACTTCTCTTTGAAATGTATCATGTGCATTACATAATCCATAAGATAAAAAATTATAAGCATACATTACCAAAGGACAAGTAAATGTAGTTTTATCATGATCCTCCAATGCTACCTTAATCTAATTGTAGCCACTAAATCCATCAAGAAAAGAAAATAATTTCTTTCCTGCTAGTGAATCTAGTACTTGATGAATGAATGGTAATGGGAAATGATATTTCAGTGTGGCCTTATTCAGTTCCCTATAGTCTACACATATTCTCCATTTTCCATTTTTCTTTGGTAACACAGCTAAGGGAGAAACCCATTGACTATCTGAAAAAGGGTAGATGAATCCCACCTGCAACAACTTTTGCAGTTCTTCTTTGACTATCTCTTTCATCATAGGATTCATTCTTCTTTGTGGTTGTATAACTGGTTTGATATGATCATCAGTATAGATATGGTGAATACATGTTTTCGGATGAATTCCTTGCATGTTTGTATAGTCCCAGGAAAAATCTTTTGAATATTTCTGTAATAATGCAATTACCTGTTGTTCTTGTGATGATTGTAGATTATTACCAATATTTAGACTTTTTCTAGGATTGATTTCAATGATTTTTCTTTGTGAATCGGTAATTGAGCTGACAGGAAAAATGTTTTCAAATGAATTCTGCAATGATTGAATAGTAAAATTTTCCTGAAAACATTGATTCCAAAGATGATTTGCAGCTTCATATTGTGTTATTCATAGCTGATCAGAAATATCAGGTTCTGAGATTAAAAAAAAAAAGGTCTATTAAATCCTCATTTTCTTCTTCTTATTTAAAATTAAAGACTTGATTAATGCTGAGAACAGATTGAGTTTCTTTTTTCTATTGGTCATCAAGACATGATAATAAAGAAGGAGATTGAGTCAGAGGATAGAGTGTAACATGTTTCCTTTCATCTCGATGTGTTATGATCATGCTTCCTGATCTGCATCCAATGAAGGCATATGTTGTGGCTAACCATGGTTTGCATAGAATTAAAGGATGGCCTCCTAGATTTATTTTTGGTTGCAAGATTAGAAAGTATAAAGGGTATTCCCATGAATCCAAAGAAACAATGATGTCTTCCATTATTCCCTCTGGTACAACTTTAGATCTATCTGCTAGTTCTAAAATTGTAATAGTAGGTCAAATATTTGGTAATTTGAAATACTTTATAGTCTTTGTTGTCATGACTTTTATAACAGCTCCTAGATCAATTAAAGTGTTAGGAACTGAAAAATTATTGATTCAAATGGTAACCATAGGTATCCCAGGATCAATATACTTTTCAATTGTTGTTTTTTCAGACATGAGACTAGCTAATTTTCCAATGACTTGGATTGTGGGTGGATCTATTTTCTTTCTGCCAGTTTTCTTAATACATAATTCCTTTATTATTTTTGCATAGATTGGAATATATTTGATAGTTGAAACAAAGGAATTTTTACATAAGAATTCTTTAATTCATCCACAATATCAAATCCAGGAAGAGAAATTGAATTTTTCTGCTCTACTAACCATTCTGGAAAAGGTGATGTTTGAGTCATAATAGTATTTCCTTGCTGAATTAGATTTTTTAGATTGCTCTCCTTGTTCAATTTTTTCTTCTATGATTGTGGAGAATATTTGTGTAACACTTTTCCAGAACTTAAGTGTGTTAGTGTCAAAATATGTATTCTTCCATAAATGATCAAAATTACTCTTTTTATACTCATTTTAGGGGTCCCAATCAGAATTTTTTTATCATTCCATTAGGTCATGCAAAAAATTGATTCACTTATGGTAGTTCAAGTCATAACACCTCACTCTCCCTCAAGATTTCACATTTGTTGGCCCACCTTCATTTCTTGTTGAGCATTAGAACACATTTCAAAATCTCATTTCACTATGTCTTATGTCAGTCAAATTCAACCATGGATTCAAGTCATTCAAGGTCCCATTAAGTCATTAACTTTCATTATTCAAGGTCCAAAATGCACCATTTCATATCAATAAGGTCAGAAAAGGATGTGATAGTGACTTAATAAACATTTTATTATCATCTGCAGAGGATTTTCAACATGAAAATATGATATTTTTAAATTTGTAATTTTGATTTTTATGATTTTTATATCAAAATGTAATTTTGATATGAAAATAGAGATGTAATTTATTTTTAATTTTTTTATGTAATTTTATGCTCATAATATGTAATAAGTTTTATCCCTAGTTTCCAACTCAAATAAATTATGCCAAACTAAAAAGGAAAATGCCAAACTCTAGCAACATCATCCCGCAAAGAAGAAAAAAATCAGATGAAAGGGTAATCAACAAATGTTTCAAAAATGTGAAATGAGACATTAGGAAAGTGGGTTTTTCTATTAAAATTTAAATTCACTTAGCTATTTATGATTTATTGAAATCAATTCAAATTCATTTTCCTCCTCCAAACATTAAGTAAGCACTCCAAGAGACCAAATTTTTGAAATTCTAAGCGAAAATGGAAAAAGAGCAGAATTAAGGGTGCAAATGCTGAAGGCAGGGCGCAAATGCTGAAACGAAGGCGCAAATACATAGAGGAGGGGGAAAATACATAGAGGAGGGTAGAAATGTGTAGAGGATGGCGTAAATGTGTAGGCAAGGGCACAGATAGTCTGTCAAGGGTGCAAATGCATTGTTCATGGCGAAAATGACCAACAAGCTCTGCAATGTGTCCAAGTGATCTGAAATTTCCTTCAAAGCTCCACCAACTCATTCATTGACCTCCAACAAACCAGTAAGAGGCACATGCCATGAAAAATCATCTTCTTAAGTTTATGTGTTGAAGTTTTGAAAGTTGAAGTTGTAATTTGGTGTTTAAATTGAGGAAAAACCCTAGTATCCCATCGCACTTGTAAAAACTCTTAAAATTAAATCCCTTACCCTATGCATCCTTCCCATGGATATAAAACCCATTCCCAAACCCCTCATTTGCGAAATTCCCTTTTCCTACAACTTTCCCCCAAAACCCTAGGTCCTAGGTGTTACATCTACCGATGCTCCCAATTCCTAAATCCCTACCCTAGATCTATCATATCATTACTCCCTATCCCCTCCCCATTTCACATATCCATATAAAATATCTCCCTCATTTTTCCTTTCCCATCTCCCTTTCCCATTTCCCTTTCCTAATCCCTAGGTTTTTAAACAAAAAAACCATGGAAATAGAAGAGGAAAACACATCATTCAGTGAAGGAGAGGAAATAGAGATAAGGAAGCCACATAAAGGAGGAAGAGTGCTTAGACTTGAACCTGCCAATACTAGGGAACTCTTAGCTTCTCCATTGATTGTCGCATGCTTCAAACATGTTGGTTGTTATGATTTTTGTGAGAAAATTCACAAAGTTAAACACCACCCCATGCTAAAAATACTTTTCATATCTGGACTCCATGACAACCAAGTTAAATTAGTTGGGGTCACTTTTACCTTATCCACTGTTTTCATTTTAAAGGCTACAGGGATCCCAAATTTTGGGGAGAATTGGTTCAAGAAAGGTAGGTTAAATAATAGGATTTTTAATTCTTCCTAAATCCAAGACACAAAAATCAAACAAACGGGTTCTTCCCTTTTTCACACCTCTTGGATAAATATGCTCCAATCATGAAGATAATCATGAAATATTTCTCATGTGAAGGCAGATTTTCAAGTCTCTATTCTTATCACATTCGTCTCTTGATGGATTTCACTAGGGTAAGGATGCTTAACATGCCTTATTATCTTTGTCAGAGTATAGAGAAGATGACATACATTACCGAGAAGAAGGAATATTAACAACAAATGAGAAGCCTATTCCATCATTCCCTCATAAAAATCATAGTCCTCCACCATCTCAATCAACTGAAAATTTCTTGGAGCACCTTCATAGCCAATGATATTTTAATCGAGCCATCCACTCAGCATGCACAAAATTTCCCTTCATCATCTAAGCCCATGGCACACTCATCATCATCACATCAGTCCCCTTCCCCTCCTTAATCTCCATCTCATCATGCTCCTTCACCTCCATCTCATCATGATTTTGGGTCACCTAGCAAGATTGAGGACATTGAGCCTAAGGGGGCTAGTATGCTTGAGGTTGATCCATTGCCAAAAACCTACCAGAGAGGCCACAGGAATGTGTTTTCTCTTTTAGCCACTGATAAATTCTGTTATACCGAGAAGCGGCTAATTTTGTTCTTCAAAAACTCTAAGAGATAATTCCCCTTTGAGAACCTATCATCCTTGAAGTTTTTAAGAAGATAACTAATTCTTTAGTTAATATTCACTACTGTTTCCCTTATAAACCTGAAAAATATGTTGTTTTCCTGAAGAAAAGACTGCTGAAGAACCCCATTTTTCATCATTTTTACCCCTCCTTTCACTCATAAATTAACCTTCATTTTCATCCCCTTTTTCTTCATATAAACCCTACGTAAAGCCTCATTTGCCCTTCAAAATTCACTCCAACACCATTTTTAAACCATTTGGTCCCCTTTAATTTAGTTTAAAATTTCCTTTTTCCCCTATCGGAACCCTTAAATTGGCTTAAAAACCCTGTTTTTAAGCCTAAAAACATTTTTTCTGCATATATAGAACTTTAGCCCCCAATGGCTTAACTCCTATAAACCTCCACTTCATAAGACCCTAGCCCCACAATCGGGCGCTTAAAGGACTTAAAAACCTTTTCATAAACCTTACTTTTCTTTTTATTTCCAAAATAATCCAACTTTCCTTCGTTATTTCATAAAACCCGATGAAGTGATTCAGAACAAATCTTGACCGTCGATCTAAACCGATCAACGATCATCGGCCAATCAAATTGTAAAATTTCTTTTGTCCATTCCCTTTCCCTACTCCGATTGCGATCCCGTGATTTAATCTGAGCTGTTGAAATCCACAAGAACCAATGGCTCAGATTTAATCGCGCCCCGCCATAGCCATCTGACATTAAACCTATCGATTCAATCCTGGCCATTGATCTCTCCTAGATCTAATGGCCCGCGGTTCATCGCATTGGCACATTTCATTGTTGCCTTCCACTTCCCTCCGCCGATTTGCGATCTTGTGATTAGATCTGGGCTATCCATTTCACATATCCTACGATCTAGAATGAACCCGAGAGGCCCAACTCCTTTGGGACCTATCTCCCCCATCAATAGATCTTGACCATCTGTTCCTGAGATCCAACGGTCCATATCTAAACTGCCTTGACCCTGCCCACCATTTTCCGCCCGCGCATCTTATCTTATCGCGCTCTCATTCCCACCATCAGATCTCCCCACCTTACATCCGACAATTGCTATCCCATATCGTGTAATTTTGCGCATGAATGTTAATGCCAAAAAATTACGCGATATAGGCGGTATTAAAAGGACATGTGTCGGCCAGAGAAGCATATCGCATTTATTTTGAAAAATTTTGAAACCACTACAATGCCGCGTGAATACCACCGGTTGTTTTCCACCAAACCACCTTTCCCCTTTGTATTGCATTTCCTCATTTAATCTTCTCCATCCATCCTTTTAATCCAAAAGCTCATATTATTTCTCGCTCCCAAGTCATTCGCCCCACCTTTGCTCCCAAAATCATTTCACAAATACTTCTCCACCATCAATATCTGAAGATAAATGGCCTAGACTTAATCTGATCATCAATTTCATCCGACCGCCTCCCCATCAACCCCAGCAAGCGATCCTGACCGTTGGTTTCTTTCATCCAATGGCTATGATATATTCCCACACCCAAAGCAGTTTAAACCTATCCCTGTAGGATTTTCTTAACTTTTCTGTGTTTGTGCAGGTTTTAAAGGTTTCTCAATTATTTTAAAAGAAATCAAAGGCCGGGGATGACGATCCTCCAGGCCATTATTAATGAAGAACATGAATATACAGGGTTCGAACAACCATTTTTACCATGTCTTGTGAACATTGGTAATATTATGAAAACCCTTCACGCACCTGCAACACAGCTGAAAAACATAGTCAGAGACCATTTGTTGAAGAGAATCAGCATTGAAGACGGGAGATTAAAGAGTATCAGGGTTTAAAAGTTTAAATCAGATTTTTTGAGAGGATTAAGGCATAAACTCATAAAATCAAATTCCTGATCCACAGTCGGCAGAGTATGAAGACCCGAAGATAAAGATTAAGCCAAATTAGGCCTAAAACACAAATCTAAAGTAAATTAAAGGTGTTTTAGGATAAAACAAAGAAATATGTCGGTTTGAGAAGCCTCCACTGCCACATCAAAGGCTAATTGAATCCTCTCCAGCTACCAAAAGCCACCTGCAGCCTAAATAAATCAAAATAATGCCTACTTATTGCTTAAACAGAAGATATTTGCATAAAGACACCTGAAAAGTTATTACCAAAGAACAAATTTTAAAAAACTATCAGGGAAGTTATTTTAAGGGATGAGTAAGCCTCGAAGTCAATATTTTTGCCCATTTAACCTAAAAAATAGCATAAACAGAGTACATGAAACATAATCATAATTCAATGCTCTCCTACCTTAGGCCTTGCATGGTTTTCAAGGCTAGGAGTTGCATTTAGTATAGAATTTATTACATTTAAATCCTAAACTCTTCTTCCTCCTGATTTCTTCTATAAATAATTCTGAAGAAGATGGGAAGTTGTTGGTTGATTGTTCGCAGTTGTAATACTGAAACTCTCTGAAATAATACATAGTATGTCTAAAGTTGAGGAAGAAATTGAAGTCTTGGAAGCCTGATGATGTTGTTGCATGCTTGTTCTTGAGAAGGCTCTATCATTGGATCCATGAGCTTGGTTGTTTGTGAAATACTCTGAACTGTTTAATGTTTTCTCCTGTTTTCATTTTGTTCCATAAATTCTTACTACATTAGGATGAAAGTTTTAGGCTAAGAAATGACTCCTAGAAGCACCTTAGACCTATTCATGCTTCACTGTTTTATGTTTTCTTCTGCCGAGGTATTTTAGAGTCTTAAATCTCTGCCTTTAGTCCTCATGCTTGTTTATTTCTATAATAGTTCAAATATTTGGTTTCAACATGATTTATGGTTTTCCCTGTTTGTCTGGTACCACTTGAAAGCAGTTATTGAAGTCTCCCTTTGAAGTACCATTGTTTTAAGTTAGCCAAGGAGGTCTGTTTTAATCATGCCCTTTGTCTTTACTTGAAAATTTGTTTTGAAGGTATTTATAGTTGTGATCATAGATGTTTTTAGGTGTTCCCTCTTCTATGACTGCAATTATCAGTGAATATTTTGTGTTTTCTAAGTCATTTGAAATAAAATCTTTGAGGAAATAGGATGTGCTCCCGAATCTTAGATTTCATTTTAAAAGTTGTTTTAAAGTCATTATTTGCTTAAAGTGTGATTTGTAGAATTCATGGTTAGCCTTGTCTATCAAATACCTCTTTATTGTTCAAGTCATGTTTTTAAATTCCCTTTGTTGAGAATTCAACTTCTCTTTCCTAATCATTGATGTCCATCTCATTCACAAAACCAAAGGATCCTGTGGCCAAGTTAGATTTTCCCTCTGATATCCCATATCCATTGATGAGTTTTTCATAAAGCCTTCTTGACTCCATTGCCCAATGAATCTAGAATTTCCCCTTTCTATCTATCTTTCCTAGAACTTTCATGTTCTCCTATGTCATTGAACCAACCAAACAAACAAACACTTGCACTTAATAACTAGTCTAAAAACAATACCTAAAGCACACAAGATAAACCTTTGCAAAACAAATAATTTGAGAGATCCCTCTCTGAGAACATGAGGACTAGATCCTGGAACTATAAAGATTGGTTTTGATGTTTCCGTGTCTTTTGATTTTCCAATCTATCAAAACACGGGACTCCAACATAATGGTGATAACAGTGGGACCTTTCTGAGTTAGTGACAATCTAAGTACAGCTTAGGACTCCAGAAAATCCCTTGTCTTACTTTTTTCAAGCACTACCAAGCATAATGGTAATCATGATAGGACTTATTTGAATCAGTGACAAACTAAGTAACCCTTAGGATTCTCATAGAGCCTTATTAAACCTTGAAGAAAATAAGTTACCAAGCCATAAGAGTGAACTTTATCTGTTTAAACACCCTAGCTAAGTGTTGAATCAGATTAGGACACTCTCATAACCCATAAGACCGAAAAAACAAAGAAAAACCCAAAAAACATTTCAGTTTGGCTTCATAATAAACATGGTGGTGGAACCATCCAATATTTTACCTTCATAGAAGCTAAAAAGTTTCCACCTGGCGACTCCACTAGCTCCAGTAGGATTATTACTCATATAGGTCTCCAAAACTCTTTAGGACTGTGTTAACCAGCCTTGAATAATTTTAGAAGCTTAACCCCATACTATATAAGACATTGTGAGAGGTAAAACTTCCAAAAACAGTCCCTAAAACTTTAACCTCTCTCATTTTTGAAAATCAGTCTGGATTCACATAGGATCAACACTAGATCCCATCCAGACCATCATCCTCCTTTAATAGTTTACAATCCAGAGAGAATTTTGTGGCATATTTCTAAGTCTAGAAAATCAACTGCTAATAGGAGCCTCTTAAGAATAAAATCTGTCCCTGAAAACCTTGTTGTCCTAGAGGATTCACACTTCGATTTACATCACACAAAGAACATATTTAGAACTAGATCTTAAGGGGATTTAAACCAAACTAATCTTGACATTGTAGCTTTGCAACAGAGCTTTAGTAGAGAAGCCTCACCTTCCACTCCTCCCGATTCCCAGCTTCTTCATCACTTTAGCCCTTTTCATAACAAATCTGCTCAAAACCAGTTTGTTGGCCCAAGTATTTCTTCCACTCCAATCCATACTACCACTGTTCAAAACACCCCTTTTCAGCCTGCTTTCCCCCTTGTAAATCCACCTTTCTTTCCAGCCATGGAAACATGGTATGCCCCATTAGTGTTACCACAAACTCTGCTTCCCTTACCAAATGAGTACCAATCCAAAATTCCTCATTTCACTGGAAAAGAGTCTACAACAACTCAACATCATGTAGATAGGATGGAATTTTCATTTAATTACATGGAGATAGAGGAGGAAACCATTAAGATGAGGATATTTTCCCAAATTTTAGGAGGAGATGTAAAGAAATGGTTTAAAAACTTACCTCCAACAACATTAATGATCTCCCTGCTTTTCATCAAACATTCATCAACAAATGGGAAATGAAAAAGAACACTCTCCAAATACTAGCAGAGTATAGTATTCTCAAAAGAAATCAAGGGGAGAGTGTTCATGACTACTCCACTAGGTTTAACAGTGTTTACAATGCTCTTCCACCTCACATGAAACCTCCCCAAGGCATGGCCTTAGTAATACACCCTGAAGGTTTTGATGCTGAAATGGACTATCAGCTAAGGGAGAGAGATTACTTAACATTAGAAGACATGCAGAAAGGAGCTGTGAGCGTAGAAGCAAACATAATTGAGAAAATAAATAGGTTGAGATCAGAGAAGAGGGTAACTTATAAAGATGACATTGCATCCTCAACCTCAAATTTTGACACTAAAATTGATAACCTAGTGAAGGTAATGGAGAGGATGCTTGAAAATATCAATTTGAATGATAGAATGCCACCAAGAGAACCTCAAAACAACCAAAATAGAAATAGAAATCAGAATTATATAAGAGAAAACAATCAATATAAGAAAAAATAAAATGACCAACAGATTAGACCTCCCTTCCAACAAAAATATATAGATCAATATGAGGAAGATAGGGAGATTGAAAGGTTGGGAGAAGGTCATGTGAACTTGATTGGATCAGACAGTGGGGATGATGTTTTCCTCACTGAAGAAGAACAAGGTTTCTTCTTCTCTGATCAAAATACAAACACCTATGAATATTCTAATGATTATAGATTGGGGTTTGAAAATGCAATCATGGAGGTGCACAAACAATATGATCTTAGGAGCAAAGGGAACGTAGATAGTTCAAAAGATAAGAACACTAGCACTACTGTCAAGAAAAATGCAGAAATTCAGCCTAAGAAGACAGCAGAGAAACCCAACATTTTGGCTAAGAAAACAGATTCAAACAAAGAGAAAAGTAGCCAACCTAATGTTGAGCAAAACATCCCTAGCACTTCAGCTAGTGGACCTAATAAAACTATCCCAATTAGCAGTCCAAACAAAGTTCAGCAAATCAAAATTGCTGAAAGGAATTAAATTGAAAAAACAGATGTAAATATGACCAAATCAATTGTTCCTTTCAGCCTTGAGGGAGAGATTGCAAAGATAAAAATTACCATCCCCCTAGTTGAACTAGTAACCCAAGAAGTGTACAAAAACCAAGTTTTGAAAGCTTTGAAATTAGGAAGCGATACTGACACCTTAAACTTGACAGATGACAAGCCTAAGTTGTTGTTTGGCCCAGAAGTTGAAGGAAAATACCAAGAAGGGGTTGTCCCTACACAATGCCATGTTAGAATCTGGAGCTTCACATAATCTTATGCCCAAAGTAGTAATGGAAAGCTTAGGCTTAGAAATTACTAAACCATACAAGGATTTGTATTCCTTTGACTTAAGCAGAGTCAAATTCTTGGGTTTAATGAAAAATTTATGTGTTAACTTATCTCAAATCCCTGCTAAGAGTCTAGTAATGGACATAGTTGTAGCTGACATTCCCCCAAAGTATGGCATGCTTTTATCAAGATCATGGGGAGCCAAACTTCAGGGAAGCCTTCAAATGGACATGTATTATGCCACCATCCCAGTTTTTAACCAAAATGGAAGATTATACAGGGAATCCCACATGAAATACATGGTGACCAACATAGATAAACCAAACAACTCTCCAATCTATTCCATTCAGTCAAGATTATATTCCTTCATCTTATACAATGAAGATGAAATCACTCAGGAAGAAAAGGAAAAACAAGAGAAAATCAGTTCATGAGAACAATCAATTCTTCCCTCAAATCGAATTCAAAACATTGAAAATAAACAACACAAGAGAATGAAAATGAGGCTGATATACTTTGGACAATAAACTTTGATGGATCTTGTAACAAAACAAGTGTAGGGGTAGGGTTATGGATTCAAAATACAAACCAAAGTTTTTCATATAAAATGGATTTACCATGCACAAACAATATTGTTGAATATGAAGCCCTTCTCCTTGGCTTACAATTTATTAAACAATTAGAAGCCCAAAGGATATCAATCTTAGGAGATTCTGAACTCATCATAAGACAAATCAAAGGAGAATACTCAGCTAGAAACCCAAGACTTAGAGAGTATCGAAACACTTCCCTAGATTTATTAAAATCCTTTGAAAAGTATGAACTCATTTTCATTCCAAGAGCACAAAATCATCTAGCAAATGAACTCGCTTTCAATGCCAGAAACTGCCAAATACCTGAGATAAATGAACAGCTTAGTGTAAAGGTGAAACACAGGCCTGTAGTGCCTAATAATGAGGATCACTGGCAATTTTTTGATTCTGACAAACACAAAAATGATTTCCTAAAATCAGAAAATGATTTTGACATACCAACATCAGAAACCAACCATGAAGAAAACTGTTTGTATATTGAACAAATCCTAGAAGTTGAAATGACATATTCTGTTGATATAAATCAATGTGAGGACCCTTTTGAAGCAGAATTAATTGACTGCACAGACCAGAAATACTTGGAAGTTTTACAATGCAAAAGTGATACAATTCCAAGAGGTCTCACACCTTTAGAACACATTTTTGACTTTAATGATGTAGCCAAAGAACCAAGAATGGAGCCTGTGGAAAGAGATGTAGAAGAACATAACATAGGCAGCCTAGCAGAACCCAAGATGATTAAATTGTCCAGCACTCTCCCAGATCACATAAAATTACAATATATAGAGTTTTTCAAAGAATTTAAAGATGTTTTTGCTTGGGGATACAAAGATCTGAAATACTATGATACTAGCATCATTCAGCACAAGATTCCTTTGAAGGAAAATCAAAAGCCTTTTAAACAAAAACTAAGGAGAATAAACCCTATTTTATTACCTTTAGTTAAGGCAAAAATTGAAAATATGCATGATGCTGGGATTACAGTACCAATTAGATATTCAGGATGGGTATCAAACATAGTGTCTGTTAGGAAAAAGACAGGGGAAATCAGGCTCTGTATTGACTTCAGAAATCTAAATAGAGCCTCCCTAAAGGATAACTACCCCTTGCCCAAGATGGACCATATACTTCAAAGGGTATTTGGGTCAAAAAGGATATCACTGTTGGATGGGTTCTCCGGTTATAATCAGGTGTTAGTGCTCCCAAGATATCAACTCAAAACTGCTTTTACTACACCTTGGGGCACCTTTATGTATGTCAAAATGCCTTTCGGTTTGATGACTGTAGGGGCCACCTTCCAAAGGGCCATCGACATATCCTTTTCTGAAGACATTGGCTATTTCATAATCATTTACCTTGATAACATAACCGTTTTCTCAAAAACTGATGAAGAACATTTGATTCACTTGAGAAAATTTTTTGAGAAGTGTAGGAGATTTGGCTTATCTTTGAATCCCAAGAAGACATTCTTTGGTCTTTAAGAAGGTAAAATTCTTGGTCACATAATTTCAAAAGAGGGAATCAAAATAGACCCTAAAAGGATAGATGGCATATTACAAATCAGCCATCCAAGAAGCCTCAAAGAATTACAATCTTTCATTGGAAATATTAATTTTTTGAGGAGGTTTATCCCCAACCTTGCCGAGATATTAAAAAACATTACAAACATGCTTAAGAAAGATGGAGGTGTAAAATGGACTTTACCAGCTAAACAATCATTTGAACTGGTCAAACAAGCTCTTACTCAAACACCAGTCTTGATTAGTCCAGATTTCACCAAAGAATTTTATATCTTTTCTTTTGCATCTGAGCATACAATAGCTGTGGTTTTACTTCAAAAGAATGACTTGGGGAAAGAACAAACAATATCCTTGTTTAGTAGGGCCTTAAGAGATGCTTCTCTCAAATATAACATCATGGAGAAGCAAGCCTTAGCATTAGTGAAAGCATTAAAAGACTTTAGAGTCTACATTTTACACTCTCACATAATTGCTTTTGTTCCACATACTGTTGTCAAGGATATTCTAAGTCAAGACCCTGATGGTAAAAGGGGAAAATGGATTGCAACTATTCTTGAATATGACTTAGAAATCAGGCCCACCAAACTGATTAAAGGGCATGGATTAGCCAAATTCATGGTTGAATCAAAATTCCAAGCACTAGATATGAACATGGTAGATGTGTTGGAAGAAGTAAAAGAATTCACTGCCCCTTTCATTGAAGAAACATTTCTGAATTCTCCTTGGTATGCTGACATCATTTATGTGATTTTGTATTTGAATGCTCCCCCTTCTTTGTCTAAAAATAAAGCTATATTTTTGAAACAGAAAGCTTTAAGTTATTGCATCTTAGATGGGGTATTATATTGGAGAAATGTTGTTGGAATTTTTCTTAAATGTTTACATGAAGATGATGCAGGAAGAATAATGCATGAGATGCATGAAGGAGAATGTGGAGGACACCTCTACTGGAAGACCACAACAAACAAAATCCTTAGATCTGGTCACTATTGGCCCACCTTTTTCCCAGATACTCAGAATTTAGTCATGTCTTACCATAAGTGTCAATTTTTTGATGGAAAAAGAAAACTCCTTCCTTTACCGTTACATCCTATCAATGTTGAAGCACTCTTTCAACAATGGGGCTTGGACTTCATTGGGGAAATTCACCCATCTTCATCATCCCAACATAAGTGGATCCTCACTACCACTGACTACTTTACCAAGTGGATAGAAGCTATACCCTCTAGGAATGCTACTGACTCTGTCATTATCAAGTTCCTTGAAACAAATATCCTATCCAGATTTGGTTGTCCTAGAATAATCATAACAGATAATGTTGCTGCTTTCAAATCTAAAAGAATGGTTGATTTCTGTTACAAATACCACATTACCTTGGGCCTTTCTACTTCCTACTATCCCCAAAGAAACAGATTATTTGAATCCTCCAACAAAAGCCTCATCAATATCATCAAAAAGCTGTTGGAACAGAATCAGAAATCATGGCACAGTAAGATGGTTCATGCGTTATGGGGTGATAGATTAACTACAAATAAATCAATAAATATGTCCCCCTATCAGCTGGTTTATGGCATGGATGCAGTATTTCCAACCTCACTAGGAGTTCCAGTCATGAAACTCCTTCAAGAAGTGAAGATTGAAGAGAATGACATGTAGAGAAGAATCAACGAAACAATTCATTTACAGTAGACTAGAGAAGAAGTCTATGAAAGAACACAATTAGTCCAAAAAAATATCAAGAAACTCTTTGATAAAAGGACTAAGGCAAACAATTTCCAAGTTGGAAATGGTGTCCTTAAGTGGGATTTAAGAAGGGAAGAGAAGGGAAAAAATGACAAGTTTGAGAACTTGTGGAAAGGACCCTATATTATTCATGCTGAGAGGGGTCACAATGCATTTTTATTGAAAGGATTGAATGGAGAAGATTTATATGGAGGTCCTGTCAATGGCAGGATGCTAAAGCATCACTTCTGCCAAGATTCATGAGTTTCAAAGAATTTTATTTTTCATTATAAATATCATAGTCTAAAAATTGCATTCAAAGTTAGAAAAATAAAAATACAAAAACAAACAGAAAAGAGAAAAGAGGGCAGATTGTAAAACAAGGAAGGTATAGCTCCATACCAAAAAAGAAAAACAAAATCTGAAAGTGTGCAAGCTCAAATGCCACTCCAAAAAACACACTTCTAGTTAGTTATACAGTTTAATCATGACTAATTAGCTTTTCAATTTACTGTTGATAGGTTAGTGAATTAGATCAACCAAACAGCTCAATCTTGGCTTATCAGTAAAGTAGATTAGGTTATAAGAAAGAAGGTTTAAACATGCTCAAAACTTGAACCTATGAGATTGATGAAAAATTGGTTCTAATAAACTCAAAACCTGAACCAAGGAAGAAAGAAGAAACAACTCAAACAAACCTAAAAATAGAGCTGAAGAAAAAATGAAGGATGTTCTTTAATTTTCAGATCTTAAGCCTTCACATTTTGTTTTAAATTTTCTGCAAAATAACAGTCTATGTGCAACTTGTTTTTATGCCATAGATCACAGCAAGTCAAATAGCTTAATCTTGGCTTGACTGTTTTTAAATTTTTGTCTTAGAAATTGGAGAATAAAAGTCTCTCAGACAGTCTAATCCTGACAGACAATAGCTAGGTAGAGAAGCTTATGAACTCAACTGTTTAAACTGAGTTCGTGGAGAAATAAGATTAGACTTAGATTAGTTTCTTCTTTTTCAAAAAGAAATAAAAATGTTGTTGAAGAGAGTTTTCCAGTCTAAATGCACTCTGAAAAGAATAAAAAATGTTAGGATTATTAGGAATGGGTAGGTGGACATGTTATTTTGATAGAATTCCATTGTTTCAAATTGCTGCAAATTTCAACAAAAAAGAAAGGTTGCTGCCCAATGAATTAAGGCACTGGTTTAAAGCCAGAGATTTGCAGCTGAGGTTCTAGACACCTAAAGAACCAGCTATCTTCCCCAAGTGGAGCCACTGTTAGCCACTGATAAATTCTGTTATACCGAGAAGTGGCTAATTTTGTTCTTCAAAAACTCCAAGAGATAATTACCCTTTGAGAACCTATCATCCTTGAAGTTTTTAAGAAGATAGATAATTATTTAGTTAATATTCACTGTTGTTTCCCTTATAAACCTGAAAAATATGTTGTTTGCCTAAAGAAAATACTGCTGAAGAACCCCATTTTTCATCATTTTTACCCCTTCTTTCACTCATAAATTGACCTTCATTTTCATCCCCTTTTTCTTCATAGAAACCCTCCATAAAGCCTCATTTACCCTTCAAAATTCACTCCAACACCATTTTTAAACCATTTGGTCCCCCTTCATTTGGTTTAAAATTTCCTTTCTCCCCTATCGGACCCTCAAACTGGCTTAAGAACCCTGTTTTTTAGCTTAAAAACACTTTTTCTGCATATATAGAACTTTAGCCCCCGAGGGCTTAATTCCTATAAACCTCCGCTTCATAAGACCCTAGCCTCGCAATCGGGCGCTTAAAGGACTTAAAAACCTTTTCATAAACCTTACTTTCCTTTGTATTTCCAAAAAAATCCGACTTTCTTTCGTTATTTCATAAAACCCGATGAAGTGATTCGGAACAAATCTTGACCGTCGATATAAACCGATCAACGATCATTGGCCAATCGCATCACAAAATTTCTTTTTTCCATTCCCTTTCCCTCCTTCGATTGCGATCCCGCGATTTAATCTGAGCCATTGAAATCCACAAGAACCAATGGCCCAGATTTAATCGCGCCCTGCCATAGCCATCTGAGATTAAACCCGTTGATTCAATCCTGGTCGTTGATCTCTCCTAGATCTAACAGCCCATGCTTAATCGCATCGGTGCATTTCATTGTTGCCTTCCCCTTGCCTCTGCCGATTTTCAATCTTGCGATTAGATCTGGGCCGTCCATTTCAGAGATCCTACGGTCTAGATTAAACTCGAAAGGCCCAGCTCCTTTGGGACCTATCTCCCCCATCAATAGATCTCGACCGTCCGTTCTTGAGATCCAATAGTCCAGACTTAAACCACCTTGACCCTGCCCACCGTTTTCCTCCCGCATATCTTATCTTATCGCGCTCTCATTCCCACCATCGGATCTCCTTGCCTTACATCCAATGATTGCTATCCCATATCGCGTAATTTTGCGCCCGAATGTTAATGCCAAAAAATTACGCGATATAGGCGTTATTAAAAGGACGTGCATCAGCCAGAGAAGCATATCGCGTTTATTTTGAAAAATTTTGAAACCACTCCAATGCCGTGTGAATACCACCGACTGTTTTCCGCCAAACCACCTTTCCCCTTTGTATTGCATTTCCTCATTTAATCTCCACCATTCGTATTTTTAATCCAACAGCTCATATTATTTCTCGCTCCCAAGTCATTCGCCCCACCTTTTCTCCCAAAAGCATTTCACTAATACTTCTCCACCGTCGATCTCTGAAAATCAATGGCCCAGACTTAATTTGATCATAAATTTCATCTGACCGCCTCCCCATCAACCCCAGCAAGCGATCTTGACCATTGGTTGCTTTCATCCTATGGCTATGATATATTCCCACACCCAAAGCAGTTTAAACCTATCCCCATAGGATTTTCTTAACTTTTCTGTGTTTGTGCAGGTTTTAGAGGTTTCTCAATTGTTTTAAAAGAAATCAAAGGCCGGGGATGATGATCCTCGAGGCCATTATTAATGAAAAACATGAATATATAGGGTTCAAACATCCATTTTTACCATGTCTCATGAACATTGGTAATATTATGAAAACCCTTCACGCACCTGCAACACAGCTGAAAAACACAGTCAGAGACCATTTATTGAAGAGAATAAGCATTCAAGATGGGAGATTAAAGAGTATCATGGTTTAAAAGTTTAAAACAGATTTTTTAAGAGGATTAAGGCATAAAATCAAAAAATCAAATGCCTGATCCACAGTTGGTAGAGTATGAAGACCCGAAGATAAAGATTAAGCCAAATTAGGCCTAAAACACATATCTAAAGTAAATTAAAGGTGTTTTAGGATAAAACAAGGAAATCTGTTAGCCCGAGAAGCCTCCACTGCCACATCAGAGGCTAATTGAATCCTCTCCAGCTACCAAAAGCCACCTACAGCCTAAATAAATCAAAAGAAGGCCTACTTATTGCTTAAACATAAGATATTTGCATAAAGACACCTGAAAATTTATTACCAAAGAAAGAACAAATTTTAAAAAATTGTCAGGGAAGTTATTGTAAGGGATGAGTAAGCCTCGAAGTCAATCTTTTTCCCCATTTAACCTAAAAAATAGTAGAAATAGAGTACATGAAACAAAATCATAATTCAATGCTCTCCTACCTTAGGCCTTGCATGGTTTTCAAGGCTAGGAGTTGCATTTAGTGTAGAATTTATTACATTTCAATCTTAAACTCTTCTGCCTCTTCATTTCTTCTATAAATACTTCTGAAGAAGATGAGAAGTTGTTGGTTGATTTTTCGCTAGTTGTAATACTGAAACTCTCTGAAATAATACATAGTCTGTCTAAAGTTGAGGAAGAAATTGAAGTCTTGGAAGCCTGGTGATGCTGTTACATGCTTGTTCTTGAGAAGGCTCTATCATTGGATCCGTGAGCTTGGCTATTGGTGAATTATTCTAAACTGTTTAATGTTTTCTCCTATTTTCATTTTGTTCCATAAATGCTTACTAGAGTAGGATGAAAGTCTTAGGCTAAGAAATGACTCCTAGAAGCACTTTAGACCTGTTCATCCTTCACTGTCTTATGTTTTCTTCTGCTGAGGTATTTTAGAGTCTTCAATCTCTCTCTTTAGTCCTCATGCTTGTTTATTTCTATAATAGTTCAAATAGTTGGTTTCAGCATGATTTATGGTTTTCCCTGCTTGTCTGCTACCACTTGAAAGTGGTTATTGAAGTCTCCCTTTGAAGTACCATTGTTTTAAGTTAGCCAAGGAGGTCTGTTTTTATCATGCCCTTTGTCCTTGCTTGAAAAATTGTTTTGAAGGTCTTTATAGTTGTGATCATAGATGTTTTTAGGTGTTCCCTCTTCTATGACTGCAATTATTAGTGAATCTTTTGTGTTTTCTAATTCATTTGAAATAAAATCTTTAAGGAAATAGGATGTGCTCCCAAATCTTAGATTTGATTTTAAAAGTTGTTTTGAAGTCATTATTTGCTTAAAGTGTGGTTTTTAGAATTCATGGTTAGCCCTGTCTATCAAATACCTCTTTATTGTTCAAGTCATGTTTTCAAATTCCCTTTATTGAGAATTCAAAGTCTCTTTCCCAATCATTGATGTCCATCTCATTCACAAAACCAAAGGATCCTGTGGCTAAGTTAGATTTTCCCTTTGATATCCCATATCCATTGATGAGTTTGTCATAAACCCTTCTTGACTCCGTTGCCCAATGAATCTAGCATTTCCCCTTTCTATCTATCTTTCCTAGAACTTTCATGTTCTCCTATGTCATTCAACCAAAAAAACAAACAAACACTTGCACTTAATAACTAGTCTAAAACCAATACCCAAATCACACAAGATAAAACTTTGCAAAACAAATAATTTGAGAGATCCCGCTCTGAGAACAGGAGGACTAGATCCTAGAACTCTAAAGATTGGTTTTGATGTTGCCTTGTCTTTTTATTTGCCAATCTATCAAAACATGGGACTCCAACATGCTCCACATGGAGTGGAAGGTTCCATGCCTTCTACATCAACACAACAGGTGGACAAGGGTAAAGAAAAGGTAATTGAGGCAGTCATTCATGATGGGGAGGATAATCATGAAATTGATCAATAATTTCAACTTGTTGACCTAGATGAGGATGAAAATGACAAAATCACAAATGATGCTATCAAAGCAAGGGATTTAAATATTAGTGAGCTCCAGACTAATATTTAGAGGGATAGATATGTTTTACACTTCCTTGAGGAATAAAATGAATGATTGAAATCCAAACAATTCATTGATGAGGTGAAGTATTTCACTTCTCAAAGGGAGGATCAAAAGGCCAAAGTCATGCTAGATGAAATACTGGAGAAGTATGGCTTACTTAATGATGAATAAGAACATGTACCAAGATAGAGAATTAGAACTAGAGGGCTGAAAAGACCTCTAGCTCTAGAGAGACAAAGGGAAGTTGAGCTAGTTGATCAGCTAACCCTAAATGAGTAGCTTGCTATAGATATCAATGAGAACATGGATCCATGGCATGATAGAGCCAATCAACACTTGGAGAAGCTTCTAGTAAAGGAAAATAAGGATAATGACCTACTGAGGAAGAAGGTCAAACTCCATGCCCAAAAAGAGAAGATTGCATTGGCCAAGCTCAAAAGTGCCAATGAAAAAATTGAAGAATTGACCGTGGAGGAGAAGAAAAAGTTGGATATTCTTGCTGAGGCTTCCCTCCAAGCTTAGACACATCATCATCATCAATTCCAAAAATTTTGAGACATTTCCTAACTTTTTTGAAAATTCCAAAAATTTCTGTGTTTTTTGGGACAATTATTTAGCAGAGGATTGCCATTTGCGCAACACCCTAGGCGCTACGCAAATAATCAGGGAACTTTTTTAGGAGAAGAAATGCCCCATTGGATTCCTAATAACCAATGCATCTCAGAAAACCATGTTTCTAGCCTTGGTTTGTAGTTTTGATAGGTGAAAAGCTCAAAAAACCATCAAAAAAGCACCTTTCTACCCCTTTTTTTGACCTAGGCGCTGCGCAAATACCAGTCTTGGGAGAGTGACTTTTTGAGGGGGAAAATGACCTCCATTTTCAGAAATTGAGGCATATTCAAAAAGAGGAGAGGAAAGGCATTCCAAAAAGCCACCTTGGGCCTGATTTGGACACCTATAGGTCAGCCAAAAGTTTCCTTGAACACAGAGGGCGAAAATGACACTGAGAATGCGCAAATGCATAGTGGAGGGCACAAATGACCAATTTGTTGATTTTTTCCAAGTTACTCTGAAATTTTGACTTATCTTCAAGAAATAATGTTTCTACTCATATAATTAATGATGGTAAATGTAATTATGTTTGGAATTAGTTACCTAGGGGTAGATTCATTTGGTAAAATTCATCATTGATTCATAATGAATCAGTTGAATGTAATGAGGAGAGAGTCACTTGGATCATCCTAAACTTCAGTTTTCAATACAGAAAATAGTGGATATCTTCCTCACCTAATGGATTCGACCCTTGAGGATGATTGAAGCTTGTTTTGATGTCTATTTAGCCCCTTTCTTCACACAGAGCAAGGGTTGGAATTAGTTTGTATGTTTGCTAATTGATCAAGGAACTATTGTACTTAGTTTTTCCAGCTAATAAAGAGGATTTTCAGCTATTTTATGGGATACTTGTGGTATTGATGTTTATCATTGTCTTTTATTCGGTTTCATATGTTAGAATCTATTGTATTCATGTTCACTTCATTTCTATGGTATGATCTCTTTCACATTTGATATTCATAATACATGCTTGCTCATGCTCTGTTTTGGGGAATTGATCATAGCTTGTCCATTTTCATCTGTCTAAGAAGAATACATATCCCATGCTCTTCCTAGACTTTTTTTAGTCTCAAAACCATTCCATCAAGATCATATTCAAGTGATAAGCCTTGTGCCTACCTTGCCCTATTGATCCTTGCAACCCTATCTCATTTGCCCTGACCTAGCTCCCTTGACCTAACTTATTCATCCAGTGATAACCCAACCCAAATCAAATCAAAACAACCCCTTACACTCAATATCTAGCCTAAAAAAACTAATTTCTCCAGCCCTCCTGGCTGTGACCTTTTTGGAGAAAGCTCTCTCTGACTTGATAGGGCTAGCTATCAAGCCAAAATATTGGTTTTTGGTAACCTCTGTTGGGATTCCTTCTTCAGCCTTGGGAATTTGGTGGAGTGCTAAAATTCTGGCACCGTTTCTAGGGAAAAAAAATACAAATTTTCCCTGGGTGTATGACAAAAAATTATCAGAAACTGATCCTTTGGATGATAGGATTGAGTTTCATAAGGCTGATTTTATAATTGCAGTGCCTCGCAGCTTATATAGCTTCTACAAGATACACCAGAGTGAATCTAGACCCTGATCCAGTCAATCCAGTTGATGATATAGTGAATTTATTTCGAATACATCGATATCAAACTCCGCACATTCAATCAGGACCAGTTCTGTTGGTAAGATCAGTATCTCTACTTGCAAAGTTACTTTCTCTAGAAGATATACCCTATGACATAAAGTTTGAATTATCTTTATTTAAGTCCAAATGCGAAACTTCTTTGTCTGATATAGTATTTGATCCTCTAATATTATCCAAGGTAAAATATTTGTCTGAATTAGACTTAAGTCCTTTGAAATATTGGTTTTTCGAAGAAATTAAGATCGAGTCCTACCTTGACATTAAGGAGTGGATCCAATTCTACCATCCTGAGGAAGTTTTTTTTCATCTGAACCTAAAACTCAGTCAATTATAGTATATTCATCTGCACCTTCGACTTCATCATACATACCTTCCACTTCAGTACCAACAACTTCAGCTACATTACCTATTCAACCCATCGCTCCTATTATCAATCCAGTATTACATACAGTAAGAATTATGGCAAGATTTTCCCCACTCATCTTACCAACCCAATTGCATTAATTACCTCAAGGATATGGCCAAACACTTCCCTCTTCAATGAAAACTCTGAAATCACTTCCCACTAGCACATCGCCAAAATCACAACCTTCATAGATCTTGAGGATTTAGATGCAGATGATGCCAAGATGTGAATCATTGCACAAAGTTTTTCTGGTGAAGTTAAATTTTGGTTTTGTGCCCTAGCAGTTAATTCTATTAGGACTCTTGCTGAACTAATTGATGCTTTCTTAGTCAGGTGGGATGAGAAGAAAAACACTTTACAAATCCTTGCTGAGTATGATTCCCTGAAGCGCAATCCTAATGAATCAGTGCCTGAAGCACAATTATAATTCTTGATACCTCATAATCTATTACTCCATCCTAAATGAAATGAAACCACCTCTTGGTTTAGCCCTTTTGCATTATCCTGATGCGTTTGACCCAGATATGGCCTACTCATTAAGAGTAATAAATCCCACTACTCTTGAAGAGATGATAAAAAATTCAGTGAGTTTTGAGGCCAACCTCTTGATTAAAAATTCCAAACTTAAAACTGAACACAAAGTGACCATTAAAGAGGAACCTTCTACTTCATCCGATACTAAATTTGATGCTTTTCTTAGAACCATGGAAATAATGGTCGATAAGATGTTTATTTCAGATAAATATATGGAGCCATAAATCAAAAATCCCAACTTTCGAGGCCACTAGCAGCAGCCTCAGTTCCAGATAAAGCAAAGAGAGGAAAGAGCTCCTGATACACAGCAACAAAAAAAAATAAGGACACCACTACAGCAAAATTATGCTCAGAGTGATGAATAATAAGAACCAACAGTAGAGAAGAACCTTCTTTTCACAGCTAATGGTTAGCCCATTTTTCTCACCAAGGATGAAGAATATGTGGAAAAAACAAGTTCACTTAGTGATAAAGACTACATAATGGAAAATGATGATGAGTTAGAAGTAGAATCTGATGATTATCAAAGAGAATACCTGAATGCATTGAGTTCCCAGCAAAGGTAGTATTGCTTAAGGACCCATGATGTTCCAATCAATCCACCTCCGAAAAATATAGTTCAGTAGAAAGAAGTACCACAGAAGCAAGTTTTTCAAGCTAATCAAAATAAGGGTAAATAAAATTCAACTCCAAATGAGAATAGAAGCAATCAACCTTCTACAAGTGCACCTGTCAAAGAAAGAGATATTCAGAGAAAAGAATTTGCATCGAGAGATCACGTTGAGTAAAGGGATATCATCATAAAAGAGGTAGACAGAACTATACATTTTAATTTAGAGCCAGAAATTTATAAGTTAAAGGTGTCTATTCCACTTACTAAATTGGTCAAAGTTGATAAATACAAATCCCATGTAGTCAAAACCTTGAAATTTGACCCTTTATCTGACATGGCTAATATAGAGGATGATCAGCCCGAGCTAATATTTGGTCCCGAAATCGATGGTCAGTCTAAATATAGTGAGGTCCCACCATTTTACTTGAGTCTCAAAGTTACCCAATTCATCCTTCATAACACTATGTTAGACTTCGAGGCCTCCCACAACCTCATGCCCAAAGCTATCATCGAAAATCTTGGCCTTGACATAAGCCGCCCATGTCATGATTTATATTCTTTCGATTCTGGTCGTGTCCATTTTTTGGGTCTAATCAAAGATATATTTTTCTCCCTAGAACAAATCCCAACCAAAAATGTCCTTATGGACGTGGTAGTTGCTAATATTCCACGATGTTTTGGTATGTTGTTATCACGATCCTGGGGGGCTAAATTGAGAGGTAAACTGCAGTTGGAATTTTTCTATGCCACCATTCCTGTATTTGGTCAAATGAGAAAACTATACCATGAGACTAAAATGAAATACATGATCACGGACAAGGAAAGGCCTAATAATCATCCTATCAACGTAGTACATACAGACTTAGATTCCTTCATATTTTACAATGATTCTGGATTAAATGATGTATATTTTCAATTAGTAGAAATAAACGATGTTCCTGAAGTTTCAGATTGCATTAGAACAGTGTTAGAAAAGAGAAAGAGAATCTCCCTACTATATCCAAATAGCCATCAGAGAAGGCAAACGAAATTTCAGAACAACATAAAGAATTAGATCAGAAAATTGTGTCAAATCAGAGTCAAGAGTTTTAGCACCTTGAAGAAGAAGATGGTCTTTGGAGCATGGACTTTGATGGTTCTGTTGGAAAATATGGGGCTAGCATTATTTTATGGATCCACAACCCATTTAAATAGAAAAATAAGGTCCCAAATAATGTTAGGTTGTGTTCCTACAAAATAGCATTCGATTGTATGAATAATGAGGCCGAATATGAAGCACTCATTGTCAGCTCAAAAATTTTGAAAATTTGGGAGCTAGAAGAATTGCAGTATACGATGATTCAGAGCTAGTAATTAAAAAAATCAAAGATGAGTATCAAGCTAATCACCCAAGGATGAAGCAATATAGGAATGTATCACTTGAAATGTTAAGAATGTTTTCAGAATATACACTTAAAGTAGTTCTAAGGTTGCAAAACTTGATTGCCAATTCATTAACCACTGCTGCAAGTAATTTCAGATCTACAATGTTTTCAAATCAAAAGTTTGAGATTCATATAAAGCACAGGCCGGCCATTCCGGATAACTTGAAATTTTCACAGGTATTCTGGGACAGTAAACAAGTAAATAATTTCCTTCAAATTGAAGGTGAGTTTGAGAATTTTTCTATGGACGAAGTGTACGACAAGGATTACCAAGTCATTGAGGCAGATCAGACTGACATACTTCAGCTCAAGGAAAATAACATTCCAAAAGGTCTCATACGTTTGGAATATTTATTTGATCAAGATGACGTGGCGAGAAAACCTACTTTGGTTCCCACAGAAAAAGGTATAGAAGATGTTAATATTGGAACAGTGGAGCAACCAAAGTTCATCAAGCTTTCAAAGTCTTTGCCTCCAGAGGTAAAGCCTAAATATTTTGATTTGTTTACTGAGTTTCCTGACGTGTTTTCTTGGGATTAATCAGATCTAAAGGTGTACAATAAAGATATAATTCAACAAACTATCCCGATAAGCCAGACCAAAATCCTTTTAGGCAAAGGCTGAGGAGAATAAAATCAATTTTTTTGTCATCCATTTAGAAGGAGGTAAACAAGTTCTATAAAGTAGGAATTATTGTTCTAGTCAGATTTTCATATTAGATCTCCAATTTGGTTCCAGTGCGGAAGAAGACCAATGAAATTCGACTATGTATAGATTTCAGAAATCCAAACAAAGTGTCGTTGAAAGACAATTCTCCGCTGCCCAAAATGGACCACATACTTCAGTGAGTTGTAGGAGCTAGCAGGATGTCATTGTTGGATGGTTACTTAGGGTAAAATCGGATCCTTGTGCATGAATATGATCAGGATAAGACAATGTTCACTACACCATGGGGTACCTTTAAATATGCCAAGATGTCATTTGGTTTGAAGAATTCCGGGGCCACTTTCCAACGTGCCATGGACATAACTTTTGGTAACGATAAATATGTCTTCCTTGTTTTTTATTAATATGATTTGACTATTTATTCAAATTTAGATGACGATCATTTAAACCATTTGAGATTTGTGTTCCAGCGATGTAGAAAGTTTTGGATTTTCCTAAATCCTAAAAAGTGCCTATTTTCTATGGAAGAAGGAAAACTATTGGGTCACATCATTTCAAAAGATGGGATCTGGATAGATCCTTCTCGAGTTGAAGCGATACAACAAATTGATTTCCCTCATAATAAGAAAGAAGTCCAATCTTTCAACGGTAGGATGAATTTCCTAGATACGTTCATTCCCAACTTAGCAGAACATATTAGAGAGTTAACTAACATGCTGAAGAAGGAGAATGATGTAAAATGGTCTGAAAATTCTCGTAATTCATTTATCTTGGTGAAATTTTCTTTGACCACTGCTCCAGTTTTGACAAGTCCTGATTATTCACTATATTTCATTATATTTTCTTTTTCTTCTAAGCATACTTTGGCATCGGTGCTTGTGCAGAAAAAACATGGGAAAGATCTACCAATAGCATTCTTCAGTCGCACAATAAGGGATGCAGCCATCCGATACAACATAATCGAGAAATTGGCCTTGGATTTGGTCAAAGCACTCAAGGACTTCTGTGTTTATATTCTTCACTCACATATTTTGGAATATGTTCCAAATGCAACAATTAAAGAAGTACTCATGCAAACAAATCTAGAAGGAAGAAGAGGTAGGTGGATAGAAGCGCTCATAGAGTATGATCTTGAGATCAAGCCAACCAAGCTGATCAAAAGGAAAGGCTTAGCCAAGCTCATGTGTAATATTCCTAAATTGGCTTCAGCTAATAGGACTATTAATTTTTCTCTTGAAACTTAGATTGATGAATAAATGGGCAAGGAGGCTCATAATTTGCTCAAGTGTGAATAAAAATCCCTCCTAGTGTGAAAGGGGATAATGTAATAACCATTTCAAGCATCTACATCTGTGAACAAGGTCTAAAATATGTGGGAAAGGTCAATTTTGACCAAGTCAACATGATTCATTCTCAAAGAAGTGGATCCTACATAAAGCTAGCTCAATGTGAATAGAGATCAATCCAGCTAGATAAAATGAAGGCACCTTGAGTGTGAAAAGGGACAAGGCATGAAGAATAATTCAAGGTTGACCAATTCAACAAAGCTATCTAGATACATTGCACCATATTGTTGGACAATGCATTTTTGTGGAGGAGCCTTTGCATGGAAGCAACCTCATAGTGGGTGGGACCCTTGGTGAGGAAGCTCACCAATTATATAATGAAGGATATGGAAATAATATGGACATAATGGAGATTATATTTTCATGAGGTATTCTTAGAATTTTTGCATACTTAGTTTTTTAGCTAACTTGCTGCACTGCTTAGTGCAAGGGTTTGCCCGGGCGGGGATTCCCTACTCTTTCTTGGAGATCTTGCTTGATAAATCTAAGAGGAGGTTTCTGATATGAATTTTCAACTACCTAGTGTTGGGTCAAGCACTTAACTTCAGTAAAAATGCAGCCCCTTTAGAAAACTGCATTATTTCTTAAGGTGTGCAATGGAAGGGGTGAAAGTCCCATTTTGAGGAGCTAGTTTCCCAAGAGAAGGATCATCTTTTCCTTGGGAGAAATATAGAAGGAGTCTACAAAAATTTCTTTGTATTTTCAGCCATTATTATGTAGAGCTACATCCATACAGGATTATTCAGCCACAAATTTGTAGCAGCTTTCTCATGTACATATTTTCTGACAAGAAACCCTTGCCGGGTCTTCTTAGATCTATGTAAAAGAGATTAGATCTCTGTTTTTTTATATCATTGAGTATTATAATAATATTATCAGATATATTTATCTATTTTCTTATTAATCCTCTCTTTACACTACGTAGTCACTAGTGCAGCTGCTCCGGCATTTTGCAGTCTTGGGGTTTTGGCAATTTTTAGCTGTCTTGAGCATGGGAGGCCTGTTTAACTAGGCTAGAGGAATTTGTTTCTGAAAATATTTTGCATGAATTTCATATATTGACTAATATAAGGGACACAACCATTATTTTTCACTCTTATAGCTCATTATTCAGAAAATAACGTTTTTGGTTCCAAATATGTTGTTTTTCCCCACTTGATGAATTATATAAAGGCATAGTTTGTTGCTATGATTGTTCTATGAAGGCCATGTGTTTAAGTACACGTACATGAGATTATAAATTTCTTCTCTCCAACTTTTGAATACCTTAAGGTATTCTTGTTTTTGTAGAAAATTCCAGTTTTGGGATATTACATCATGGCTGAGTCTAATCTACATGCACTTGACATAAATCTCATATTAGCACTATCCAATGACGAATAAGGTGCAAGTATTGTTCAGGTATCAGATCTCTTTTCATCATCTCCATGTTATGCTAATATCATTTATTTCTTACAACATTTGACCCCTCCTCCAAGCATGTCAAAGAGTAAGAGTACGTCCTTGAAACTTAAGGCTTAAAAATATTTCAAACTAGATAGTGCACTCTACTGGAATGATCCCGGAGGAGTGTTACTAAATTTCTTGGTTGAAGATGATTCCACAAGGGAGATTGTGGAGGTCATTTGTACTGGAAGACCACGACCAACAAAGTACTGAGAGCTGGTGACTATTGGCCAACATTGTTTGCATATTTTTACAAGACGGTCATGAGATGCCATGAATGCTAACTTTTCCAAGGTAAACGTAAGCTTCTTACTTTACCATTACAACCCATTTTAGTTGAATCTCATTTCCAGCAGTGGGGCTTATATTTTATTGGTGAAATATATCCACCCTCATCTACTCAACATAGATGGATACTTACCACCACAAACTACTTCACAAAGTGGATCGAAGTGATCCCAACTAGGCAAGCTACAGACTTAGTTATAATTAAGTTTCTAGAAACTAACATCTTGTCCCAGTTTGGTTGTCCTAGAAAAATCATCACGGATAACGCAATAGCTTTTAAATCAAATAAGGTGACAGAATTCTATGACAGGTATAACATTAATTTGGGTCATTCTACAACATATTATCCATGTGGAAATGGATTGGTGGAGTCCTCCAACAAGTCTTTGATTAGCATAATCAAAAATATGTTGGAGGAAAACAAGAAGAATTGGCACAAGAAGCTAATTAATTCACTATGGGTAGATCAGGTAAGCAACAATAAATCCATTGGCATGTCTCCATTTCAGGTAGTTTATGGTGTGGATACAGTTTTCCCTTCTTCATTGGCTGTCCCAATCATGAAACTTTTACAAGAAGCGGGAAGTGAAGAAAATGACATAAAGTGCAGAATAAACCAAATGATTCACTTGGAACAGATAAGAGAAGAATTGTTTCAGAACGCTTCTAAGCTCCATGATAATATCAAGAAAATCTATGACATAAAAACCAAGCAAGATGATTTGAAGATCGATGATGTAGTACTCCGTTGGGATGCCAGGAATGAAGACAAGGGTATGCACGAGAAGTTCGATAATTTATGGAAAGGTCCTGTTAAGATTGTAGCTTCTCGTGGAAAAAATGCATATCTCTTGGAAGAAATGGATGGGAAAATTTGTTTAGGAGGGCCAGCTAATGGAAATCCCTTGAAGCACTATCTTTTTTATCTGAAATTATGAAAAAATTTCATCCTCATTGTATATATCAGTTTGATATTCCTCCAAGTGTGAAGTGGAAAAACATTGGATTTTGGAGCCCGAAGCGAATGCCATGGAGTTTCATTGAGTTTATACCAATTCAATTTAAGTTTTTAGAAAATTAAGTTAAGTTTTGAGTCATTTTTCAATCAATTTCAGTCAGTTTCAAAGTTAGTTTGTGTCATTGAGTTGTCAATATTTACTCCTGCATTTCAGTTTGAGTTGTTTTTTACCGTATTGGCCCAATTGTTAGGCACTTGGTCTACAGTGTTCTTGACACCTCCAAGGAGCTTCCAACCCCAATAAGGCCAATGTTAGTGTCAGAATATGAATTCTACCGTTAATGATCAAAATTACTCTTTTTATACTCATTTTAGGGGTCCCACTCTGAAATTTTTTATCATTCCATTAGTTCATGAAAAAAATTGATTCACTGATGGTAGTTCAAGTCATAACACCTCACTCTCCCTCAAGATTTCACATTTTCTTTCCCACCGTCATGTATTGCTGAGCATTAGAACACTTTTCCAAAGCTCATTTCACTATTTCTTATGTCAATCAAAGTCAACCATGGAGTCAGATAATTCAAGGTCCCATTAGGTAATTAGGTTTCATTATTCAAGGTCCAAAATGCACCATTTCATCTCAATAAGTTCAGCAAAGGATGTGAGAGTGACTCAATAAAAAATTTATTATCATGTGCAGAGGGTTATCAACATGTAAATATGATATTTTTAAATTTGTAATTTTGATTTTTATGATTTTTATATCAAAATGTAATTTTGATATGACAAGAAAGATGTAATTTATTTTTAATTTTTTATGTAATTAATTCTCATAATATGTAATAATTTCTATCCCTAGATTCCAAATCAAATAAATTATTCCAAACTGAAAAGGAAAATGCAAAACTCCACCAACATCATCCTGCAAAGAAGAAAATATCAAATGAAAGGGTAATCGACAAATGTTTCAAAAAAATGAAATGAGACATTAGGAAAGTGGGTTTTTCAATTCAAATTTAAATTCACTTAGCTATTTATGATTCATTTACATCAATTCAAATTCATTTGTCTCCTCCAAACATCAAGCAAGCACTCCAAGAGACCAAATTTTAGAAATTTTGAGTGAAATTCGTAAAATAGCAGAATTGAGGGCACAAATGTTGAAGGCAAGGTGCAAACACAGAAAAGAGGGCCAAATACTCAGCAGAGGGAAAAAATATGTAGAGGACGGTACAATTATGTAGAGGAGGGTGAAAATGTGTAGAGGATGGCATAAATGTGTAGGCAAGGGCACAAGTACCCTGGCAAGGGTGCAAATGCATTTTTAATGGCGAAAATGACCAACAAGCTCTACAATGTGTCCAAGTGATATGAAATTTCCTTCAAAGCTCCACCAACTTAGTCATTGACCTCCAACAAACCAGTAAGAGGAAAATTCCATGAAAAATCATCTTCTTAAGTTTATGTGTTGAATTTTTTCAAGTTGAAGTTGTAATTTGGTGTTTAAATTAAGGGAAAACCTAGTATCCCATCACACTTGTGAAAAATCTTAAAATTAACTCCCTTACCCTTTGCATCCTTCCCACAGACATAAAAACCCATTCCCAAACCCCTCATTTGAAAAATTCCCTTCTCCTACAACTTTCTCCCAAAACGCTATGTCCCAAGTGTTACTATCACATGCTTCAAACATGCTCGTTGTTATGATTTTTGTGAGAAAATTCAGGGGGTTAAACACCACCCCATGCTAACTAGACTTTTTATATCTGGACTCCATGACAACCAAGTTAAATTAGCTGGGGTCACTTTTACTTTATCCACTGCTATCGTTTCAGATGCTACAAGAATCCCAAATTTTAGGGAGAAATAGTTTAAGAAAGGTAGGTTGAAGAAACAAGATTTTGAATTATTCCTAAAACCAAGACACTAAAATCAAACAAAGAGGTTCTTCCCTTTTTCACACCTCTTGGAAAAATATGCACCAATGATGAAGATAATCATGAAATGTTTTTCATGTGAAGGCATATTTTCAAGGCTCTATTCCTATGATATCCGGCTCTGGATGAATTTCACTAGGGTAAGGATGCTTCACATTCCCTATTATCTTTTCCAGAGTATATAGAATATGGGATACATTTCCCAGAAGAATGAATATGAAAAAAAAATGAGAAGCCTATTCCATCATTCCCTAATAAAAATCATAGTCCTCCACCATCTCAATCAACTGAACATTGCATGGAACACCTTCATAACCAATGATATTTTCAGCAATCCATCCACTCAGTATGCACAAAATGTCCCTTCATCATCTCAGCCCCTGGAACACTCATCATCATCAGATCAATCCACTTCACCTCCTTCATCTCCATCTCATCATGATCCTTCACCTCCATCTCATCATGATTTTGGGTCACCTAGAAATATTGAGTTCATTTAGCCTAAGCGGGCTAGTATGGTTGAGGTTGAGCCATTTCCAAAAACCTACCAGAGAGGCTGTCGGGATGTGTTTGGTGCACGTATGTATGAAATCACACCAAATTAAGGGGTGTGGTCTACCCACTTAATTTATCAGTAACAGGAAGAAAAAAAAGTGGAGTCAAGCAAGTTAATGGAAAAATCTAGAATCATAAGCATACTAGATAGAGAAATAGCATGCATATATAAACTAAAACTAAACTAAAAACTAAAAAAAATAAACACAAGATCTGAGAAGAGTCAAATGACAACAATAATACGAACGGTGGCTCTAGGGCTCTCTTATTGAGCGATGGTAGTAATAAGAGTGAAACTTTACCCTCCTTGCAAAGGGCCCCTAGAACATGTGTTCTAAGTCTGGATGCAAGGACGTTTTTATCCCAAGCTTGCTTCGGTGCAGTCTCCCTCTCTCTACTGTGTTGGAATGAACTTTTTGGATGGCCAAAAATTGAGTCCCCTCTATTTTCAGCTCCAGATCACACATTGTTGGTATTTCTTAGGCAATTTTGGCCAACATAACAATGCATTCACCCATTCTTCATCTCATGGTGGCCTTATATAGGAGATTTCAAATCCTCCTTCCCTCTCTTGGTACATTGTGGATGGTGACACAAGAGAGGGGTATGATTCCTTTGTGTCCTCAAAATATTCCATTGTGTGCTCACTTGGAGTGTAAGGAGGCGTTGGTGGTTGTCCTTAGGTGGCTTCAAGTGAGGAACCCCTTTTCCTTTGCTTTGTGTGGTCCCGGAAAGCGACATTTTTCCATTGTGAGGACTACACACATTTTCAGACATTAGGCATGCAAAGGCACTCTTCACAAAGGATAATGCATGCAAAAGCATTTAGGACTTGTTAAAATTTGATTTTTCCTCAGACCTTAGAGATTTTTAAATACTTTCCAGATTTTATAATGTCTTACAGCCCTGTAAATCCTTATTCTTGACATTAGATAATATCGTCTTCTATTGATGATTTTCCAGTGGTAACAATTGCCCCCTAATGTGTGAGGTCTAGGAAGAACTGTATAGCTGAAATACATTATAGTTTATTTTCTCTATATCATGCGTAGAGAGAGAGAGTGACCTGCGTGAAGCTTGGAATTGAAAACACCCTGCACCGGTTCCAAGAATGACCGTGTCCTAAAGGACACCTATAAGCAAATATAATACAATAAATATACAAATTTTCTACAAGGCATGTATGTCCGATGCTCATGATGTTTTGGATAGTTAAACAAATCTATTTTGACAAATATATGTTTTTTCTGTATCACTGATGTGGTAGTGATCTGGTGGTTGCTGACGACGACTGCTGACACCCTCAGGGGCGTTTTTTCTTTGAAAATAGGTGGAATATGGTACCCATATGTGTAAAATCGGTATGGCATATAGCTGCACATTGTACGCATAGGTGTTGGCTGGGACCTTCTCATGTAAGCATTGCTGAAAGAGACGCTTATGGAGGCATGGGTCTTCGATGAATTTAATCAAATTGCAATGTTTGTAAGGTATGATACCATCTTGAAATGAAAGCTTTTGCTATAGTCGAATGTCAGGAGGATCGATGATATCTATGGGCAATGTTTTCTCCCATAGTGCCACTCGAGGATGCCCCTTTTATGGAGAGGGGTAATCCAAGGTACCGCTTCCTTTTTGGAGAATAGGTGTCAAAGACAACAAAAAAAAAACCTCAACCGGCCGAGGGGTTGCCAACATGAGGGGTCAGGGACCGGGCTGTGATGGTTTTAACATAGGCATGTTAGCGAGGGGGGAGTAAAAACTGATGATTGGGATTCAGTGGCCCAAGTTCAGAGTATACTAAGTAGCTTGGTGGTAGTCATAGTTATTTCTGATGGGGAAATCCCTGGAGTCAGTAGGACTTCCAGGGCGGGTATAAATTGGCTATGAATTTCATGATGCTTTGTGCGTGGGGGTGTAATACTCTGACTGAGGGTGTTCAGGGACTGCTGCCATAGGAGAAAAATATCGATGGGAGGGTGAAGGATGTAGTGCACTGTTCGGGGTCTTTATACACTTACCAAAAGAACGAAATAATGGGGCTTGGTTTGTACAAAACATAGAGACAGATACCCCAAAACATGAAAGTTTTCGCTCACTGATGTTGTGAGGAAGGTGTTTTGTTGAGGGTGGGGGTCCCATTGGTTGGTCTCATCTGTGGGGTTGATGAAGCGGATGAAAAATTATCGCAGATGGGATTTTGTTGGGGGAGGTATGGTGGGCCAAATGCTAGGCACGATAGTGCACTTTTGATCTGCTTGTACAACTTGGTCATTTGGGAAGGGGGTTTTAGCTTCTATGGTAAACTTGACCTTATGCATGGTGAATGGATGGGCATGAGGTGCTTGCGAGACTAAAGTGGTATCACCATGGTGTCACTTTTGTTGTGATATATGGTCTACTGTGGGTGATGAGCTCCATGGAGGGGAAGCTCTATCGACCAACGAGGATGTTTATTATGTGCAGGGTGAGGTGATGATAAATGCGGTTGGATATGAGGACCCTATGGTTGATTTATGATGGAGAAATGATGTCAGGATATGGAGAGTTAACTAGGACTCTATCATGCTGGGGATAAAATGATACCTTCTCTGGAAATTTCAGTAGATGGTCTTGTGGATGGTTTGTGAGATTTTCCTGGAAAAACAACTACCTCAAGTGAAAGCATCTTCTTTATCAAATATTATTCAAATTCATAAGCTTTAAAAAACAATATGAGAGAGGGCATACCTGTCGGCGCTGAATTTTTTTTTTTTTTGGAGTACGATTGTGTGGCATCACCTCTGTTCATCACAAAGTGGTGGTCGCGATGCAGTTTACGATTCATAGAACGAACCTTCTAATCTCTCGTTATGGTCCTCCCAATTTTTTGAAAAGAGCGATATATATAGGTGAATATGGCCCTAATTCAATTCATTTGTACTTGCTGAGTATTTGAGAGGTCAGAGGCTTCTGCATAGCAATTCTTATCATTGAGCTCAGCCTAAGTACCAGGGATTAGCAATACCATGCCAAGGTAACCTCCATGACGTATTGCGCTTTAATTTTTTTAGTTTGGTGATGCCGGGGTCCATACAGACTGGGTTTGTATGGATTCTGGGTGTTTTTTTCCCTAGATTGCACGGGCGATCGGGGCAAAGGCGCGCCCTCTTTTTGCATATTTTCAGGGGAAAAGTGCGCTAAAGTTCTCTGTAACCCTTCTTTGGCATGCCTTAAGAATTCCTGTGAAAAATACAAGTGCACGCTAAGCATGCCTGTCTGAGGGACAGGTGCACAAAGCCGAGGTGAAAAAATATTTTTGTTTTTAGCCTATTTTTGTGTTTTTTCTGTACTGCTGGGTACCTGTTTTGACAACAGGTTATTGTGGAGGGATCAGGATTGGCTCAAGCTCCGAACTGCGTTGGTTGCTGATGCTGGGATGCGCTGTCAGTTGGCACAATGGGGGCTCCTGATGTTCGCGGAGAATGGGCTTCTTTGGTCGCAGGACCGATTGCTACGCTACTTGATCTGACACTAGCACAGGAGGCACAACATGTTCATGTTGTGGGGGATGAACTAGGTCATCCTTCCTGAGATAGATGTGTATTTTGTGACCGGGTTACTGCCTCATGGTGAGGCGCTGAGATATCCATTCCCTTTTGGGAGGGTGGATTTGGAGAGGCTTCAGAGACGCCACTATGGTGGGGCGCCTCTTATAGAGGGGTGCATTAGCATTGCATCTGTGATATATTTGGCATATCGATGTGCTCTGGCATTGATTTTACGACTTGTAGGGTTGTCAGCTCTGCATCGGGCATCAGGCCCGTAGGTTAGAGTATTGTGCCGCTGAGGTCTGGGAATTTTTATGACTTTGCCCGCTTTTGCTATGACAGGATGGTGGCGCAACTCAACAAGGTCCATAGTGGATCGAAGTTGTTTGCATACGCCAACATTTTGTGCAGCATTTTGTATGAGAGGGTAGTGTAGCTGAGGCCAGTAGTGGCGGTGCCTCTTGGGGAGCCACGGGAGCCTCGTATGAGGAGGTGGGCTCCGATGATGCATCGAGGCGGTGGTGGCATGGTGGGGCGTTATTGGAATGCCATGATAAAGGCTTGGTTCAAGGCCAACCCGCAGATGTTCTTGCCATTCCCATATGCGGGGATGGACTTCCGGGGGGATCTAGACATGGGTCTCCCTTTTGGTTATGCTTGGGGGGCCCACAGGTATGTTGTGTGTGTTTTCTGCATTTATTTGAGGATATATGTACTTGTGTGTTCTGCTAGTGACACTGACATCATTTTCGTTAGTCTTGTAGATGTTGGCGAATGTGGGTCACCCCGTGGCTCAGTTGGTTGGCCACGATCCTCTACAGCCACCTAGGGGTGGTCATGGAGGAGGTTCCATTGGAGGACTTGGTGGTGGTGTTGGCCCTTCAGGAAAGGGAAGCAGCTCAGCTGCTGCCGAGGCTATGGCCGAGCGGGCTTGTGCCAATGCAGCGGTGGCACGTACAAATATGGCGGATGCTTGTATCGTAGAATTGACTGCTTGAGTGTCAGTTCTAGAAGATGCCTACGGTCGAGTGGACCGCTTGACCCATGGGATGCCTGCTCGGGGATTTATGGATGACCTTGATGAGGTCTGGTTGGAGACTGTGATGGCTCGCGAGAGGGACTGTCGGGCAGTTTTATGTCAGGTGGCAGTCTTGGTGGTGACAACAGCTCCAGTGGTGGCATCGAGAGCAGTTGTGGGTCTAGGTGTCCCTCCTGAGGGGGTACTGCCCTAGAGTATACTTGTACATGGGTAAAGCACCATGTGGATGCTTCCCCTATTTTTGACGAATTTTTTGTATCTTTGGGCTGGTCGTTGGGTCAACGACACTATTTTTTGTACTCAGACATATACATTGTGACATATATATATATATATATATATATATACATAAGAGATATTTTTTGTGGCTCTACATGATGTGTCACCTGTTTTAGTTTATGTATGATGTTATGTTGATGGATATCTATGTTTTTGGTTTTTATGTATGATGGTTTATTCGAGATGCATTCTAGTTTAGGATATTGTTAGCTATGCGATCAGCTATTTGGTTTTGACTCCTTGGTACATGTGTAAATGTGATATAGTCAAATTGTCTTCTTAATCTTTTTGCACGCAAATATTTTCTAAACAGATTTATATCTCTTATCTCAAATTTTTGGTTTAACTGCGATACTTCTAACTGGGAATCGAGGTAGACATGCATATGGTGTATGCCTTGATGGAGGGCATCGCACATAAGTCCGATAACATCATCATATTCTAGCTGATTGTTTTCTGCTGAGCCAATGCACACACCATTTGAGCAGAGTGGTGATCGGTCAGGGTATTAGATGACCCAGGCTACTGCGGCTAAAATTTGAAACCATCTTAATGCTCCATCAACAAATCCGAAATAGGGTTCAGGTTGGTGATCCATGATGGCACTTTGCGCGCTTTTATATAAGTCTTTTGGCAAAAAAAATTCAGTGGTTGGGGTTGTGTACATTCGCTCTAGGGAAGCGCCATTTTGGCCCTTATGGGTATAACTTCTTGAGGTAAAGGCCATTGATGGGGTTGGTGAGGCATGTACCATCTGGTTCCATCAATATGTATGCCCCTTGTTAGAGGCAATGTTTGATGATGTATGGTCCTTTCCACAAGGTTTTGAACTTTCCTAGCCCTAGGGCTTCTTTTGCGACATCATAGCGGAGGACTAACTCCCCCTCGGTGAATGAGTGAGGGTTGATGTGGCGGTCAAATGATGCTTTTACCCTTTTCTTGTGGGCCTTGTTCTGTTGCAGCGACTGTCATTGACTTTCGTTGACAAGCCCTAGTTGTACTAGGCATTGTTTTAGAGGTTGGGTATCATCGAGAAGTTCGTTGGAAACATGAAAATTTGGGATCTTACGGAAATTAATGCAAAAGCGCAAGGCACCTTGATTTGTTGCGACAGGAATAAAGTGGAAATCCTGGGATGTGGGGGGTGGCTGTGATCCTATTTCCAATATGTGATGATACAAATCGTATATGGTGGATCATGTCATCGATGTTTGATGGGGGGAGAATCTCTGTAATGGGATTCTACATGAGCGCAGGGTTGGGTTCCCCGTTAAGATGGTCAATTTCTGGTAGGTGGAAATTGTGCCTGCCACATAGGTGCCTGAATGTTTCCATTAGTGGGCATACCTTTGGTGTGTGATTTTGGCCAGTGCAGATAGTGCATGGTATCATTGTGCCAACAGAGTAGATTTTATGGGAATCAACACTACTCAATGTCCTAGATGTGGATGCTTGGAAAGGATTCGTTGTGGAAGAGGTTGTCTTCTGCTTCCATGTCCATGTTGTTGGCTTAGGTGTATCTAACCCTTTGGGGGAGTGTAGACTCAACGTTGCTCTTGTCACCTTCAGCTTGGGGAGGTGTACACATTTTATCGTATGGTGAAAGTGTGAAAAAATCTGGCAATAGCTGCATGTGACATTCTCTTGGTTAGAGAGAAGTTTCTGAGGAAGAGAAGAGATTATTCGAAAACTGTTCGCAAGGGGCTTTAGTTATTTGCATTGGTTGACTTGGTGGTCATTTAGGTTGCATAGTCTGCATGTTATCCTAGACTTAGCCTGCATTATGTTTAGTTGGTGTGTCATGCTAGTTCACCCACTAAGGCCTTGTGGGGGTGGGGCTGTTGATCCGGTGGTGTACCTTTCATACCACTTATGGAGGTCATCCTCCCTCTTCTCTATGGTATGAATCATGTCCATGGTAGGATGAAGTTGCAAGGAATAAGCATAGTGTCACTCGTAATGGTTTCCTTGACATATTAGGTATAATTTCCTTGATATGGGGGTTCTTTCGCACTCATTTTGAGGTCTGGTGAGGAACCAGCATCCTAACGCTGCTAAATCAGGACAAGTGGCGATGACATGATTGGGTTTTTTTCATAACGTGCATGCTGGTCTTAGAGACCGATTGGAGGTAACTAGGGGTTCTATGATTGGTCGCTTTTTGACTAACAAGAACATGATGGATCTACTCGTCACATCTTCTTGGGTTTTGGAGTTGTCTATGGACTCTGCATCCATGTCGTCTTCTTGGGAGAGGCAGACTATGGCAAAGCATAAGCTAGCGAGGGCTAGTTAGAATTGGGGGATATAGTGACAATTCTCCAAAAGGTGATTGTCGGCGCATAATGGACATGTGAATTGCGCTTCCCGCAATCCAACGCAGTAAACCCTTTCTACAGGATACCATCTGTGGATGAGTTCCAAGGCTACGCACTCTTCGAGGAAGTGACCACGTTCATCACATAGCATGCAACGTATAATGGGAATGACTGGGGGTATTTCTTGTTCCCTTCATTGTTCTTGTAGTTATAGGATGGTACGAGGTTCATTTCTAGAAGCACGGGTGGAGGGATCCTCTTGATAGGACCGCTCGATGGCATGTAAGGCGTCCCTATATTGCAGGATATCTAGGCAATGGTGGGTATAGTGCCCATAGTTGCTGCAAAGAGCACATGCATGGTTGGTACATAATGCTTTTCCTTTACCTATGGTGTTAGGTTCTTTTTTATGGGAATGCAGTGTCATGATGTCTGTCTCAGAGCCACAGAGTGGTTTTAATTCATCCAACTCCGGACAGATATTGGTAGGGTAACCTATTACATCGCATATGGCGTAGACTAGTGAATCCTATTTGTATGGCAGGGGTCACCATATTATTTCCTTTCTTCTCAGTTTTCTTAGTTGTGATCATCAGTTTTGCAATGGGAATTTCCCTTGCAAAGGCGGTTTCGGCCGTTTCGGGGATGAGTGGGGCCTCCTCGGGACTGAGGGGCTTCAATCCTGTGGTAGTGACATGGGTGGCTCTTGTTCCTGTAGGGGGAAAGAGGCAGCAAACTTGGATTTCCAATTTTATGTTTGGTAATACTAGTGTTGCCAAAACTTCTTGGGAGACGAAACCAACTGGGGCATATAGGAAAGGGGTTTGGGAGGCAACGTAGGCTAGAGAGGCTGTCATGGCCGATGACTCGGTGTCATTACTGCTTGTGTCTATGTCCTGACAAGCTTCAATGCCTGATGTGGACATCATGCACACCATAGCCCTTCTGACATCGGGCGATGACTCAGGGATTATGGGAGGATCTCCTAGGAATGACCCTATAACGAACGGCGGTTTGAATTTGTCAGGGCCATATTCTTGGTACCGTGAGAGAGAATTCGTGGATGTATCTACATAGGGTATAATTACATCTATGTTTTTTAGGTGCTGCTTCTCGATATCCATTAATTGGTTGACAGTAATGATGTGGTCCTCGTGGGGGAACATTATGATGCGAAAGACGGAGGAGGCTATGGCAAACATGGCATACATATAACTCTGCCCAAGGAGTATATTGTAGTCCAGATGAGCGTCCAAGACTTCAATGTCTATGTGGATCATCTTTCTGGCTAAGCAGACTAGGACATTTTGGTAGAGGCCAACGGGGGTTGATGGACGACCGCCGTATGCTGTAAGTGTAATGACTAAGGGTTTTATTTCGGAAGACCCTAACTTCTACCAAACATTTTTGGACATGATGCATGTGGATGCACCCTCGTCTATGACACATAGGAGGATTATGATATTTTGGACCGACACTGGTATCTGGAAGGTGACCATGGAAGGAAGCCTGGGGGTGGCTTTGTCTAAGTCAAAAGCCATTAGGCGCGTATCTACATGGTCGATAGCACCTAATGCAGAAATTAGGGATTTTCCTTATTTTGGGCATGACAAAAATACTTCCAAAGCTGACATAGTAGCGGGAGATTGTGCTAAATCGTCCATAATACTATAATTATGGGCCGCTTTGGAGTAGTTTCTTTCTCGCCTATTGGGTACCTTCGCCATTTTTGTCAATGGTTCTATAGGCATCTTTGAAATGGTCAAATGTGCAATTGGTGGACTGGTACTTGCCCCTAACGTATTTCTTTCTGGTGGGGTGTCGTAATTTCCATTCAGTGTTTGAAAAAAAATCTCTTCGCTAGTCATGTAGATTTCATGGCTGCTTTTCTCGGAGTCATCTATATTTTTCTGTTGAGTGCTTACTGTCCCTTGATGGGGGAAAGTTTCCTTCATCACAACTAGTTGTTAGGAAGATCCTCCTTGTCCTTAGTTACTTTGTAGCTTCTTCAGCTCAGGGAGATCAGGATAGTGGTGATTATAGTGGCTGTACTCACCACATATCGAACAAGAATGGTTTTTTCGAAGAGGTGGCCTTTTTCTTTGTCGTTGGGCATTGCTCGGCTCCTAGCTCTGATTTCGGTTGGAGTTTCCTCCAGCCTGGGATCACGGTGGGCATTGCTGGTTGTTACCCCCTTGTCCAGGGTTCTATTTTGGCTTGGTTTTTTATTTTTCTTCACCACGTTAGGAGGGTATTTCTCTTGGTTGTATTGGTGTAGTTGGTTTTGGGATGACTGCACAAAGTTCACCTGTGCATTGGTCTGCATAGGCGGGTCTTGTTCTGGGGACTAAGCATAATGCGGTCCCTGGTTTGCACTTGGTTGTTGGAGGGGAGATCTTCCGTCAATTTTTCTTTCTGCATACTGAGTCCCCTGAGGTAGAGGATAAGGTCCTCCCTGGTGATATGTTGGCACCCTATTGGTCAAATTTTTATAAGGCATATGATGACTTTGAAAATCGGGTTGAGGTACATTCTGGGTAGAATTGTATGTGTAACTGGGGTTTTGACTACTGCTACCTAGGTAACCTTGGGTGAATGACCCAATTAGTCCGTCTACGGAGTTCGATGCGCTTGACAATTCTTGATAAGTTTGCAGACGTGGGGCGTTAGGTAGGATGTTATAAATGTATCCTGACTGTGTATAAATCAACTCAAGCTGTTGGGCTTTGCTGATTCGGATGTGGGTCTCTGTTGCGCCACATCCTTTGAAATCTCTGTCGTAAGATTTTTCATGAAAAAATCTAAAAGAACTCGATCGTTGAGTTTAGATTTACATAAACTACAACATCGCCTCCAGTCATGGAGATGGTACAAGATATGGACAGCGGGGTTTTGTCTAAAATGAGTTAGTAATTCCATTCTGAAATCATGGTGAATGGGAAACTGAAAATATGTTAGGAACACAGTGGAAAGGGCGCCAATGGTTCCATGTGAAGCTGAGGGTTGCTCCACGTACCACTTCGTGGCTACTCTAGTCAGAGTGCATTGAAACAGTCTCAATCGAATAGTGTCATCAATGATATTTTTTGGTGAGCACCACAGGTGGAAGGCCATCACATGATTACCTGGGTATTCCACTTGCTTTCCTTCAAACTTTGGAATAACTGAAGGGAGCTTCGTGGGCATGGGAGTCCATGTAGGTTTGTGTGCGATGGGGTCATTCGTTAGCTTGGTTAAATCAGGCAGATTCAATGAATCTAAGAAAGGTGACTGAGAGGTTGACACCATTGCAGTGTGAAAAAAGACAAAGTTCTGGTTAGGAAGAGGGTTTTTCTGTGACGTACCCTGCTGTGTATTTGGTTGGCTTCCCAAATGGGACGCACTCCTCTGCCCCCTAGGGGTCGTGGGAGGAGTGGTCTGTGGTGTGGTGTTGGGAGACCAATTAGGGTTCCCAACTAAGGATGCCCTAATAAAGGACAAACCAATAATGGTGGTAGTGTTCTGTCTTTGATGCCTAAACGACAAAAAACCTGGAACCCCTCCTTGTAATGGGGGAGGTCCAGAAGACACCTAGATAAACGAGGTCCTATTGGGTCTATTCTGGTGGTGACTAGGTTTGGTTTTGGAAAAATTTGAGAGGATAGAGTCTATGATAAAAGAAAAATTCTTGTCACATACATAAAACAAAGTGAAAATAAAATAAACTCTCCTTTTAAGTTAATCTATGTGATCAAGCAATAAAAAAAGCGGTTCTTGTTTGTTTTCATACGATACTCAAAATCCTAGAAGACCTATTCATACTCACACACTCCAATGTAACTGGGCCTTGAGAATATATCTTGCGAGTGATGGCACAACGTCCCGTAAGAACTAGCAACACCCCCACTCAGCCGAAGAAAATCCACCAAGGTAAGGGTAGAGAGTTTGGCACTTTCCTGCACTGTCACCTATATGGAAAGGATGCCCTATTTTTGGTCACTAAAGTACCACCATCCCACGTGAGCATTTGAGTATTTTTCTTCTTGGTAATCCAGCTAACAGTACCAAGTATAGCTGACTTACTTGCTCGCACTACACCTAAGCCTAACCCCCTCTGAAATGGGTCTCTTTCGCGCTTAGGTTTTCTTTTCTGTGGGCTGATAGGTAGATTTGAAGCTCCCTAAATAGTCAAATTCTATGTTTCAAGATGAATAATGATGAATGCGGCTTATTGGATGCCTACCCCCTTGATCCTAACTTAAGCTATAAATTCTTTTGTGGCCCCTGTGGGGAGAATTTAGTGAGTTTGGTTAAGTTAGTTTTAGGTTTTTTTTCTTCACTTAGTGAGTGGATGTGTGTGAGAATAAAGTGGGAAAGAACATAGTTTGAATGTGTGTATATTCAATGATCCTTTACAAAATCCCCTATTTAAACTATGTTTTATTGTTCCTTAAAAGAAAAACATGTGCGGATTATGGGCCGCTTTCTATTTTTCCTAGTTAATCTATGTGATCAACTATAGGAAGATGGCGAGTTGTGAATAGAGAGCATTCATATACTTACTTAGGATCACCAAAGGGTGAAAAGGTAGCAGAGATTACTTGCTCTTCTATAAACAACTCAATCCTAGTCCCGAAAATCCTAGTGCAAAAATTGAACTAAACTAAAACTTTTACACTATAAAAAAGAAACTAGCTACACATGCATTGTCTTGGGCCACTTCCTTTGGCTAGTTATCAAGGTGTGTTGGTACCAAAATTTGAAAAACATAACTTTTTTTAGAATGCAAGTTATTTTCTCCCCCTACTTAAACTATGTGTGAAGTTTGAAAAAATCAACTTGAAGTAAAACTAACACTAAGCCTACAAAAAGTAGCTGAGAGTGAGCTTTAGCAAGTTGCGGGGTACCACAACCAGTGCTGGCAGGTGTATTAGGGGCTGCCAAACACTTTATAATCAGGAAAAGACAGAAACATGGGAGAAATTTCTCATTCTATATTTTTCACGCAAAAGGTTGAAATAGGCGCGATGTCTGCGCTTGGGTCAGCTCTGAACGCGTGCCTTGGGCACGTCTTTGGGAGGACAAGGCACGCAAAGTCATGCAAAAGAAATTTTTGGAGCTGTTTGCTTCAGTCTATCACTTTGGATGAACTAGGGACTACAAGAGAAGTCAGGGGAAATTCAACTCCACTCCACGACACAGATAGTGGTCTCTGCAAAAAAGGCACAACCACATAAACTTGGCAATAAACATTAGTGGAGTTTCCAATCCTATTGGGATGTGTTTGGTGCACGTATGTGCAAAATCACACCAAATTAAGGGGTGTGGTCTACCCACTTAAGTTATTCGTAATAGGTAGAAAAATAATTGGAGTCAAGCAAGTTATTGGAATAAGTTAGAATCATAAGCATACTAGATAGAGAAATAGCACTAATGTATAAACTAAAACTAAACTAAAAAATAAAACAAATAAACACAAGCTCTCATGACAATAATAATATGAATGGTGGCTCTAGGCCCCTCTTATTAAGCACTGGTAGTAATAAGAGTGAAAGTTTACCCTCTTTCCAAAGGGCCCCTAAAACATGGGTTCTAAATCCCGACGCAAGGATGTTTTTATCCCAAGCTTGCCTCGGTGCAGTCTCCCTCTCTATCTACTGTGTTGGACTGTACTTGTTGGATGGCTAACAATTGAGTCCCCTCTATCTTTAGCTCCGAATAACACACTGCTGGTATTTCTTGGGCAATTCTGGCCAGCATAACAATGTGTTCGCCCATTCTTCATCTCATGGTGGTATTATATAGGAGATTTCAAATCCTCCTTCCCTCTCTTGGTACATTGTGGATGGTGACCCAATAGAGGGGTATGATTCCTTTGTCTGCTCCAAATATTCCATTGTGTGCTCACTTTGTGTCTAAGGAGGCATTGGTGGATGTCCTTAGGCGGCTTCAAGTGAGGAATCACTTGTCCTTTTCTTTGTGTGGTCCCAAAAAGCGACATTTTTCCATTCTTAGGATTTCGCGCATTTCTGGCCATAAGGCGGACAAAGGTGCTCTTCACGAAGGATAATGCGCAAAAAATAATTTATGACTTGTTCAAATTTGATTTTCCCTCAGACCTTAGAGATTTTTAAATTCTTTCCAGATTTTTTCATGTCTTCCAGCCCTGTAAATCCTTCTATTTGACATTAGATAATGTCGTCTTCTGTTGTACAATTTTCCAGTGTTAACAAAGGCCACAGGCATGTGTTTGTTGCACATGTAGTGGAAGGGCCATGCCTTCTACAACAGAATAACAGGTGGATAAGGGTAAAGAAAAGGTCATTGAGGCACTCATTCATGATGAGGAGGACAATCATGAAACTGAACAAGAATTTCAGCTTGTTGACCTAGATGAGGATGAAGATGACAAAATCACAAATGTTATTATCAAAGAAAAGGATGTAAGGATTAGTGAGCTCCAGAATAATCTTGAGAGGGCTAGAGATGTTCTACACTTCCTTGAGCAAGAAAATGAACAATTGAAAACCAAGCAATTCGTTGATGAGGTGAAGTATTTCATTTCTCAAAGTGAGGCTCAAAAGGCCAAAGTCATGCTAGATGGAACACTGGAGAAGTATGGCTTACCTGATGGTGAAGAAGAATGGGTACCAAGACAGAGACCTAGAACTAGAGGGCTGAAAAGAGCTCTATCTCTAGAGAGACAAAGGGAAGCTGAGCTAGTTGATCAGTTAACCCTAAATGAGAAACTTGCTATAGAGATCAAAGAGAACAGGGAGCCATGGCTTGATATAGCCAATAAACACTTGGAGAAGCTGCTAAAAAAGGAAAATAAGGATAATTACCTATTGAGGAAGAAGGTTAAACACCATGCCCAAAAAGAAAAAATTGCTTTGGACAAGCTCAAAAGTGCCAATGAAAAAATTGAAGAATTAACCATGGAGGAGAAGAAAAAGTTGGATATTCCTGCTTAGGCTTCCCTCCAAGCTTAGACACATCATCATCTGCCATTCCAAAAATTTTGAGACATTTCCTAACTTTTTTTTCAAAAACTGGAAATTTCTGTGTTTTTTGGGACAACTATTTAGTAGAAAATTGGGCATTTGAGCAGCACCCTTAGCGCTACGCAAATAATTGGGGCACTTTTTTAGGAGAAGAAATGCACCATTGAATTCCTAATGACTAATTCATCTCAAAAAACCATGTTTCCAGCCTTGGTTTGCAGTTTTGATAGGTGAAAATCTCAAAAAACCATCAGAAAATCACCTTTTCTGCCCCTTTTTTGACCTAGACTTTGCACAAATACTAATTCTTGGGAGAATGAAGTTTTTAGGGGGAAAAATACCTCTATTTTCAGAACTTGAGGCATATTCGGAAATAGGACCAGCAAGGCTTTTCAAAAAGGCTTCTTGGACCTAATTTGGACAGATGTAGGTCAGCCAAAAGTGGCCCTGAACATAGAGGGCACAAATGACACTGAGAGGGCGCAAATGCACAGTGGAGGGCACAAATGACCAATTCGCTGATTTTTTCCAAGTTACTCTAAAATTTTGACTTTTCTTCATGAAATCATGTTTCTACTCATGTAATTATTGATATTAAATTTAATTATGTTTGGAATTAGTTACCTAGGGGTAGATTCATTGGGTAAAAGTCATCATTGATTCATAATGAAGCAGTTGAATGTAATGAGGAGTGAGTCACTTGAACCATCCTACACTTCAATTTTCAGTTCAAAAATTAGTGGATCTCTTCCTCACCTCATAGATTTGACCCATGAGGATGAGTGAAGCTTGTTTTAATGTCTATTTAGCCCCTTTCTTCATAGAAATCAAGGGTTGGAATCAGTTTGTATGTTTTCTAATTGATCAAGGAACTATTTTACTAAGTTTGGCCAACTAATAAAGAGGAGTTGCAACTATTTTATGGGATACTTGTGGTATTGATGTTTATCATTGTCTTTTATTTAGTTTCATATGTTAGAATGTATTGTATTCATGTTCACTTAATTTCTATGGTATTGTATCTTTCAAGTTTGATATTCAAAATACATGCTTGCTCATGCTCTATTTTGGGGAATTGATCATAGTTTGTCCATTTTCATCTGTCTAAGAAGAATACATCTCCCATGCTCTTCCTAGCTTATTTTTAGTCTCAAAACCATTCCATCACAATCATCTTCAAGTGATAAGCCTTGTGCCTACCTTGCCCCATTGATCCCTGCAACCCTATCTCATTTTCCCTGACCTAGCTCCCTTGACCTAATTTCTTCATCCAGTGATAACCCAACCCAAATCAAATCAAAACAACCCTGTGCACTCAATATCTAGCCTAAAAACCCTAATTGCTCCAGCCCTTCTGGCTGTGACCTTTTTGGAGAGAGAACTCTCTGAATTGATAGGGCTAGCTATCAAGCCAAAAGATTGGTCTGTGGTTACCTCTATTGGGATTCCTTCTCCAGCATTGGGAATCTGGCGGAGTGCTAAAAAAGTGGATGTCTTGAATATGAAGAATAAAATATGTAGTAAAAAATTTTTCTTCTTCCACATTATATGTTGGTCTTTCCACTTTCTTACTCAGATTTTCTATTGGCTGAGTTGGTAATTGAGTTAGTCTAGGTGGGGGTTGGTTAGAAGGAAGTTGAGGCCATTGTGGTTTATTTAGTAAGGGTGCAGGACATTTTTGTGGAAATGGCATTGGTTGAGGGTGTTGCTGGAATTGTTGGTATTGAAATGGTTTTTGAGTGTATGGTTGTTGAGGATAAGGTTGGTATTGTTGTTGAGGATAGATTTTATGAGGCGGCTGGGTCCCATAACTATATCCTTGCCAAATTTTTCTAGGTTGATTTTGGTATTGTTGTGGAGGCCAAGCTTTCCATGGCATAGGAGTATTCCATGAATTTCAAGAAGGATATCAATAATTTTTAGGGATTTGTTGAGTAAATTGCTGAGGTAAATTTTGGGTCATACCTGGAAACCGTGGCTTCCAAGGTCTCCTTGGTGCCATATTCTAAAGAGATTCAATCCCTTGTACTTATTCCATTGAATTTTCTTGCAATTCATTAAATTTTGGACAATTTTCAATTGAATGATTTTTTGTACAAAGTACACACACCTAAATATTATCTAAAGGACATTCTCTTAGTGGACAGTTCTTTCTACACTTAGGACAAAAAATTGATAGTACCTGACCTTGTTCAACTTACTTTTTCTTGGCTTTAAATACATCATCTTGTGTTCCTAAAGTTCTCAAAATATCAGTTTTAAATTTTTCTAACAAACTCCCTATTTCTGCTCTCGTTACTCCTCCCGTTGTTGAACTAGAAGCTCTTAAATTTACATCTCTTTTTCTACTCTTTGCTATTCCTCTAGGATATTTTTGACATAGTTCAAAATTCTCATCAAATGGAAAACTTGAGATGTATCCTTTCCCCATTACATCGATAATATCAAGGTATTCATCTCGTATACCTTTGAGAAAAATTGTGTGAATGGTATCAGGATTTAAAGAGAGTTGTTTGGATTTTTTTAAATTATAAAGAAATAAATCTAAATATTCTTCCAAAATATCATCTTCTTGTTGAGACATCCTGAAAATATCTTCCTGTGAATCTCTAGGCCTGGAATAGGCTTGATACTTCTTAAGAAAAAATTTCCTCATGTCATCCCAAGAGGCAATAATATGTTCTCCTAATTCCATAAACCATTTTAATGCAACTACTTTAAGAGTAGTAGGAAAAACATGAAGTTTATGTTTGTCATTTGTATATCCATAAGTACGACATAAAATATCAAACTCAAACATGAATGAATCAGGATCTTCAAAAGACATTCCATAAAAATTGGGTAAAATAGAAGGTGGAATATTCTTCATTTTTACCTCCTCTCCAACAATTGCTCTTGTATCTAAAATTGGGAATCCAAAGGTATCTTCCTGATCATTGTATGTTTCTATATCATTACGTCTCTTATTGTCATATTCTCCTTTTTCATATTCTTCTCTTTTTCTTTCTGTTTCTATTCTAATTTCTTCCTTCCTTTTTCTCTGCCATTATCTTTGCTGTCTTTCATACTTAATCCTTTGTTCTGGAATTAATATTGGTATATTAGATCCTTCTCCTTCCTCCATCATTTTCTTCTCAGTTGTTTGTAATGTCTCAATAAGATGTTTAGTTTGTGTTTCTTCGACTTTCTCTTTCTTTTCAAGAATTGGTTGATCGAATTGTTTAAAAATTTCTTTCCTTGTCTCCTTTTGAATTTCCATGAAAGATGTTTCTATTAGTGTTTGTTTTATTTTCACTTCACAGGCTAACAAGGTTTGTCTTTCAATAAGAGTAAATTTTTGTCCTGATCATTGTTTTTCTTCCAATTCTACTAAAGTTGGTTTTCCAACAACTACTGTAATTAGTCCTGACGGTCCTGCTCCTATGGATGGTTGATTCATTGGGGGGTTTTATTGGCAAATCTACCTTTTTGATCTCTTTATCTAGGCATAAAGAAACATAACTAAAAAAATTAAATTTTTTTGTTGTTTTTTTGTGTGTGTTTTTTTTTTTTTTTTTTTAGAATATTCCTAATTGACTATATTGAAGTATGCTTCACCGGTAATGACGCAAAAAATGTTGGGTCAATTTAATAAGTAAAATAGCACATGTGTTTTACTTGTCAATCTGGGTTTGTAGACTTGGAAGCATGTACAAAATATATGGATTTCAGGTGAAGTCAATTTTAGAAGAAAAAGTTTAAAAGTTGAAGGAAATTCATATTAAAAATATATTCTAACTTTTAAGATTAATGGAAATTCATATTACGAATATAATATCTAACTAAAAATTTTATGGTTCAAGATGTAGTAAGCAAAGGAAGAGGCTCCAAACTTAAGAGATCTTGGTTGTCCTACCCCACAATACTATCCTCAAGAAGGGAAACCCAAGAGCAGTAGTTTGTGTTGTGTAGAAAGAAAGAGAAGAGGCTCCTAACTTAGGAGACCATGTTTTTCCTTCTTCACAATTCTACTCCAACAGCGTTACTGTTGCATTGAAGCTGGAAATTTGAGAAACAATTCAAGAAAGGAATCTAAAGAGAAATATTTTATGATGTGTAGAAAGTAAGAGAAGAGGATCGTAACCTACGAGGTCCTGGTTTTCCTTCGTCACAGTTCTATTCAAACATTATTACCATTGCATCAAATTATAAACTAGAATTCAAGAAACGTAAAAAGGATGAATTTTAGTCGCGATTCATAACTTGATAGAAAGATATTTTAACTTAAATTCTTGGCTATCCTTTCGTATGAAAATTAGATTTAAACCAATAATTATCCAATGATAATAAATGAATCATAACACATCTAAATAACTAAATCGTAAATCTAAAACAAGTACTATTGAATCTAAACTATGCTAATTTAACCAAAGTGTACTTAGCTTGGTATGGGGGCCCTCCACCCTTGTCTTGCAAAATTGAAGAACTGTTCATCTACAAAAAACTTAATAAAGAATCCATAGCATAAAAAACAAATAGAATAGTGTAACTAGCTCTTCAAATTATCTCAAAGTCTCCAAAAGTCTCAATATAAAATTACATATATTCTACATATCTAAATGGTCCATAAACTTTGTTTAAATAGGAAAATCATAAATGAAATTTTCTATAATGTCTCTAACATTATTATCAATCCCAATTCCAATCCCATACATATAGGTTGAACTCATCCATTCTGGTTCAAAAAATCAGGAAAATCCCACAAAATAATAAATTTTCCCCTTTTTACTAGAGATTCCTAAATGACAGGTCAAGTTTGACCAACATTGACCAAGCATGTTTTTGCTCAGTTTGACTGAACCAATAGGTGTTTCTCCATACATGTTTCTGAGGATTTCCAAATATATTCTCAGATATCGCCCATGTGTCATACACGTATGACTTCAATTAAGCTATTGCGAGAATTTTTAATGCAGTCCAAAATTACTCTTAAAACCCAATTTTTACAAAAAATTATAAAAATTGAAAAACTCAATTTAATTACCTGGATCTGAAAAATAATACTAAAATGAGGCATATGTGGGTGAAACAAGAAGTAATATGGTGGTAAATAAATGGATTTAGGATAGGCAAAAATGACCAAAATTGGGGGCCAACACCCTACAAAGTGGACAAATGTTATGATACTGGCGTAGTTCAGATCAGAACCATAGATGAGGAAGGAATTCCCCTACTTTTAAATGGTTACAGGCTCAAATTTCATAAGAAGCCCCTGTCTAGGGCAGAATTTATAAATTCCATAAACAGGGAGGTGTATGTCATGGGAAACTCCATAGTTTCCAGTACCTCCTAGAAAATAAATAAATAAAATAAAGAGTCATTGGTGAAAACCTCTCTAAGGCACCCTAGGCCAAATCTAGGGTTGAAAACCTCCATGAGACAGTCCCGGAGCAAGAAAAAGAAAGAATAAAATAGAATAAAATATCCTTGGGTGAAAACCTCTCTACGGCGCCCAAGGTAGGCCTTTGGGTTGAAAACCTCTATGGAGGCAGCCCACTTGCCTTCAATAAAAAAGAAGGAGAAAAATAGAAAAAGAATAAAAAAGCGAAAAAGAAGAAATACTTATGCATTTATGTGTTTTTCTGTTTTGCAGGTTCACAATTAAAGATGGTTTTTGAGCACCAGAGGAGCGATTTCTCTTCATTATTTCTTCTTATCCACTTTCACACTCCTTAAGCCACTCCATCATCCATTTCACCCATCATATAGGAAACAATTTCATTTTTTTCCCTAAACTATAATTGTTATAGGAAAATTAGGCAGCTACAAGATTCCTGTAGCAATACAAGAAACTCCTATAAATGCTACATGAAACTCATTTGCATAGAAAAAGGTTACCTAAGGGCTTATAAAATTTATTTAGGGTATGATAATTCATGTTTTTCCTATACCTACCATTCCCAAACCCCTATTTTACTCCATGTACAAGCTTTCCCTATCTAAGCCCTATGTTTCACCTTTGTCAGCTAAATCATTGGAAACTTGGCATAGGAACCCTTTCTCTTGCCTATCCTCCACTCCATTCATTACATAGCCTCCATAAACCATATCCCTCCATTTATAACCAAACTAAAGCAAGAACAGGCAAGAAACAGACTACTACAGGTATCAGAAAGTTTCCTGTAGCAAATCTATGTGTGCCACAATAAGGCCAAAAGATGAAGGAAAGTTGATGTAGATGACCCCAGGGGACCACCAGAAAAATATAGAGGGACAAGCACACCAACCATAGCATCTGTATCCCTCCAAGCAGTACTTGCAAAAGAAAGGAAACAAGAAATGGGTAAGCAGCTCACTCAGAAAAGAGAAGCAGCTCACTTAGAAAAAAAATACAAAATGAAGACATAACAAATAAAAGACTAAGGTTGCCACCACCAGCTCTAGCTCCTTGCACCATCTACTTCAACACTTTACCAACACCACGTAATCTTAGGTATGGCCTCTCACCCCTCGTTGTGCATCCATAATTTCCAAAATAGTTGAATGTCGAGTTTTAGAAATTTAAAAGGAAAAAAGTTGGTTAGTTAACTTAGCCACCTTTGTAAAGTGAAAGTGCATGCCACCTATTCAAATCAAATTGATCCAAGTAAGATTGGATGGGTATGAAGGGAAGTGATCACGAGTTCATCAATGATTAAATGAAGTGGGGACCAATGGTCTCAAGGAGGAAACTTATGTTAAGTACGAGTCACCACAACGCTTCAAATTTAGTTAAAAATCCAATAAAGGTAATATATTTCTTATTTTCACCATTGCATTGAGAATTTCGAATAGTAGCAAGATTAGGAGAGAAGTGGGAGCCATCAAAAGAGAAGAATCGAGGTTTAGGCTTGCATGCACCATCGTGCTACAGGAAACAACAATTTGCAATAGGAAACTTCAGAAGCAGACCAACAAAGGATTACAGGGCCACACAGAGTCACCTGTGGGTGAATTTTTTTCCCAAAGCCTCCATCTATCAAACCAAAATAGTAGAGGACAAAGGTAAGTGGATTTTCATCCTCCATCATTGAAATTTTTCCATACAATTCACACTTAAAAAAATTAAATTTGACAGTTAAATGGTAAAATAATTTTCTTGCATTTTTCTTCAAGGCTTCCATCTTCAATACATGCCTCTAAAAATCTCTCACCACCTTCATCCAATAGCATTAAAATGGGAGGGGGATTCAACATAAGGGAGCCTACTAAAATTAAGAGAATTAGGCAGCACCCTTGGGTTATGGAAATCTTCCGAAATCACCAATGGCTAGGGTTCTTTGAGCTATTAAAAGGTTCTGATGATGAAATATCTCAAGAATTTGCAGTGGCTTTGCAGTCACATTCAGAAGAGAGAGCCACCACTATGATTAGAGGACTAGCCATCACACAATCTCCTGAAATCATAAGCAGAGTTAACACCTTGCCCTTAAGAGTAAAATGGGTAAAGGAAATAATTCCTAGCATTGCAGCCAAAAAGAATTTGGAGTATATTGAAGATAAAAATGGTGTGAGGAGAGAGAGCCTTCCATACCCCTGGGATGAATTTGCCTTCCACATCATGAAATTCATCTCTTGTGATGGAAGATTGAGTGTGGTCTATGGGTATCATTTCATAGTGTTAAATGAGCTTAGGTTCCAAGGAGAGCTCCCACTAGAAAAAATATTAACTATCCCTCACTTACTCTTAAAATCCATGACTAACATGAGCCATAAAGTGAGGAAAAGGAAATATCAACACTTGGCCCATTATGGCCTAATATAAATAATTGTAGATGATGCTTTGAGAAGGTTAAACCTACCTGTATCCTTTATAGCTACCCAGACAGGTCAAACCTTTTCTTATAGCCTAGAGAAGAAGAAGTAGAAGAGGAAGTAGAAGAATAGGTAGAAGAGGAGGAAGAAGAAGAGGAATAAGAGGCAGAAAACAAACAAGAAAAGGAAAAGATGGAAATTGGGACAGAAAACATAGAGACACCAAAAATAGAGCAAGAGGAAGCTGAGGGAAAGGAGGAAGAAAATACTAAGGAAAAAGAATATGTGGACCCTATCTTAGGCCATGAATCCTCCCCTCAAGACACAAGCATGTCACCTGACATCAAAGATCAAGAGGTAGGTTCTGCCCTAACTACTTTGAGCACACCTGTCAAAACATAAAATAAAGAGGTAGACACCTATGTACTTCAAAACTAGGAAAAGCCAGAAAGTGAGACAGGGGAAACCATAAACTCCCACCAAGAGCCCCATCACCATTGAAGAATCACCAAAGCAGGAGAAAGAAATTAGGTTAGAGGAAGGAAGGGTAAAATAATTCACTTCACCCATAAGGACCCCTGTAAAATGTATTAGGAGATATTCCGCCATATTGGCAGCCTATACACCTCATGCAACCTCCACAGAACCTCCAAGGAGTGAAAAGAGTGAAAAACAAGGAGAAGAGGGTCTTGAGCAAGAAAAAAAATGTTTGCTACAAGAAACTCTGTTTTTGCTACAAGAGACTCCAGCAAGCACAGATTTGGAGAAAAATGCCTTTGTTGAAGAGGAAAACACAGCCACAGAAGGGCAAGAGGTCAAGGAAGTTGACAACAAGACACAAGAGGGAAAACATGATGAAAAAGATGGAGGAAAGGATGATAAATAAGAGGCAACCTCACCAAAATAAATCCCCAAAGATGTTGTAATAGTGCCAACCCTAGCCCTCAACCCAATCTCAGCTCTTACTACACATACATTGAGGAGGGTAAATTAATTCCTCAAAAGTTCATAATTCCTTCATTTTATCAGTTGGAGGAAGAGAGGGCATGCACTCGTCATTGGTTGAAGCTTTCCACATCTAAATGAGTGTATGACATAGGGTTCATGGAAGGAAAAGTGGCTGAGTCGGGGAAGGATTTATCTAATGTGAGGCTCATACAGTCAGTTTTGAAGGAGAAACTTCAGAAGGCACAAGCAAAGAATGTGGCACTACAAGAGCATCTTCAGCAAAAGGGTTAAAAAATGGCCACCATGATTGATTTGTGCATGGAGGCCATTCAACAGAGGTACCCTTCAGATTCATATGTAGTTTACCTCAAGGATCAGTGGCTCCTCTTTCAAATCAAAACTTTAGCTTCCCATGGATCCTTACCTTTCCAAACTTGTAGACAGTTCATTGATTTCTGTAAACAAGCTAGCATGGCCGAAAAGGTGAAAATGGCAGAGTTTTATATGTATAACCTTGTGTTAACAAATTTGAATATTTGGTACCCCAATCGTAGGATGGGGGATATGCAATTAATTGCTTTGGCATCATGGATGGTTAATGAGGATACAAGAGCACAGGAGATGAGGAGGGTTATGAGAAGAAAGAACAAAGAACCCTTACACATTACGGAAAAAATGTTCGGCCCTAGAGGAGTCATCAATAGCCATCTAAATATTGAAAAGGATCATGAACTATTTGAAAGATACCTCCATACACAAGCTCAAGCAATGGCCCACTTTGATGATGTTTCTAGTTTTTTGGGAGATGAGTGCATAATGGCTAGCCAAAGAAGATGGAACAACCTCCCTTAGAGCCTTAGAAACATGGAGTACCACACACCAGAAAGATTGAGGGGTGCCTTGGAGAGAGCACCATTGTAAAACAGAGCCATGTAGGCCAAAAATATTCAGTGGATTGGCTTGAAGCTCAGTCCACCCTTGCTGTTGGGGCTGAGTGATGGGAAGGACCAAGATGAGTACAACAGAGAATGGGAGGAAGAAGAAAATAATGACAGGTTTTATCCTCCTGAAGTGACTCCCACACTTCTTCCTTGGGAAGTCAGAGGGTTCATTAAATCCCTAAAGGAAATGCAGAAAGAGGATTAGTTTCTTAGAGGATGAACAACCATTTAGTATCGGGGTGCTAATGAGCTCCATCATTAGGTACATTTGGAGGGGTTAATGGTCACCTTTTTTCCTTATTAACTCTCTTTTTCTTACAGTTGAACTATATTATGGTCTTATGAAGCTAGTGTAGGTGATCATTGAGGCTTAACATACTTTGAGTACCTAATATAAGTTAAATGCAGGAAAATCATGAAGATGTGGCATTTTTGTGGATATTTTGTCATAAATACTTAGAGTAGTCAACAAGGAGAGATTATGGGGGGTTTTCCACCCTCCTTAACTCCCAAAGGCAGCCAAGGGATCCTCGAGATTCCCTCCAACAGCTCGAAATCAAGGGCAACCAAGAAAACTCAAGATCAAGTGCACTCAAGCCATACTTCACTTGGAGTCAAGTGGACTCATCAATTATTTTCTAGGGAGCTATTGGTAGCTACCCTTTTAGGTTAAATAGAGTTGAGCAGGAGCTAATTAGGATTCTAAATTTGGAGAAAGCCATTATGCTCTTTGCTCTTGTAATCAGTTTTTGAAGACTTTTATATTGATGTAATGAGACTATCTTTTGAAATTAAATGAATATTAAGACTTTACCTTACTGATCTAGTTTTAGAGAGGTAGGCTTGTGCATTAGGGCCCAATCCATGTGCCTCAGCCTCTCTTGTGTAATCATTCTTTAGTTTCATGTCATTTATCTAGTTTTGCTTATGAATATTTAGCTAGTTGTTTGTATTTTCATTTTTTTTTTTTTTTTTTCTTCCATCTTTCTTTTGTTATAGATTTAGTTTGCTTACATGAGTTGTAGAATAGGTGATAACTTCATAAAGTTGTAAGTCAAGCCTCCCCCTCTCATCTCTGTCAATAGAGCTTGAGGAGGGTAGACCTTCCTCACAGACCAAAAATGCTTCTTAGTTTATGATTTCTTGAAATGGGTGAGATTAGTTATTGTGATTCCATGGATATGTTGAGTATGTTGTGGTAGATATATGTTTGTAGATTAGAAAATATTTTCTGTACCAATTCAAGTCATATTTTCCATTGTCTTTATCATGAATTTGTCTATTTTTATTGCATAAGTAGGTAGTTTTTTTGCAGGTATAGGTAGTAGAGCCAAGGATAAATTCACAAGCACCTTGAGCTTCATCGCTCATCTTCCATCAACCCTCTCTTCATCAGAATCACCATCAACCATGTTTTCAAATTTTTCATCCCTACACCATGAGCAAACCCTAGAGTTGCAAGACAGACCTCCCAAGAGGTTCTGACCTTGTCCAAGGGGTATTCTAGCTTCCGCTCATCCTAATCCACCTTCAAACCACCTTCCCTACCCTTTTTCCACCTAATTTTTGCCTCAGATTGCCCTTAGACTGTTTCCTGTAGCAATTCAGGACTTTCTAGTAGCACTATAGGAAACCTATAACAACACTTGAAATAACACTTGTGGGCCCCTCCTTAAGCCTAGAAACCACCATCACCATCTTCTAAACCTGCAAAAACCACTCATACATCTCCAACCTTGCCCCCATGTGTTCAAGCCTTCCATGAGCCACCTTAGCACTTTATTCTCCTAGGTGCAAAACAAAACATTTACAAGCATAGTTCGGTCATGAATAGTTGAAGGAATAAAAGCATGATAGATAGTGCATAGGGTAAGTAGAGTGTATTTAGCCATTTGGCCCAGCAAAGTGTGATTATTAGTTTCCTTTATGCCATTTCAATTCAAGAATTTACTTCATGCAAGATGCCTAGGTTGCTTTTCAATTCTTATCATAGTATAATAAGTAGATTTATTTCATTGCAGAATAGTTAGATGCACTTTTTTGCTGTATTATAGTTCTGTACTTGCTGATAGTGCCATGGGTTTGAATCATTTGTAGCCCTAGACCTAACTTCAGAAGTGTGACAGAATTCACCTAGAAACCATAGAAGTAGCACCCTTTTGTAAAGCTTAGAAGATGATGACATGAGTAGAATGCATCTACTGTGTATATAACACTGCCGCCTCCAAGTTTGTACTCACCTCGGGTTGATAAAGTAAAGTAGGGAAGCCTCTGGGAGTTGTAGCATTCTTGGCGTAATACTAGGGCTCACGAGATGGCATATGGATGCCCAATCCTAGCTAGACCATTAGGGGATAAAGGAGGATATCATATTGAAGAATAAGGATAATATTAAAAATATTATTACTTCCAAGTTTAAATATAGGTTATGGGGCAATAAATAATTAGAAGGAAAGGAGAAAACTAAAATATTATAAGGAGGTGATCAACCCTAGTATTGAAAACCAAAATTATCTCTATGTCTTGATTATTGTTAAGAAGAAAATGAACATTGCTAAGATAAGAACTAATTCTCATGAGAATCAAAGTGAAACTGGGCAACAATCAATTTCCAAAACTCTATGGGATGAATAATTTCACCTATGTGATAATAAGAGGGTTGAAGATGAAAAGCACTTTCTATTGGATTGTCCAACTTTCACTCACATCCTTTCTAAAATTCAAAATATTTGTCACACTACCAACCGTCTTGACTTGTTAAGTCAGAATATCTATGGTGATATGGGAATGTTTCTCTTGCTTATTTTCAAGCATAGAAATAAAATGTTAAAGAATCTTAATCAATCTCTTTCCTTCTTAAGGTTTGATAGACCATATTGGTCTTAGTGGAAGTTGATTATCTCATCATCATCAGCACTAGAGATTTATAAGGTAACCTAATGCTTTTCTAGACTAGTAAATGAACGAAAGAATGAAAGTTTATTTGTTACGTAACAAAAGGTGAACTGAAATAGTACACCAATCTTTAAGAAAAAATTACAGGCCCAAATGGCTAGAGAAAAAAAAATTGCTGCCATTTTTATGACTTGTTAAAGGACGACTTATTGAAAGTAATTAAAGAATCTAAAAAGTTTGGGAATTTTTTGCAAGTCTATAAATATGACATTCATAGCAATAATTCCAAAAATAATTGATGTTGAATCATTGGAAGAAGATGGCATGCCCATCTCACTATGCAATTCTATTTATAAAATAATTACAAAAATATTACAAATATGTTCAAAGAAATACTCTTAGAAGTCATTTTAAAAGAATTTTTTGGGTTCTTATGTAATAGAAAATTCATAATTTCATGACGTAGTGGGAAGATACTAAGAGGGATTTGATTCAATCAAAGTAATGAAGCTACTAGGTATGGTATTGAAAGTTGATTTGGACAAAGCTTTTAACAAGTTTAATTGGATGTACTTGAAGCTAATATTGATACATATAGGAATACGCATTGAAATAGTAACTATAATACATACCGGAATGAGAATAAAAATAATGGATAAATTATATTTGTTTATCTTCATGCTCATTTGTTTTATTAACTAATGAATTACCCTTAAATTATTTTATCCCATGAGAGTTCAAGAAAATGTTTCCAATCTCCCCCTTTCTATACCTATGGTTGCTTAAAGCCTTAAACATGGTTATATGAATATAAGAAAAGAAGGTTCTATCAAAGGAATAAGAATGGGGAATTTAGTACTATTTGGAGCTGGGATTTGAAGAGAAGCATAAAATTTCAAAAGAAATCTTGAAATTATATTAAAAAAAAGGCAGAAAAATGTAAGATGTAACAACTCTTATATATTATTGAATTATTCATTAATGATTATTAATTTGGTATATATTTAAGTATTTTATAATTATTTTAATATATAAAATCAGAAACAAATTATAAATGTTTTTACAATTATTATACAAATTTATAAACCTATAATCATTAAAAAAAATTAATATTACCAATATAATATAATCGTTGGAAAAAAAACATGACAATACATTATCGTCATAAAATAAAACACATAAAGTGGTAATGTTTTCTTTGCTAAGAAGTTGACCTTTTACCCAACTTACTAGAAGTTTTGCTCATATGGCTAATCTAGTTGTTTTGGACATATTGGTTTAGCTGAACTTGGGGCTTTGACGTTACGTCCTCCACACTTAGTAAGATTTATTCTTCATTTTCCTATGCTCACATCGATGAGAGTTTACTATTAGTATTTATTTAAGGGAAACAAGTGTAAAAATATTAAAAGAGAATTAATGAATTAACCACACTGAGTAAGACTTATTTTTCATTTTCCTAATCTTTCTTAAATAGATGAGAGTTCCATATTTTCATATTTACTATTAGTATTTATTTAAGGGAATTCAGTATAAAAAATTTAAAAGAAAATTAATGAATTAAATGTTTATTTATTATATTATTTTCAATAAAAAATATTATAAGTTCAATAAAAAAATTACAAATTATTTATATTTATTATTATTATTATTTATTGTTTATTCATTTTTTTATTAGTTTAATCTATAGGGATTTGAACTACATATAATTTTATAACAAGGTTATTGTCAATTGAATACTGTTGAGATTTAACAAGAAAATTTCAGCACCCACTCCTAGTGCATTAAGCACCTACACTAGGGAGAGGCCGACAATGCTATTTTTGGGTGCATGTTTATTTTAGTTATCTCTTAATTAAGATGGACAATATACTGTAATATATTCTCAATGATGACTTGAAATAGTTAAACTAAGGGTGATAAACTCAGTTAGCTAGTGGATTTCGAGTTAGAGGTAGTTGGTGAGGCATGCAAAGTAATTATAGTTGTAACAAAGTTCGAAGTGCAGTGGTGCATTAGTTAATGTAGGTTGTAATCAGTTTAACTGAGTTAAGTGAGTTAAATTCAGTTGTGCTAGTTGTAACTAAAGATACACTAGTGAGAGATCAAGTGAATTAAAAATTAATTAATTCACAATCAGTGATCTCACATGCAACTAAGGATTTATTATTATTAGCTCCATGCATGCCAGATCCAGTGGAGACCCAGTTGATATCTAGGTGAAAGGGAAGTTGAATATCAGTTGTAGGATTATTGAGTTACACACATGCAACCAAACACCCATTGGAGTGCCCATGATACTTGCGCAGTCAAGGAAGGCCAAAATTCCTATCTTTTAGGGATTGCATTCATCAGGGGTTGCGCAATCAAGGCAGGTTGTCTGGAGGCAGTAAATTGGCTAAGTATTGGTTAGTTTTTTGTATGACTGTGTGAGACAAATAGCTGAGTACTGGAGGGATCTCGTGAGAAGAGTTTTGTATGTAATTGCTTCATGATCCATGCTAAATATACAATAGAAGGTAGTGGAGTTTTTAGCTGTAAGCTTTCCCCGGGAATTATCTGCATTGTTTGTCATTTAATTCTTCTTACTTCATGTGATTGGCGATTGTGTTTTTAATTCCGCAAAATATCTGTAGAAGCGATTCAGTATTTAACTTTAGTAAATTATTATATCGAGTGAATCCAAGATATACATGCATGTTGTATAATTTATACATGGTATCAGAGCACAGGAAATTGCAGAGGTGAAGCAGGAGCTGAGTTTGTGACTGGATAGAATTTGAATTTTTAGAAAGACTTTCTTGGTGCTACAACTGATTCAAGATCGAAATGGCTTTCAATGGCTTGAGGTTGGAGTATGCCCTTGAGGGAAGCTCAAACTATATTGCTTGGAAGGATAGGATGGAGGTAGTACTCGAAGACAATGGCTTGAAGGAATTCATTGACAATGATGTTCCTAAACCCGTTGTGGCAAATGCTGCAAATCTTGATGCATGGCAAAATAAATTGGCAGAGGCGAGGAGGATCCTGTTGGAGGGAGTAAGAGATCACATTGTCTCAAGCCTACGTGGGAAATACACACCATATGCAATGTGTAAGGCTTTGACGTATCTATTCCAAAGTAGTAGCGGCCATAGGAAATTGGCACTTAGAGATAAACTCAGGAAGATCATGATGGAAAAGGGTGACACCATACCAAAATTTCTAACAAAGTTTGTCCAATGTTGGGATGAACTGGGGAGTGTTATAATAACAGTTGTTGATGATGGTTTGGTGAGCTTAGCTCTCCTATGACTTCCCAAGAGTTGGTATAGTTATCAAGACTCTATCAATGGAAGGGAAAAATTTCTAGATTGGGAATGACTGTTGTTGGATTTGGTGCAGGAGGAGTTTAGACAGAACACCAGAGATGGATATTCATCTAAGAATGAAGATGAAGAGGATTGTGCTTTGGCTGCTAAGGCGAGGAAAGGAAAGGGGAAGAGATTCCATTCTAAATCTGAGTACAGGAATGGAAAGAAGCAAGACATGTCCAAGGTGAATTGTTTTCACTGTCACGAGCATGGGAATTTCGCTACTAACTATCCACAAAAGAAGAAGAACAAGAAGGTTGTAGGATCTGTAGCTGGTGAGGCCCTTGTCTTGCAATTTGAGCTTGACTTCTCATTGATCGCATGCATGGTGTCCAGTGCATTGGGATCTATGTGATATTTGGATAGTGGCGCTTTCTTTCACATGACAGGAGACAAGGAACTTTTCAGTGACTTGGAGGAGAAGGATCTCCAGATGCATATTGAAATGGGCGATGAAAGGTGGTACAATGCTACTAGGATTGGTACCATTACCTTTCAGAGACAATCACGTAAACCCTTTCAATTAAAAGATGTAATTCATGTACCAGGTTTGAAGAAAAATTTAGTCTCAATCGCAATGTTGGAGGATAGAGGCTATGATGTTGTTTTTAGTGAAGGAAAAGCTTTCCTGCAACACAAAATAATAGGACAAGCCAAGAGGATAGGGATTTGAGTTAATAATCTCTACAAGTTTGAGGTAGATGGTTGTGCAGCAATGATGGGCAAGGCAGATCAAGTGATGAGCCGGGATGAGGGTGAATTATGGCACAGGAGATTGGGCCATCTTCACCATGGAGCCTTGAAAGTCATGCAATAGATTTCTACTGGTCTTCCCAGGGGTACACTTGCGCAGTCAAACACATGCAAGGGATGTACTATGGGAAAATATGTAAAGGCCCCCTTTCATGAGAAGGAGAACCAAGCTTCGGGGATCCTTGAGAGAGTTCACACAGACGTGTGTGGTCCTTTCTCTGTTGCTTCGACAACAAAACATAAGTACTATGTAATATTTATTGATGAATTTTTTCGTAAGTTTTGGATCTTCTTCATGCAGAAGAAAGATCAGACATTCTCTAAGTACTTGGAGTGTAAGGAACTGGTGAAGAAAGAGTCGGGGAAGTAAGTGAAGGCTCTTAGGAGCGATAATGGTGGAGAATACCTCTCTAACGAATTCAAGAACTTCTGCAAAAAAGAAGGAATTCGAAGAGAACTCAAAGCTCTTCATAACTAATAGTAGAATGGGGTCGCAGAGAGAAAGAACAGAACTATTGTGGGTGCAGCACAAGCGATGTTGCATGATCAAGGCTTACCGATGCATCTGTGGGTGGAAGCATGCAACACAACGGTACATGTGCAAAACCATTGTCCTCATAGGATACTTGGCATGAGTGCACCTAAAGAGGCTTTCACTGGTAAGAAACCTGATGCTTCACACTTTAATATTTTTGGCTCATCTGTTTATGTGCATGTGACCAAGGATGCCAGGAAGAAGCTGGAACCAACAACTGAGGTTGGGATTTTTTTGGGGTACACTAAAACACTCCATAATTATCGTGTGTATTTCCAAATAGTAGAATTATTGTCGTGCAACATGATATAAAATTTGATGAGGAGAAAGCCATGTGGTTTTCCCTTGAGAGAGAGATGGAATTGTGTGCAGAGGAGGACATGCTGGTTCCCAAGGATGAGCATCAAGATGTGGACAAGCCACATGCGAAGGATCATCGAGTGGAGGAAACACTCATGTAGAGCCATCCATCAGAAATGGCAGAAGGCACACACAGAAGTTGATAGATTGAGACTTGATGTTGCAAAGAATGTAGGAGCTCCTACTTCACAACGTAGAGAGAGACATTCTCCTGACCGATTTAGTGGATACATGGCTCTTATGAGAAAATGTATTGTGACTGAACCATCTTACTTTTAGGAAGGAGTGCAGCAACCAAATTGGGTTGATGCAATGGTGGGAGAGTATGACTCCATTTTCAAGAATAGTGCATGGGAGATAGTCCCAAGATCGGTCGACAAATCAATGGTTGGGTCAAGATGGACCTACAAGGTAAAGCAAGTTGCTGATGGGAGTGTGGAGAAATACAAGGCCAGATTTGTTGCCCAGGGATTCTCACAGATCAAGGGGATAGATTATGATGAGAATTTTGCAACTGTTGCAAGGTACTCTTTCATAAGATCCATCCTTGCATTCTCAGCGCAGATGGGTTGATGCATTTATCAGATGGATGTGAAAACTTTGTTTCTCAATGGGATCATTGAGGAAGATGTGCACATAGAGCAGCCTGAAGGTTTTGATATCTTCAATAGTGATTCACATGTGTGCAGACTCAAAAGAGAACTGTATGGGTTGAAGCAAGCACCCCGTGCTTGGTACACTCGGATAGAAAGCTATTTCACCAGACTAGGCTTCACCAAAAGTGAATCACATGAAAACCTGTACCATATTGTGGTTGAGGTTAAGCTATTGATCATCGTTATTTATGTTTATGATCTAATTTTTACTAGTGATGAGTAGCTAATACACTCATGCAAGGAGGATCTTGTAAGGAAGTTCAAAATGAAGGACATGGGACTCCTTCATTATTTCCTTGGATTGGAAATATGGCAGCAGGATGGTGAACTTTTTGTGTCTCAAGGAAAGTATGCAAAGGAGATACTGGTAAGTTTAACATGGAGAGCTGCAAACCCATGAATACTCCTCTTCTAGGAAATTGGAGGAACGAGGATGCTACTTCTGGAGAGGTAGTGGAAGCTACTGTCTATAGGTAGTTAGTTGGTTCACTGATGTATCTAGTGAACACCAAACCAGACATTTGCTACACGGTTAACCAGCTGAGTCAAGCTATGGTTAAGCCTACCAAGCTCTTTTGGGAGGCGGGGAAACATGTTTTGAGATACCTAAGGGGCACATCAGAGTATGGTCTATGGTATTGACGAACAGAGGGAGTGAAGCTTCAAGGCTTCATGGATGCAGATTAGGCGGGTAGTCCATGCATAGAAAGAGCACATGAGGAAGGATATTAAGCATAGGTTCGACAACAGTTTCCTAGTACGACAGGAAACAATGATCTATGGCACTCAATTCAACGGAGGCGGAATACATGGCAGCAAGTCAAGTTGCATGTGAGGCTATCCGGATGAGAAATCTCTCGGTTGGTTTGTTTGGTTCTCAAATTGATCTGACAGTGATTCATTGTGATAATAATAGTTGCATTAAACTCTCAATTAATGTTGTGTTTCATGATAAGTCCAAGCATATAGATATCCAGTACCATCATCTCAGAGATTGTGTGCAAAGAAGGGTAATGTTGCTTCAGTACATTCGCATGGAAGATCAGGATGCAGATATTCTGACGAAGGCGCTCACTAGGAGAAAATTCAAATACCATAGAGACAAGATTGGGGTGAAGGATAATCCCTTTCTTGTTGAGAGAGAGTTTTGAGATTCAACAAGAAAATTTCAGCACCCACGCCTAGTGCATTAAGCACCTACACTAGGATGGGGCCCACAGTGCTATTTTTGGGTGCATGTTTATTTTAGTTATCCCTTAATTAAGATGGACAATATACTATAATATATTCTCAATGATGACTTGAAATAGTTAACTGAGAGTGATAAACTCAGTTAGCTAGTGGATTTCGAGTTAGAGGTAGTTGGTGAGGCATGCAGAGTAATTCTATTTGTAACAGAGTTCGAAGTATAGTGGTTCATTAGTTAATGCAGGTTGTAATTAGTTTAACTCAGTTAAGTGAGTTAAAATTAGTTGTGCTAATTGTAACTGAAGATACACTAGTGAGATATCAGGTGAATTAAATATTAATTAATTCACAATCAATGATCTCACATGCAACTGAGGATTTACTATTATTAGTTGCATGGATGTCAAATCCAGTGGAGACCCAGTTGAGATCTAGGTGAAAGGGAAGTTGACTATCAGTTGTAGGATTATTGGGTTGCACACATGCAACCAAACACCCATTGGAGTCGCCATGATACTTGCGTAGTCAAGGAAGGCCAAAATTCCTATATTATAGGGATTGCATTCATTAGGGATTTCACAAGCAAGGCAGGCTGTTTGGAGGCAGTAAATTGGCTAAGTATTGGTCAATTTTTTTTATGATCGTGTGAGATAATAAGTTGAGTACTGGAGGGCTCTTGTGAGAAGAGTTTTGTATGTAATTGTTTCATGATCCATGCTGAATATAAAATAGAAGATAGTGGGGTTTTTAGCTGTAAGCTTTCTCTAGGAAATTATCTGTGTTGTGTGTGATTTGATAATATTTAAATAAAACCGCTCACCAATTGTATTAGCCCCACTCTTCCCTTTGAAGGTAAAGTGTAATTATTTACGCATAATTAAAATTGTTGATATCAAAATGGATTTCTCATGTGTGAAACCATTTACTATCTTAACATCAATCTCCCTTTTGAATAGTGAATGTTATGGTTGGTTTATCTTAATTGATATTCTAAGTAGATGTTGCAGGAATAATTTGAAACAAAATTGTCACATACCTACTAGACACACATTTACCATAATAAAGAACGCAATTACTTGGCATACAAAAATATTTCTTTTTCTTGAAAAATTACATTATACTTACCAAGGAATGGAGGTATGGTTTATTAAATGGTATAAGCAAGTACTATTACGTGTTATAATAATTATTTGTCTGTATTTTTTTTTTACAACTATACCTCAAGGCGCTTCATTCAACTGATGATTAAATCACCCAAACCTAGTTATTATCATGTGTTAGGGTTTGGGGAAGCTTCGAGAGGTCAGATGTTGGCCTTCCACCTATCAGGCTTTGCCTTGGGATACGAAACACATCTATGGCTCAACAAAATCCCTGCACTATGGACAGTAGAGATCTGTTGAGGGTGGGTTTTAGAAACTACCCATTCTACTTGCTCCAATTGTGGCTCATTGGGTTCAGCTGCTGGAGGGTTTCAGAGTCGGCGAGCCTTATTTCCTAGTCCATATGCCCATAAATGCGCCAAGGTAGGAAATGCCCACCGTCAGATTAAAATAGTCATCATCTTATGGTGGGCATTTTCTGCCCCAGTTATCATATTACGGTGGGCATTCCAAAAACGCATTAAGGACAAGTACTCCACCCAGAGGACCAGTGACATGTGCACCGACATAACATAATGCCATTAAGGACCAGTGTCCCAATAAGGGTGGAAGAACGTCAGTCAGGACGAATATGCCCCAAAAAAGGTTCTTTTAGTATCAGGAAGGCCTTGGGGGAAGGAGGGTCCTATCAAAGATGCCACGGTAGAGTAGCCCTTTAGAGTGGAATAGCTTCTTCGGGTCATAAGTTATGTAAGACCATACCGTGGTCACCCCCCAGCAAGAGGGAAATACATCTCAACTGCGTGAATCGCAATGGCCGTAAAAATACTCTATAAAGTAGCGATAAAACACATGAAAATGGTGGTTCCATTCAGGCTGTTTTGAACATGCACTCTGTGGGTCGTCTTTAAGTGCCCAAACTTAATGATGCGCTTTCAGGCTCGACCATAAGGAATATTCCGGATTCAACCCACCGCATCATATATAATGATATTCATCGAAATTGGTAACAAAATAAACCGATCTCTCTTCATCTCAGGCGCTCGCCTTCTGGGTCGGCTAGTCATAGGGTTTCTACCAATCTTCAAGATAAGCATGGCGTCCTTCTATTACATGTTCCCATATTTCTATACTTTGACTATAATGATAGGTTGTCCTAAGTCTGTTTGGTATTAGGATGACATCATTTAGATTTACAAGTTTTTTCTTGAGTAACTGTTGTTAAGAGTTTTCTGACTATAATTTTCTGTGTGCCTGAGCATTGCTAAACATCAACATGGCGGTTGAAGGTCAACTGTGAAGGATGGCATTTTGGGAGAGGAGTTCCAGCTCTTAGTTGTGTTCTCCTATTGATAAGGGTTTCTTCACTATAGGTTGTGTTGTTCAATCCAACGTGTGCTTCCTCACAATTAAGTTTCTTTATGGTATTAGAGAGTTAACTATGTTATTATGAAGTTGATTTCTTCAGGTTTTGCTAAACCATTTAACCCTCTAACATTCTTCTTTTTTTTCTCTTTTCCAGGATTTACCTGTCTTCTTTTATGGTTTAAGCAACAAGCTATCGCGGTTCTCTGTTCACTGAAATTATCTCCAGGTACCGTTGGACTACTTCTTGGAGAGTTCGACTGATGTGATGATAATGGGACTCTAATTAAGGTTATCAAACCAAAAGGACTATTCTTCCTATGGCTGTAGTCGACCAATAATTTTGTTGGCAACTCTACTCTGTTATAATTTGAATGTTCCTTCTTGGTTAACATAACTCCCTTTTAATCTCAACTAGTGTTCAATTATTTATTGACATTTTGACTTGTATATTTTTTTATTTTCGGTGTTTAGTTATTTGCAATAATCCCCAATTTATTGAAGTTATTTGGCTCTAACATATATTGAGTAATCTAATTAAATTTTATTATGGTTGTCTATTGCCAGGGTATTTATATATATCATTTTCAGTTTATTTCGTTACTTGATCCTCTGTGTATTTGAAAGGATTTCCTTTACATTTACTGTATCCGTTTTCTTGTTGTTAATATTAATAAAATACTCAGGAAACTAGTAATGCTAATTTCTTGTTGTTATAATCGGTAACATCTTTTTCGACAACAAAATATGTGTTATTTCCATTGACATAATTCAGGTGAGTGTCATAAGGTATTATACAAGAGTCAGAAATTTTCCTTTTGTCTGGTATCCAAAATAGTTGGATTGTTCCTTGGCTAAGCGATTATTTAGGTAAGTCGAGGAAATAACCCCCATTCCCAATATTTTGAGAGGTTGTTATTGTATTCAAGATTGAAACTTACAAGGTCTCGTTGATCCCTTCGTATTTCCACCATTAATATGTAGTTATAGTTTTCTTAATGATTAATAACTCAGAACGACCCAGACCGCTAGTTCCACTAACTTAGTCGAGGCTAATCTAGCCCATTTTTCCTCTATTGCAATTCATTATTGTAAGTTTGTTTCAACTATAGACTTCCATTTTGTTTGTTTACACAAAATATATAATACTATTTACCTATAATCCTCTAGTTTCTATAACAGGGTTCAATACCGGTTACCTAATGTGTTCGTGAGCGTTCCTCACGAATGGTAGATGCATCTTAATATTTCACAACAATTTAAAAAAAAAAAGAACGCATAGAAAAAAATGTTAATTTCCTATATTTTAAATTCACATATACATAATCACACAAAATTCATCAAACATTTCACAAAAACACAAATACTTATCTATTATCTGCACTAGTCGACAGGAGCCCAATTCACCTTGCGGAAGAATAATAGTTTTCCACACAACCATGAGATCAGTCTTGGAATGAAACTCACCCCAAGCTACTCTCAAAAGAAGGGTAGTCTATAAGAGGATAAACAACTAATTTTTCTATGATTATTTGGTCCTAACCAGACATAGTCTAGATAGCTTTGATTACATCAGTCTGTCTGACCCTTCAACACGGAAGCTTATTCCAGTTCTTTGTTACAGGCTCTTACTTTTCAGTTACCTCAGGTACCTTTACTCTCTTGGATTTTTTATTTTTCTAGGAGAACTTATGGGTAGGTAACCCCCTGACCCATAATTGTCTACCCACTGTGACATGTGAGGTACGGCTAGCATTGCTTCCCAGGCATATCAATTCGTGCACAACAATATAACATAACTTATTTATTAAAACACAATCAAATGTTTCCATTTATCATTTGACCTTATCGAGGCTTGTCCATGATTAACATGTCTTTCACCTGTGGTAATTGAATATTTACACATTACCAAGAGAAGTCATAACTCTCCCCCCTTAATTAAAACAACGTCCCAATGTTTTCACATTCTCAAAACTAGCCTAGGTATTCTTCCTTCATAAATTTTTCATCTTCCCAGGCAACCTCTTCTCGGCTAAAGTGTTCCCATTTCACTTTAACCGATTGAGTATGCGTAGGGTAACTGATTGAGTATGCGTAGGGGTTTGAACAGGAATTCACGGTCTAGTTTTACCTACAAACATAGTCATTGTGACATGTGTCAATTCCCCTTGGAAACTTAAATGATAAAATATATAAACATAATCTACTGATTACTACATAAGTTACCTGTATATCTTTCCAACTTATTATATGTCTAGGATCATATATATATTTTTTCAACACAAAGCCATGAAAATTTTTATGTACACGTATATAACTAGGCAAGGCTAGGTGATAAGATACAGGTCCAATTCGGGCCAGAATCTGAAAAGGACCACAAAACTAGGGTTTTGTATTGATACAACCTTCCCATTGAAAGGTGATTTTCTTATGTCTCACTCACACATATACATGGTCCCCGACCTGGAATTCTGGGTAATTCTGCTTTCTATCAACATAGGTTTTCCTCCTATATTGAGCAACTTTCAAATTCATCCTCACTTTCTTCATTGCTTCCTCCATTTCTTGTAACATATCTAGTCCCAACATCAATTTTTCTTCAGGTCCTCCCTAATTTATCGGTGTTCTACACTTGCGACCATACAATACTTTAAATGGACTCATCTGCAAGGATGCATGAGAGTTTTTATTATAGGAGAACTCTACGAGGTGTATATAGTCTTCCCATTTAGATGGTTGTTACATCATGTACATTCTTAGCATGTCCTCAATTTCTTGATTTACTCACTCAGTCTGTCCATCAGTCTGAGGGTGATATGCTATACTAAAATGTATATGGGTGCCTAACCTTTAAACAAATATTTCCATAATGCAGAGGTGAATTTCACATCCCTATATGACATTATCCTTTGGTATTTCGTGTAGTCTTGAATATATTAGTGATTTGAACTATTTTATAGGTAGATTGTATAGGAATAAAATGAGAATATTTACTTAACTTATCCACTACTACCATTACAGAATAATTTTGTTTCTTAATCTTAGGTAAACCTGTAATAAAATCAATTGCAATAGTCTCCCACTTCCATTCTGGAATAAGCTCTAGGTGGAGCAATCCAGCCGGATGCTAATGTTTGGTATTCACCTACTAACATTCCAAAAAATGAGGTAAATAATTTGCCACTTCGTTTTTCATACCTGTACAGAAATATTCTTTCCTTAACACAGTGATTAATTTAGTGTAGCCAGAATGGGCTAGATAAGGACTTTTGTGGTACTCATCCAGAAGTAATTGCTTAATGCTTTTTTTATTGGGAACATACATCCTATTTCGATAAATCAACATTTTTTCTTCAATTATCTTATATCATAATTATTTCTCACTCATGTTTGGAATTTGGGCTTGCTTCTATTAGCCCAGGTATGTCAGTGATCAAATGACTCTTTCAGTTGTTTTCCATTAGGTCACAGGTCAAAGTTTTTTCTTTTTTCGAACCAGTTCCTAGAAATGATTTTGGTCACTAAAGAAAGGTTAAACCATTTATGTTTCTCCTTCATTTCATTTATCATCATCATTGTCAAGGTCATCACCAGATCATTATCTCCATCATCATCATTCAATAGGTCTAGGGTTATGTCATTTCATTTCATTTAGGTCAAGTCTAGGTTCAGCCCTGCCTTTGGAAAAATCATCAAATTTTCACTAAAATAAGGTAGTGGACCTCCACTTCATTCATAAAACCCTAGTGAAGGAGCAGACATGTTTATGAAGTTTAAATAAAGCCATATCTCTTGTTTGATATGGCTCAAATTTTGAGAAAAAGTTTCAAACATTTCTTCTCTGTCTCACTGTTTCATGAAATATAGTTTCACTATCTCATTGTCTCTTTTAAAGGATAAAAAAATCATCATCCACTACCAGAGCTCCAAGGGAGATCAATTTGACCTACTGTCCTACTCAAATGTAGAAGAGTGTCATTTTAAGCTTCAAATACATCTTATCTATGTTAAAAAGTCATGTCCATGTGAAAGTTCAAAAGTCTTCAAAAGCAGTCTTGCTGTCTCATGGAAAGTAGAAATTTTGTCTCAATGTATCATTTTAAAAGCCTAAGAAGGTCATCTCAAGTGCCAGGGAATGAAAAAGAGGTTAACTATGTCCTCTCATCTTATTCAAAAAGCCAAATATTCACCTTTCATGTCAAAGGGTTCAAAAAGTACTTTTCTTTCTTCTTACCTCATTTGGAAAAGCCAGCATGTCATCTTCCAAGTTGCACAAAAGGTTTTAAAAGGATAATTTCAAAGGTCTTGGAGAGTGAAAGAAATTAAATTTAAATTCTTATCATATCCTTTGAAGGGGTAACATGTTGTTGTCAAAGTGCAGAAGAGTTAAAGGGTCGTGGTAATATCATGTGAAAAGGTGAAGGTCTTCTCACTAGCTTATAAAAGGAAAAAACATACAACCTTTCCATTCATTGTTACCTTTTGCTATGTGTGTGAGTACCTCTCTTCCTCATTTTCCCTCTAAAGTGTTACAAACTCCAAAACCTAGCATTGAAAGTTCATTTTTTACCCTTCCGTCTTATTTTCTCACAAACCGGAATTCTTTGTTACGTTTTCGTTGGTGAGGGAAAGTGCATTGTTACCCTTATGTTGTGTGAGAAAATCTATGTTACGCTCCTATCTTGGCTAAAAAAATCTGTGTTATGCTCCTGTCAAGGCTAGAAAATCCTTGTTATGCTCCTGTCAAGCTAGAAAATCTGTGTTACATTTCTGGAAGTAAAAAAACACATTGTTACGTTCCTATTCGGTGAGGGAACCTAGTGTTACGCTTCCAGATAGTGTAAAAAGAAGTTGTTACGCTCCTATGAGGTAAGGGAAGAGAATTGTTACGCTTTTGAGTTGGAATTAAAGCTTTGTTACGCTTCTGAGTTGGAATTAAAGTTTTTTCACGCTTCTGTGGTAGCCTCCGAAGTGAATTGAAGCCTGAAAACAGCTAGCTTTTGACCTCATCTCTTGGTGTAGCTTCTCCACAAGGTAAGAAAATTTCTTAACCTTATTTTGGTCACAATTTGCACATTTCTTTCAATCATTTGATGTCATTAAAACCCTAACCTATTCAACCTAAACCCTAACCCTCTCATGTAAACCCTACCCTATTTTATTCATACAACCCTATGCCCATCTGCATTCCTACCACATCACTCTCAGAACATGTCAACAAAAATAAAATCCTAATCTAAAGCCATTTTTACATAGTGAGAGGAGTAAAAACATTGAAAACATACAAGACTGTGTTTTAGGGTTTTGAGGGACTTAGAATTACCCATTTTCATACATTCCAATTGTATTGTGGAGCTAAGGAGTCAGCATATATTCACAAATTTTATCAAATTTTTTGTCCAGCTCCATAACCATCAAAAATCAAAACATTTCTTCACTAGTTTTTTCCCACAACCCAAATTGGGAAATGATTGTGTTTTGAGGATTTGAATGACTTCCACTCATCCATTTTCCTTTATTTCACCTTCATTATGGAGACAAGACACCATCCTACTCACTGAAATTTTATCATAATTTTTACTCAACCCCATCACCCCTTTTTTACCTCACAAACTTGTCTTACTATTGCACAAGCCATTCTCACAGTCAATTTTGGGAATTTCTTGTGTTTTAGACATTTTGATGCCTTCCACTCATCCAATTGCCTTCATTCCACCTTCAACTTGAAGCGGCCACATAACACTACACACTCAAATTTTTCTATAATTTTTCTTAGCTTCAAGGCCCTCCATTTCATCCACCAAACTCACACCTTCATACACTCCGTTTTCCAAATTTCCATTCTCATCCACTCATTTCATTGACATCCTAGGGTTTTCATCATTCCAGTGACCACCACCATGGAAAGTGACAAGAAGAGCTTCAAAGGATGGCACCATCTCAGACTTGAGTCATTAACCATGCACGATATTAATTCTTAGCCATTGGCCAGAAGATGCTTTCAAAGAACTCATTGCTTAACATTTTTTGAAAGGCTAATGGAAAGAGGGTATCATCTTCAGTTGTCTAGTATTTTTGAAACCGGCCACAATATGGGAAAGGTCACTCTTGCAGACATGGAGATCAGTTTATCACCTGACCTAATTTCTTCAACTACATGTATTCCTTCTCAGGGAGAGCCTTGGTTCAAGGGTATGGATCTTGACATTGAAAAGTACAAGAAGTTTCTAAAGCCTCGTGCTAGAGATGATCCAGAATTTCTTTTTCCTTTTGGAAACTTCAGAAACAAGTATGCTCTGCTGATGATGTTTATAATGAAGTAATTTACATGCGAAAGAATATTCTCCAGGCTATAAAAGTATCACATCAGGGTTTCGATGCTTTTTACCAGAGTCAAAACACTTGATTTGCCTCATTATTTATACAAGAGCTTGATAAAGATGGATGAGAAGGTTCAGAGTAGAAGAGAAGATCCTCATACAAGTATATTTCACCATGGCCTTATCAAGCTCATTGTGTTGCATCACTTGTCCTCCATAAATGTGACATGGGAAGACTTCTTGTAGAGGTTTTCAGCAACACTTTCTGTTGCACCTATTACATCATCACCACAACCAATCGAGATTGGATCTTCTAGCATGCCTATTTAGCTTTCAGATGTCCCTAGGGTTGTGGACTTTTCTCACACATATGAGAGAGGCAGGAGGCAAGTTTTTGTGCCTAATACTACTAGGCGTTTTCTTACACTTGGCACCCATGATGAGCAACGTCAGATAGAGGAGCACCCTTTCTTGCATCAGCGTGATTAGTTAGTGCCAATGGAGCCTAAGGTATCCGAATATGAGGAGGTAAGATCAATTGAATACATCATCAAACAGAAGGATAAAGAGATTTCAGAGTTGAAAGAGGCCTTCTCCATTGCCCTATCCCGGATTATTTTCCTTGAGCGGGAAAATATTTAATTGCAAATGAATCAGATCCTCCAAAGTCAATACAAATCAAACATGGAGGCAAACATAGGTAAAGGAAAGAATATTTTTATTATTGACCAAGTGCAGGAGATAGAGGCTGAAGATTTAACATTTGATGAGCTCATAGCCATGGAGATCAATGAAGATAAAGAACTTTGGCTATCAAGAGTTAATGAACACCTGGAGAAGTTATTGAAGAAGGCTAAAAGGGATAACAAGATGCAAAGTCACATGACAAGTCATTATCGAACCAAGGATACCATTTCTCAAGTAAGGCTGAAACAAAAAGAATGGATGCGATTAAACTGGAAAAACTTCTCTACACAAGGCTGAAACAAGTCAAAAGTAGGCTTAAAGAGGTGCAAATGAAGCTCAAGGAGAAGGAAAACTTGGATTTATTAGATGAAGATTAATTAGCTATATATCATATCTCTTTCAGGTGTCAAAGAACCAATTTTGAAGGATTTGGAGTAATTTTGGTATTTTTCATGATTTTTCGCAGAATTCTGGAAATTTATCATTGCAGAAGGGTAATGAACACTTATGACTTTTTATTTGGAGGCAACCAAATGGTGATTTATTTACATGTATGGATTTATTTTGATTATTACATCATAGATAAGTAATTATCCTAGCAGACAAGCTACAATTTGGGAGAAAAAGCTAAAAACTCACCTATTTTTCATGTTTCTACCTCCTTTTTGGACCTATGTTACGCTTTTGAGTGACCCTAGGAGAATGGATTTTTTAAGGCCATCACTTGGTCCATTTTTGAAAATTCAAGATGTTATAGAAACTAGACTCACAGGTCTAGCTGACCATTTTTTAAAAAGTGAATTTGGACTTCTAAAATTTCCTCAAAAGTGCATCCAAAGTTCCGTTACGCTTCTAAAATTGTTTTTTAAAATCTTTAGTCGGAATTGGCACATATCAGCATTGGATTCCCTCAGGACACTTTTCAAGCTAATAAATGGTCACAAATTCGAGGCTATGAGTTGTCATTAGAGTTATTGGGTTGGTTTTTTCTTGTTATCATGAAGGAATTTGTAATCAATGTAAGGGACAAACACTCCTAATTTATAGCTAAAATTCAGGGAATAACGTCCCTAGAAACTAGGAAATGACTCAGATTTTGCATTTATGACCCATTTTGGATGGGATTTAGAACTTGTGAGGTGTAAAGGTCTATATTTTCTATAATTAGACTCCCTTTTTTCATTTTTGGGGTTGGATAGTCTCACATTTTGCTGTGGAGATCTTGTAACCACTTTGTGGAATGAAATCAGAGACAATTTGCAGGAAATATTGTGAGATACTTGTGGTATGATTAGGAACATATGTGTTTATCATGTTTTCTTATTATCTTATGCTTAATTCCATGTCTATTTCCTCATACATGTCGATCTTGTGAGTTTGAAAGCATAATTCATGTTATGCATGTTGTGTTTTATGCAAGATTTTCAATATTATGTTCATTTGCTTCTTTATTGAATGAACTAACTTCTAGTGCTCATTCAAACCCTACTATATCTTCATCCTATAATCAGTGACTGATTAATATGTTTCAATACTACCTACCCATCCTCACATACTCTCTGCAAGTTAACCTATAAATTCAGACCTAAAAACCTCATTTATAGTCCTTTCACTAACATTCCTATCTAGAATTCAAAATATCAAACAAATTTTACTCATTTAAGCTTACATATCTAGCCTAAAATCTTATGATACTGAGGCATTCATTTGACTGTTTAAAGTGACAAAGAGAGATCCCTCTCTGGTCTGGGTAGGGCTAGCTACCTGACGTAAAAATTGGTCTGTGGTTACAATTCTCCAATCCTACTCTCATCCGTAGGAAGTTGGGAGGAGTGATAACATTCTTCGCACCGTTGTCGGGGAACGATTGCTAAACACTCCCTGGGATTATTTCTTTAATCCTTTGAAAGCTAGACTTGTAGCTGACAAGCTCTAGTTTTGAAAATAGGCTGAATTCTAAATCATGAGCCAAAGTCTAAAATTCCTATCTTAAGATGGCTCCTAAAAGACATACCATGTCAAATCCAGATCCAAATCCCTCACTAATTATGTATGATCCTGAGAGTCTTTTTAGAAAACATAAGACCAAGTCTCGGAAGGTTGGAAGAGTTATTCCTCCACTTGTCAAATCAAATTCTCTACCTATGATATTTGTCCCAGAAGATTTGGTATATAGTCTATAATCTGAAAAATATTTGTTTAGAACCAAGTCTGAAACATTCCTTTGAGAAGCCACCTTTGATCCTTTCGATTTCGAGTCCTTTGCACCATTTTTTGAATCGTTTGAGTTTGAAATCGATAGTGAAGAATAGTCTATTTTTCATAAACTAAAGGGTTTGGTAGACAAATTTCAAGAAACTTCAGAGAAGTCCTATTTTCAATATCAGTAACAGATCTTTGCTCCATCTGTCATCTCACCTTCTTATACATCTACATCATCAATCCATTCTTTCATTATGTCATTACCTCCGCAAGTTTTCACTCCATCAACACCTCCGCCACCTCCTCCATCAGTCATGGCCATATTTTCTCCGATGATCCTACCACTTTAGCTTACTCCACTACCTCAAAATTATGGTCAGAGGCTTTCTCTTTTCGATGAAACATCAGAGGTTGTATCCTATAATCATGTCTCCAAAGTGATTTATTTCATAGATGTTGAAGAGATCGAAAATCACGATGCCAAGATGCACATCATTGCACAAATTTTCTCCATAGAAGTAAAGAAATGGTTTCTCTCACTCACATCTGGTTCAATTGGTACCTCACAACAACTGATTGATTTTTTTATGGCGAAATGGGAAGAGAAGAAAATTCCATTGCAGATCCTAGTTAAATATAATGCCTTAAAAAGGAATCCCAATGAGTCTATCCAAGATTTTACAGCTATATCAAACAAAATATATGATTCAATTCTAGAGAATATTAAGCCTCATCCAGGCCTTGATTTACTTTATTATCTTGATGGTTTCTATCTTGACACGACCTATTAGTTGAGGGAAATAAACCCATCAACCCTTGAAGAAATGCAGAGAAATGTAGTGAGCGTGGAAGGCAATTTGATCATTAATAAATCTAAAATCAAGACACAAGAAATTTCCACTTCATTAGAAGGAAAATTAGATACCTTGATCAATACGATGGAGAATATGATGGATAAAATTTCCATCGCTAATAGACAAGTTGAACCCTCCATTAGAAATCCCAATTTCAGCGGTCAAAATCAACAGCCCCAATACAGGATCAAGCAAAGGGAATAGAAGGGTTAGGATCTACAAAGTCAGCAAAAAATTCACATTCTATTTCAGAAGAATTATACAAAAGGCCTTGATGAAGATGATGAGGAAGAAATTTCTGGCAAGGACCATTTATTTGAGGAAAATCAACAACCTATTTTCCTCACTAAAGAAGATCAATTTTCTCCAGAAATTTTGCACAGGATGATCAGAAATTTGTCTTGTCTAATGATGACATATTATCAATGTGCAGAGAAGATTATCATAGAGTATATCATAATGCTCTTTCTCAAGTGCAAAGACAATATGGATTGAGGAATAGGAATGTTCCTATAACCTCTAATGAAAAAAAATAGAATGCTCAAGTAGATGCTCATCCCAAAGAATTTTTTGCCCCGAATCAAAGTAAAGACAAGGAACCTGCTATTCCTAATCATGTTAAAGGCAATGAAGCTTCTTCTAGCGGTCAAAATAAATATAAATAAGTCCAATAATGAGGATGGAAGAAGGAGCCTTCACAGAAGGACCTATCCGAGAAATAAGATGCATCATTGAAAGAGGTAGAAAAACATTCTGCTCTTTTTTCTCTTGAAAATGAAATTTCAAAGTTAAAAGTCTCCATTCCTCTAACTGAAATAGTTAAGAATGATTAGTACAAAGTTAAAGTTGCTAAGTTTCTTCGAGTTTATCAAATTTAAGACATGGTTAATGTTAATGACGACCATCCTGAGCTACCTTTTGGTCCTGTTGTTAACAGCGATTTAGAAGATAGTGAAGTCCTTCCATTTTATCTATGCCTCAAAATCCATGACTTTATCCTTCATAACGCCATGCTTTTTTCTGGAGCCTCTCACAACCTCATGGACATGGACATTATGGACAGATTAGGAATGGACATCACAAGACCATATCATGATATTTACTCATTTGATTCAGGGAGGGTTAAATATCTTGGCCTCATCAAGGACCTAGTGGTGTCATTAGAGAAAATCCTATCCAAGAATGTCCTCATGGACATTTTTGTGGCTGATATTCCATCCAGATATGGAATCCTACTTTCTCGGTCATAGGGAGTGAATCTTAGAGGTACCTTACAACTCAAGAAACTATAACAAGAATGCAAGATGAAGTACATGATAAACAATCGAGAAAAGCCAAATAACCATCCTATACATTTTTTTCATACATATTTAGAGTCCTTTATCTTGTTCAATTATGAATGTTCAGTGTCTTTCGAAGATTTGATTGAAGAAGTTGTAGAAAATTCTGAATTTTCAAATTATGTTTTAGAATTGGAAAATGTAGAAATTTGTAAAAAAGTGCCAAATGGTTTGGAGCTAAGTGCATCACCTCAAAAAAGTGGTACAACATAGGTCTCTCAAATATCAAGCAAGGTTCAACATTTTGATTTGTATTTTTCAGATGAGGAAAGTAGTTTGTGGAATATGGACTTCAATGGAGCTTTGGGTAAAGAAGGGGCTAGAATTAGAGTGTGGATTCATGACCCTATAAATCAGTCATTAAACATCCCTCCCAATTTTCAAGTTTCCTCCTACAAGTTGGCCTTCGAATGTTCAAACAATGAAGCTGAGTATGAGGCTTTGATAGTCGGTCTGAAAATTCTCAAGCAGTTGGGTGCAAAGAAGATTTATGTATATGGCAACTCTGAGTTAGTGATAAAGCAAGTCAAAGGGGAATACCAGGCCAAGCATCCAATGATGTGAGTTTACTGAAACACAGTGCTAGACATTTTCAAGACATTTTCTGAGAACACTTTATCTTTGATTCCAAGAGACAAAAATGTTATTGCTGATTCTCTAGCCACATCAGCCAGCATGTTAAAAATTCCATTGTATCCTAATAAGAAGTATGATATAAATACAAAACACTACCCTGCTGTCAAAACTAATGTTCAATATTGGAAAGTATTTCAAGATGATAAACATATCAGCAACTTATTGCAGACAAAACAAGAGGTTGTAAATTCTCAAATGGACAACTAGTGCTATGAAGACGACTAAGAAATCCATGCAGTAGAGATGCAAGTGCTTCAGCTGAAAGATAACTCCATTCCAAAAGGATTGGTACCTTTGGAAGACATTTTTGATCAATATTATGTTGCACGAAAACCGTCCATGTTATCGATAGAAATGGGAGTGGAAGATCTAAATCTTGGCACTTTGGAAAAGCCAAAAATGGTAAAAATTTAAAAATCTTTGAATGCAAAAATGAAAGGTAAATATCTAGCTTGTTAAGTTCCTATATTAATAGTGTAGTCCCTTATTATGTTAGTGTAGCCCCACTTATTGTTATTGTTGTACCCCTGTAACCCCCATATTGTTATTATTGTGCCCTTACATTATTATTGTTAGGTCGGCTAGGATTACATTGTGGCCCCACTAGGATTATATTGTGGCCCCATGGACTCCCATATATAGAAGGAGGTTTTGTTCATTTGTATCATCCAAGAATTGTTCATTTATGTAATGTATTGGAGGTTTCCCCCTCGAAGTGGCTCATTTCTAAGGCGTTGATATCTCTTTTCTTCTCTTTTTGGAGCTGGTTACACAACATTTGGTATCAGAGCTGGATCAGAAACCTTTCTGTCAGAAGCTAAGAATAATGAATCCCAAGTTGTTGCCCTCTATCCAAAATGAGGTAAATAGATTATTTTCTGCTGGTATCATTGTGTTGAACCCTTAGTTAAACTGAGAGGGGGGGGTGAATCAGTTTAACACATACATGGACTTTTAAAACTTTTCCCTTAAATCTTATTTACACCTTTATTTCATGGTCAACTTAATATGTGAGCAATATTAATTTGTGCGCAGCAAGTATCAAGCAGATTTGTTAATGTAACAGCAGTCTTAATATGCAAGCAACATGTATTAATAAGATTAGATAAACCACATCAACACATAGACATTATACACAGAGACACCAGATATAAGTGGAAACCCATAAAGGGAGAAAACCACATCTTATTATTGTTGTGATGCAAAGGCAAGCTCCAACTCCCTCTCACCACTGATTTTCTGTAGGCACCAACCCATAGGAGGCTCCAACCTCAATTCTGCAACTAAAAGCAAGCCCAACTCCCAGCATCAATTTTCTCTCGTGTGCACCAACCCACAGGAGGCTCCAACCTCACTGTGTTATGGAATCCCCAGCATGAAGTCTAACTCCCATCATATTTCTGCAAACAAACTCACAGAGGCACCAACCTCAATTCTGCTGCGCAACTTGCAAGGAAGCTCCAACTCCCATATATTTTCAAGTAGTGCACCATGAGGGATTAACACTTTCATGAAAATGCTTGCTAACCGTAAGACTCATCAAGCTACAACTTGATAGGGAAGCTCCAACTTCCTTACTCTTTCAAAAGAAAAACACTTGCTGATTTACCTTGGATATTAGCTCTGTTTTGTACCTTCTTCTCTGCTGTTCATCAACTCTTATATCAGACCTGCATCATCTCTGCTCAGCCCCTTCTTCTTCTTTTCTCAGCTCCTCCTTATTCACATTCTTCTTGCAGCTTGCTTATTCTCTTCAACTCTCTTTAATTCTGCTGCACACTCTCTCCTTTTCTCATTCTATTTTCATCCATCTTCTCCCCTTGGATATTACCCTGTTTTATACAAAAACAACTTCATGGTTTTTTGTATTCCACTGGGAATTCGAAATGGACGGCCATGTCTCTTTGCCTTCTGCCTTCTCATCTCTTTTCAGCTCGCTCAGAAAAATGTAACTGTAGGTGCTTATTTTAATATTACAGTGGGATATTTTCTTTCTTCCGGAGACTCTCCAATGCATCACAAACAATATAAACCAACTAAAATATTACATTTAATTACAATGAGAGCTCCAACTCACTCATACCGCCTTTTGGATCGCTGCGCATTTGTCTTTTCTTTGACTGTGTTTGTCCCTTTCTCTCCTCTGTGTGCCTTTCTGTTTATGGCTGCTGCGTAACTCCTGTATTTATGAACTGAATTTTTTCATTTTAATATCAGCGCTTGATATATATATATATATATATATATATATATATATATATATATATATATATAAACCGCTTTCGATCGTAATTCTGGGCAAATTCCAACCCTTTACGCACAGCAAGTGTCTTGTTGATGTGGGAGTTCCGCAAGCGGAACATACATACACCACAACTGTATTAAATAAAGAATCACCCTCCACCTTGAGCCGAGGCCCATGGGTCTACAGACTACCCGACATATTTTAATACCATCGCAACCATCGTTTTATCCTTATGACAGCCTTTATATATATATATATATAACACAACTTTCATTATTAGCCGCTATTTATTATGCCTTTTTAAATCACTCCTGTTAATAATAAAAACGTTAAAACATATAAAAACTCCTTTCGGGCCCTCTTGCCATGTTTCTTGATGCAATATATTGCTCCTCCGATTGTGATTGGTTGCTCCTGCTCCGATTGCGATTGACCACTGTTCATTTTGATATGCCGATGCGATGAATCGCAATTGAAATCTTCCGATTGAGATTGAATCCTTGCGTTTGTCTGACAAGGACACCGTAACTGCCACTTCGATTTTGGCGTTGCACACCTCTCCCTCTCCGATTACCGATCACCGTTCACCGCGCTTACATGCGATTACCGATGCGATTAGACCTGGAACTCAAGTTGCATATGAGTTGTAGTTTATATACCAATCGGGTCCGGACTTCCAATCGCAATCGCAACTCTTATATTCTCCAATGCGATTGACCAGTGCCGATGCGATTAGAGCATGGAACTGAAACATTTTTTAATCATAATTTATAAGTCCATCGTGTCTGGGCTTCAATCGCAATCACAAGTATTTGGTTGAATGTTCCGATTGGTCTATACTGCGATGCTCCGATGCGATTAGGCCGGAATTCAAATATATATTAACCATCATTTATACGCCCATCGGGTTCGAACTCTTAATCGCAATCGCAAGTCTTTTAATATGTGTTGCGATGGTTTTTTTCTTTTCGATGTGATTAAGCCAGATTTCAAACTTATCAAGCCACTGTTTATATGCCCTATCGGGTCTGGAACTCAATCGGAGCTCTTGTCACTATGTTCCGCTGCCAACCTTTTCTCCGATGCGATTGGGTGAGGATACCACTTTATATTACTTCCTTTCCATTGATCATAATGCGCTCCACTTAAATATATATATTAATGTATATGCCTTGGACCATTGCAAAATTTGAAATGCGCGACATTTATATGTATTGTGATGGATATATATGTATCCTCCAGCGGGTTAGGCGATTCCCGAAATAATGTTTGTATATATATACATATATATGTTTATAGATATACTTTGCCGCTTGGGGTTATGCGATTCCTAGAATAAGGTTTATGTATAAATATGTAACGCCCATCGAGTAATGATTCTCGGAATATTATATATCTTTCCTCTAGGTTGGGCGATTCTCAGAATTATAACGGCTCTGCCTCTGCCTCTGCTACTCTGTGACTTTGCCTCTGCCTGTCTCCTTTGCTGTCTCCTTTGCCTGTCTCTGCTATCTCTCTGTTTCTATCTCTTCTTCTTGTCTAATGCTGCTCATTGCTTCTTCAAATGGTCCTGTCTCTGCTTCTCTTTGCTGCCCTGCTTCTTCTTTTTGCTGCTTCTGCTACTCGACCTCTGCCTCTACCTTTGCTGTGCCTCTGTTCTTTGCCTATCTCTGCATCTGATGCCTTCTTTGCACTACATTTATTAAGTTCAACTCTTTTGTACATTACGTTGCCTCTGCTTCTATTCACTGTCTCTGCTTTGTCTGCTACCTCAGTTCCTTATCTATCTTGCTTATTTTGCTGCCTTGCTACCTCTTCTTATGCTTTCTCTGCTCCTTGGCTGATGTTTCAAGTGCTCCTCCTTTGTCATCTCCTTTGCCTTATTGCTGGTTCAGGTGCTGCTCCTTTGTGCTCCTTTTCCATCAATGACAACATTTCCAATAGTCTCCCCCTTTGGCATTGATGGCAACACATCCACCGATAATCCAATGCTTCCTCCAGATTTTCCTCTGTCTAGATTCTTTTAGAAGACTTTTTCTTCTATTTCTTGCTTTTCCTCCCCCTTTGACATCAATGGCAAAGGGTTGCACATTTCTCAGTGTGCATTCTATCTGTTCAGTTCTTCTCTCTGAGATGTGTTTAGGCCTTCTTCTTCTGAATTTGTACCATTCTACTCTAAACTTGTGTACAAGATTTGTTGAGAGAACACTTTGAGGATTATTGGACTTGAATATAAACTTAAAGATTATGAATGCCCCATGTGACATATCAACCTTGCTTCAACTATACTTCAGCCTATATTATAATCTTCATCTGCGATGCATATCTATTGAAGAAGGTTGTAGTTGGAGTCTATCTTCTTCTGCAATAATCAACTGCAGTACAACATCTGTTCAATTGTGATGATGCCACTATGTTTTTTATAACTGTTGTTCACTTTTCTTACCTGTTGGTGATGATATGAGCTAGGATGCTGATAATGATATTACACTTAATAGCTCCAGGTCTTTGTTACTGATGTGATCAATGAATTAACTAGAATTTGATCTAAGAGATCAAATGCCTTTACTGCTTGCATAATGAACTTTCACAACAAAACCTTGAGGTAGGATGCATTCAATGTATTGGTCTATCACTTATCAACCATGCAATTCATTTATGACATAAGGAGGTTATGTATGTCAATGATCAATCTCTCTTTTAAAGGTGAGTTACCAGCAAATCCCTTGTGCTGAAGCAGTATTTAGATGAAAAAGAACTTTTGAGCTTCAAATGGTAATCACAGCTAGTCCTTTATTCTTCATATACTTTGACTGTTCTATCAAGATGAACTTCTACGAGAGCATATTCAAGATGTTTAATTGAAAACTTAGCAAACAGATTTCACACTATTTTGTAACTGTTCTTAAGAAAGAGGCCTTGAAGATATACATGTACCAAATTCAAGAAGGCATGCAATTATATATATAGAACAAGATATTGCTTCAGTGCTCAATATACTACTTCAAGTGTAAGCAAGATAATGTTATTTTTGCTCTGCTACTGACCTTTTCATGCTGAATGCAGATAACCCTGGGAATTTTACCTTGATGCATTCTTTCCATAGTCCTTTTGATCCTGAGAACCTGTTTTATCCTGACCTAGCTGGCTGATCTCCCCCTGGAATGATATTCTCATTTCTATTCTCTCCATGAAACTGTGCTTTCTCTTTATATCAGAGATACTATCCCTAGTCTATCCATTGTAATGCTAATCATACATGTATCAGCAAGATAATGCTTGGTAATCTGTTGATAAGCATGTTGCTTGTGCCTAAACACCAATTGATATTACTTTGATAAACCATGCAGAGATTTTACTTCAGCTTGCATATTTACCCGTCATTAAGACATCCTTCATAAATTCTATTATTGAGCTTTCCACTGTTTTCAACAACAATCATCAATATACTAAGTCTGATCTTGGCATCATTAATCTTTTGCTTTTTCTGTCATTTTATTCAGAGGAAGTCACAACATTTTATTTTCTATGACAGTTCCAGAATCATTGCTGCTTTATATATTGCTTTATATACCAATTCGACTGTTCTGACAGGATGATCTTCGGGAAGACATTTTCAATTTCTTTGCTTGGAATCTTCATGGGCAGATCATTCACTTAACTGTAATTCTCCAAGGGACATTTTCATAGATGAAGGAAGTAATGATACAGTGATGATAGGCTCTTTTTCTTACTCATCTTTCTTAAGGTGAATCATTGTTCATACTAGCAGAATGTTGCACACTGTGATCATCACTTAATGTGCTGATGTCTTCTTAACTTAGATGATCATGGCTAATGTTTACTCTCTACCACCATGGTTGCTTGCTGTATTTTCTTCTTTCATTACTCTGTCAGCTATTGAATGCTTCAGATAATCTTCTTCCTCTCTAGTTCTCTTGTTAGAGGAATTTTCCTTTTTCTTCCTGATCTCATAGTTGTTCTCATTTCATGGAGCTCTTCTTAGACTACCTTCATGGGGTCTATATATGAACTGCTCTCCCCCTGGGATGTTGCTTCATATTTGTCACTGGATGGATTTTTTCTTTGCTTCCTAGAGCAGCTCCCCCTGAGACTATGGAGGATTCGTTATGTTATTGAGATAACAGGCTCCCCCTTTCTCTTTTCCTTCCATACCTTATTGGGGTTCATCATAATGTCTGCTCTTCTTATAGATTCATAGTTTTGATTTATCTGTTTTGATCCCATCATCTGTCTAGAGTTCTTTAATGTATATGGCAGATTGCAGTCCTTTGCTTTGTGACCAAGTTTGAGGCATACATAACATCTTATTTTATCATAGTGCATTTGAGTTGATGTATAATACTTTGTTCCCCTTCTTGAATACATTTTACATTCAACAGATTTATGTCCAAAATTATTGCATGCATAACAGTAGCCATGGAAATAATTTGTGTACCTGGTGAAGGATTTTCTTTTCCATATGCTTGCTTGAGGGGTTCTTCTCTTTTGCTGCATCCTTTGCTGGTTGGACTGGATTGGCTTTGTCTTACAATATGCTGCATTATGTCCTGGTTTATGACAAGAGAAATATGTGCTATTTTTCATAGGAGGGAGGAACCTCCTTTGACATCTTCCGAATTTGTTCAATTCATCCTTAGGAGCATATGAGCCTTTAGCAGTTAATTGTTTCATCTTCTCATTATCTGTTCTTTCATGTTGCTGCTTGATTCTATTTGTTTCTCTGCAACTCATGTTCTTGCTGGCTTCTTCTTCTGTAGGAATTTGTTGAGCTGTTTCACTATTCTTTATAGCTTTTACAAAAATGATTTTCTTGTTATCTTCTTCCTTGGGCTTACTGGTTTCTCCTTCATATCCTATCCCAGTATTTATGAGAGGTGACCTTTGTGCATTTAGAATCTGGTCCAACTGTCCAGAGCCTTTCATTAGTGGTGTATTCATTAATAGTTCTCTTTGGGCTTTTTCTAAATTCTTTCTTAGGCTCACTACTTCTTCTTCCAATTTTTCACATTCCAGATTTTTCTCTCTCATTTGTTGCAGCAGAGTGTCTTCTACTTTCTCTGCCTCTTCAAGCTGTGTCTTCAGGCCAATAATTTCTTTCCTATCTTCATATTCTCTCTCATCACATATTTCCACCACTGTCTTAAGGTCTTTGTTTTCATTTTTCAATTTTTCTATTTCAGTAAAAGCAGTGTCAAGTTTTGCTTTTTCTTCAGCTGCAATTTCTTCATGGCTCTTACTACCATTCACACTAGCAGCTACCTCATTTGATTGAATATTTTCCTGTTGACATGAATTTTTCTTCTTCTTAATTCTCTTCTCCTTCTTGACAATGCATTCCTCTGTGTCTATTCCATGCATGAAATGCAATCTGTCCCAGATTTCTTTTGCAAAGTCTAGATCCATTATCAACTCAAGGTCATTGTTATGAACACTTTCATATATCACACTTTTTGCCTTGGCATTCCTCTGTTGTTCTTTCACTGTGGGGGAGTCTGTGCAGTAACCATCACATACAAGCTTCCAAACCTCAGGTTCATAGGCCATTAAACCTGTTTTAACCTTATCTCTCCATTCAGGAAAGTTTGTTGTATTTAGCACAGGTACATTTTGATAGTCCATGACTTAACCAGATCTCCTTCAAGCTATTAAGCTTACACCAAAGGAACCTGCTCTGATACCAATTGTTGAACCCTTAGTTAAACTGAGAGGGGGGGGGTGAGTTAGTTTAACACATACATGGAATTTTAAAACTTTTCCCTTAAATCTTATTTACACCTTTATTTCATGGTCAACTTAATATGTGAGCAATCTTAATTTGTGAGCAACAAGTATCAAGCAGATTTGTTAATGTAACAGCAGTCTTAATATGCAAGCAACATGTATTAAGCAGATTAGATAAACCACATCAACACATAGACATTATACACAGAGACACCAGATATAAGTGGAAACCCATAAAGGGAGAAAACCACATCTTATTATTGTTGTGATGCAAAGGCAAGCTCCAACTCCCTCTCACCACTGATTTTCCGTAGGCACCAACCTACAGGAGGCTCCTACCTCAATTCTGCAAGCTACAACTTGCAAGGAAGCTCCAACTCCCATCAATTTTCTGCAGGCACCAACCTACAGGAGGCTACTAACTCAATTCCCGCAAGCTACAACTTGCAAGGAAGCTCCAACTCACAATTTTCTGTGCACCAACCTACGAGGCACTAACTCCATTCCGCAAGCTACAACTCGCAAGGAAGCTCCAACTCCATCTATTTTCTGTGCACCAACCTACGTGAGGCTCTACCTCACTAGCCATAACCGACATCTATCAAGTTACAACTTGATAGGAAGCTCCAACTTCCTTACTCTTTCAAAAGAAAACACTTTCTCTCGATTTACCTTGATACGTTCTGTACCTTCTTCTCTGCTGTTCATAAACTCTTATATCAGACCTGCATCATCTCTGCTCAGCCCCTTCTTCTTCTTTGCTCAGCTCCTCCTTATTCACATTCTTCTTGCAGCTTGCTTATTCTCTTCAACTCTCTTTAATTCTGCTGCACACTCTCTCCTTTTCTCCTTCTATTTTCATCAATCTTCTCCCCTTGGATATTACCCTGTTTTATACAAAAACAGCTTCATGGTTGTTTGTATTCCACTGGGAATTCGAAATGGACGGCCATGTCTCTTCGCCTTCTGCCTTCTCATCTCTTTTCAGCTCACTTAGAAAAATGTAACTATAGGTGCTTATTTTAATATTATAGTGGGATATTTGCTTTCTTCCAGAGACTTGCCAATGCATCAAAAACAATATAAACCAGCTAAAATATTACATTTAATTACAATGAGAGCTCTAGCTCACTCATACCGCCTTTTGGATCGCTGCGCATTTGTCTTTTCTTTGACTGTGTTTGTACCTTTCTCTCCTTTGTGTGCCTTTCTGTTTATGGCTGCTGCGTAACTCCTGTATTTATGAACTGCATTTTTTCATTTTTATATCAGCACTTTATATATATATATATATATATATATATATATATATATATATATATGAAACTGCTGACTGTAATTCGAGGCAAATTCCAACCCTTTACGCACAGCAAGTGTCTTGTTGATGTGGGAGTTCCGCAAGCAGAACATACATACACCACAACTGTATTAAATAAAGAATCGCCCTCCACCTTGAGCTGAGGCCCATGGGTCTACAGACTACGCGGCATATTTTAATACCATCGCAACCATCGTTTTATCCTTATGACAGCTCTTATATATATATATATATATATAACCCAACTTTCATTATACTAGCTTCCTTTTATTATGCCTTTAAATCAATTCTCGGCGTATATAATAAAAACTATTTAAAACATATAAAAACTCCTTTCGGGCCCTCTTGCCATGTTTCTTGATGCAATATATTGCTCCTCCGATTGTGATTGGTTGCTCCTGCTCCGATTGCGATTGACCACTGTTAATTTTGATATGCCGATGCGATGAATCGCAATTGAAATCTTCTGATTGCGATTGACTCCTTTGTGCTTGTTCCGATTGCAATTGATCGCAATCGCGACTTCGAATACTCCGATGCGATTGACCTCTCCTACTCCGATTGCGATTGATCACTGTTCACTGCATTTTGCTGATGCGATTAGACCTGGAACTCAAGTTGTATATGAGTTGTAGTTTATATACCAATCGGGTCCGGACTTCCAATCGCAATCACAACTCTTATATTCTCCGATGCGATTGACCAGTGCCGATGCGATTAGAGCATGAAACTGAAACATTTGTTAATCATAATTTATAATTCCATCGGGTCCGGGCTTCAATCGCAATCGCAAGTATTTGGTTGAATGTTTCGATTGGCCTATACTGTGATGCTCCGATGCGATTAGGCCGGAATTCAAATATATATTAACCATCATTTATACGCCCATCGGGTCCGAAATCTTAATCGCAATCGAAAGTCTTTTAATATGTGTTGCGATGGTTTGTTTCTTTCCGATACGATTAAGCCGGATTTCAAACTTATCAAGCCACTGTTTATATGCCCTATCGGGTCTGGAACTCAATCGGAGCTCTTGTCACTATGTTCCGCTGCCAACCTTTTCTCTGATGCGATTGGGTGAGGATCCCACTTTATATTACTTCCTTTCCATTGATCATAACGTGCTCCACTTAAATATATATATTAATGTATATGCCTTGGACCATTGCAAAATATGAAATGCACGGCATTTATATGTATTGTGATGGATATATATGTATCCTCCAGCGGGTTAGGCGATTCCCAGAATAATGTTTGTATATATATATATATATGTTTATATATATACTTTGCCGCTTGGGGTTATGCGATTCCCAGAATAAGGTTTATGTATAAATATGTAACGCCCATTGGGTAATGATTCTCGGAATATTATATATCTGTCCTCTGGGTTGGGCGATTCTCGGAATTATAACGGCTCTGCCTCTGCCTCTACTGCTCTGTCACTTTGCCTCTGCCTATCTCCTTTGCTGTCTCCTTTGCCTGTCTCTGCTATCTCTCTGTTTCTATCTCTTCTTCTTGTCTAATGCTGCTCCTTGCTTCTTCAAGTGGTCATGTCTCTGCTTCTCTTTGCTGCCTTGCTTCTTCTTTTTGCTGCTTCTACTACTCGACCTCTGCCTCTGCCTTTGTTGTGCCTCTGTTTTTTTCCTATCTTTGCATCTGCTGCCTTCTTTGCACTACATTTATTAAGTTCAACTCTTTTGTACATTACGTTGCCTCTGCTTCTATTCACTATCTCTGCTTTGTCTGCTGCCTCAGTTCCTTATCTGTCTTGCTTCTTTTTCTACCTTGCTACCTCTTCTTATGCTTTCTCTGCTCCTTGGCTGATGTTTCAAGTGCTCCTCCTTTGTCATCTCCTTTGCCTTATTGCTGGTTCAGGTGCTGCTCCTTTGTGCTCCTTTGCCATCAATGACAACATTTCCAACACATTGTGCTTCTTCGTTTTTAAATTTGGATGTCTAATATAATACCATTAGGAAAGAAGACAAGAGATATTCGCTTGTGCATTGATTTCAAAAATCTGAACAAAGTTTCATTGGAGGAAAATTACCCACTACCGAAGATGGACCATATTCTACAAAGGGTAGTTGGATCTTCTAGAATTTCATTGTTGGATGGATACTACGCTTATAATCAGATTCTTGTTCCCCGATATGATCAGGAGAAGACGACCTTCAAATCACCATGGGGTACTTTCATGTATGCCAAAATGCCCTTCGGATTGAAGACTGCAAGGGCTACTTTTTAGCGAGCAATGGAAATTGATTTTGCCAATGAAAAGGATGCATTTTTTGTCATTTATCTTGACGATATCACTGTTTTTTCTAAAACATATGAGCAACACTTGCAACACTTCAAAATAGTCTTCCAGATATGCATAAATTTTGGCATATCGCTGAACCCAAAGAAGATTCGTTTTGCTATTGAAGAAGGTCAATTGTTGGGCCATATCATATCAAAAGATGGAATTAGGATATATCCTTCAAGAATTGAATCAATTCAAACTTTGGACTATCCTAGGAGCAAAAAGGAAATTTATTCATTTAATGGCAAAATCAATTTTTTGAGAAGGTTTGTTCCCAATCTTGTTGAACACTTAAGGTATATTACTGACATGTTGAAGAAAGATAGTGAAGTAAAGAAGTCTGAAGAGGTGAAAAAAAACATTCAATAAAGTCAAGTTTGATTTGTCTCATGCTCCTATCCTTATTATTCCATATCATACACTTTATTTTATCATTTTTTCATTTTCCTCACAGCATACTATTGTTGTTCTCCTCATGCAAAAGAAAAATAAGAATATAGAGCAGCCCATCGCCTTTTTCATTAGAACCATAAAAGATGTAGCCTTGAATTATAACATCATTGAGAAACAGGCATTGGCATTAGTCAAAGCATAGAAGGAATTTCGGTTCTACATTTTAAATTCTCATGTCATTGCATATGTTCCAAAAGTTGTTGTCAAATATGTGCTTACATAGAATGATCCTGAAGGGAGACGAGGTAAATGGATTGCTGCCATGTTAGATTATGATTTGGAGATCAAGCCCACAAAGCCGATCAAAGGATAGGGCCTAGTGAAGCTCATGGCAGATTCAAATATTCATGCCTTGTACATCCATTTCATTGCTGCATTATCTGAAGAAAAAGATGTTGAAACGTTACCTGAGGTAGCTGAAATTTTCTCTTTATCACCTTGGTATGCTGATATAGTACATGTTTTGCAACATTTGAGTCCTCCTCCTAGATTTCGAAGTAGTAAAACAAGATATTTAAAGTTAAAATATCTTAAGTACTGTATTCTTAATAGTGTCTTATATTGGAAATATCTGGGTGGAGTATTACTGAATTGTTTGGTCGAAGGAGAAGTTGAAAAAGTCATGACAGATTTCATAAAGGTGACTATGGCGGGCATATTTATTGGAAGACTGCAGCTAATAATATCTTGAGGGTGAGCTTCTATAGGCCAAGCTTATTTTTTGATTTTTACAAAACAATCATGAGTTGTCATGAATGTCAAATATTTCAGGGAAAGAGAAAGCTCTTGCCTTTACCTCTAAAAGCAATTGAAGTGCATGCGTCATTCCAGCAGTGGGGACTTGACTTCATTGGAAATAATTATCCTCCATCATCAGTTCAGAACAAATGGATTTTCACTACCGTATATTATTTCACAAAATGGATTGAAGCCATCCCCATGAGGCAAGCGAACGACATTGTTATCATTCAGTTTTTTGAGAACAATATTCTGTCTCATTTTGGCTGTCGACAAAATATTATCACTGAAAATGAAACTACCTTCAAGTATAAGAAGATGATTGAATTTTGTGACAAGTTTCACATTAGGCTTGGTCATTCAACAACATACTATCCTCAGGGAAACAGGCTTGCTGAATCATTAAATAAATCTTTGGCGAACATAATAAAAAATATGTTGCAATAAAACAAGAGGAATTGCCACAAGAAACTCGCCAATTCTCTATGGGCGGATAGAGTTGGCACCAAGAGATCAATTAGCAAGTGACCTTTCTAGCTTGTCTATGGCATTGACATGGTTTTCCCTTCTTCTCTAGCTGTACCGGTGATGCAAATTCTGCAAGATATTGACAGGTAACCTAATGACATTCAACAAAGAATTAGCCAAATGATCCATCTATAACAGTCAAGAGATGAATTTTTCAGTCATAATTCAAATCTTCATGAGAAAATTAAAAATATTTTTGATAGGAAAACCAAAGCAGATGATTCCAAGCTTGGGGATGTTGTTCTTCATTGGGATGCCTAGAATGAAGACAAGAGTAAGCATGGGAAGTTCAAAAATCTATTGAAATGACCTTACAAGATCACTGCATTCAAAGGAAACAAAGAATTTTTACTATAGGATCTTGAAGGACAAGAAGTGCTCGAAGGACCAATCAATGGTAGGTTCCCCAAACACGATATAACTTGATCATTGAATAAGAAGTTCACTGTCATTTTACATGTCATTTTAAATTTGATGTCCCAAAAAATAAGCAAGTTGTTGCAGAAATTTGAAGCCCGAGGAGAAGGCCATGAGACTTCTACAAACAACTCATGTTTTATTTAAAAAGGTTAAAAAGTTTCAGTCAGTTGTCAAGTCAGAGTCAAGTCATTTTTTTTTAGTCAAAGTTTCCAGTTTCTTCAAGTTTTTCAAAGTCCACTTTGACTCCATCGCCCAATGGTAAGGTTGCCTGATCTACGGTGTTATTGACACCTCCTGAAGGAGCTGCCATCCCCAGCTGGAGCCAATGTTAGCCCAGGTATGTCAGTGATCAAATGACTCTTTCAGTTGTTTTTCATTAGGTCATAGTTACAAAAAAATTATTTTTCGAACCAGTTCTCAGAAATAATTTTGGTCTTTGAAAAAAGGCTAAACCATGTATGCTTCCCCTTCATTTCATTTATCATAATCATTTTCAAGGTAATCGCCATCATTAGTTTCAAGATCTCATTCTCCATAATCATCATTCAATAGGTCTAGGGTTATGTCATTTTATTTCATTTGGGTCAAGTCTAGGTTCAGCCCTGCCTTTGGAAAAATATTCAAATTTTCACTAAAATAAAGCAGTGGCCCTCCAGTTCATCCATAAAACACTAGTGCAGGAGCAGGCATGTTAATTAAGTTCAAATAAATCCATCTCTCTTGTTTCATATGGCTCAAATTTCAAGAAAATGTTTCAAACATTTCTTCTCTGTCTCACTGTTCCATGAAATATTGTTTCAATGTCTCACTATCTCTTTTAAAGGGTCAAAAAATCATCATCCACTACCAGAGCTCCAAGGGAGGTAATTTTGACCTACTGTCCTAGTCAAATGCAGAAGAGGGTCATTTCAAGCTTCAAATACATCTTATCTGTGTTAAAAAGTCATGTCCATGTGAAAGTTCAAAGTTCTTCAAAAGCAGTCTCATTGTCTCATGAAAAGGAGAGAATTTTTCTCAAGGTCTCATTGTAAAAGCCTAATAAGGTCATCCCAAGTGTGAGGGAATGAAAAAGAGGTTAACTCTATCCTCTTATCTTATTCAAATATCCAAAGAGTCACCTTTCATGTCAAAGGGTTCAAAAGTAGTTTTCTTTCTTCTTACCTCAATTGGAAAATCCAACATGTCATCCTCCAAGTTGCACAAAAGGTTTTAAAAAGGGTCATTTCAAAGGTCTTGCAGAGTGAAAGAAAATAAATTTTAATTCTTCTCATCTCATTTGAAGGGGTGACATGTTGTTTTCAAATTGAAACAAAGTTAAAGAGCTGTGGTAATATCATGTGAAAAGGTGAAGGTCTTCTCAGTAACTTATGAAAGGAAAAAACATACAACCTTTCCATTCATTGTTACCTTTTTCTCTGTGTGTGAGTACCTCTCTTGCTCATTTTCCCTCTAAATTAAGTGTTACAAACTCTAAAATCTAGCATTGAAAGTTCATTTGTTACCCTTCTAGCTTATTTTCTCCCTAATCGGACTCCTCTGTTATGTTTCTGTTGGTGAGGGAAAGTGCATTGTTACCCTTATGTTGTCTAAGAAAATATGTGTTACGCTCTTGTCTTAGCGAAAAAAATATGTGTTACGCTCCTGTCAAGGCTCGAAAATCCGTGTTACGCTCCTGTCAATCTATAAAATCTGTGTTACGTTTTTGGGACTAAAAAAACACATTGTTACACTCCTGTTGGGTGAGGGAACCTAGTGTTACGCTTCCAGACAGTGTAAAAAGCAATTGTTACACTTCTGTGAGGTAAGGGAAAAGCGTTGTTACACTTTTGAGTTGGAACTAAAGCTTATTTATGCTTCAGAGTTGGAATTAAAGTTTTGTTAAGCTTCTGTGGTAGCCTCCGGAGTGAATTGAAGCCCGAAAAAATCCATCTTTCGACCTCATCTCTTGGTGTAGCTTCTCCACAAGGTAAGAAAATTCCTCAAGCTTATTTTGGTCACAATTTGCATATTTATTTTAATCATTTCATGTCATTAAAACCCTTTTCATCTCTTTACTTTCCACATATTAAAAAAAATTCTTCAGCCAAAACCCTAACCTATTCAACCCAAACCCTAACCCTTTCATCTAAACCCTACCCTATTTCATTAATACAACCCTATGCCCATCTACATTTCTACCACATCAGCCTCATAACATGTCAACAAAAATAAAATCCTAATCTAAAGTTATTTTTACACATTGAGAGGAACAAAAACACTAAAAACATACAAGACTATGTTTTAGGGTTTTGAGGGACTTAGAATTACCCATTTTCATCCATTCTATTTTCCTTGTGGAGCTAAGGAGTCATCATGTCTTAACAATTTTTATCAAAAATATTGTCCAGCTCCATAACCATAAAAAATCAAAACATTTCTTCCCTAGTTTTTTCCCACATCCCAAATTGGGAAATGACTATTTTTTGAGGATTTGAATGACTTCCACTCATCCATTTGCTTTCATTTCGCCTTCATTATGGAGAAAAGACACCATCCTACTCTGAAATTTTATCATAATTTTTACTCAACCCCATGACCCCTTTTTCACCTTAAAAACTTCTCTTACTGTTGCACAGGCCATTCTCAGAGTAAAATTTGGGAATTTACCGTGTTTTAGACATTTTGATGTGTTCCACTCATCCATTTGACTTCATTCAACCTTAAAAATGAAGCTGACACACAACATTATCCACTCAAAATTTCTATAATTTTTTTCAGCTTCAAGACCTTCCATTTCATCCACCAAACTCACACCTTCATACACTTTGTTTTCCAAATTTCCATTCTCATCAACTCATTTCATTGACATCCTATGGTTTTCATCATTCTAGTGACCACCACAATGGAAAGTGAAAAGAAGAGCTTCAAAGGAGGGCACCATCTCAGACTTGAGCCATTCACCATGCACGATATTAATGCTTCACCATTGGCTAGAATATGGTTTCAAAGAACTCAGTGCTTAACATTTTGTGAAAGGCTAATGGAATGAGGGTGTCATCTTCAATTGTCCAATATTTTTGAAACCAACTACAATATGGGAAAGGTCACTCTTGCAGGTGTGAAGATAATTTTATCACCTGACCTATTTGCTTCAGATACAGGTGTTCCATCTTAGGGAGAGCAGTGGTTCAAGGGTATGGTTCTTGACATTGAAAAATACAAGCAATTTCTAAAGCCTCATGCTAGAGATGATCCATAATTTATTTTTCCTTTTATAAACCTCAGAAACAAGTATGATCTGTTGATGATGTTTATAATTAAGTACTTTAAATGCGAAGGAATATTCTTCAGGCTATACAGGTATCACATCAGGTTTTTGATGCATTTTACCAGAGTCAAAATACATGATTTGCCTTATTATTTATACAGGAGATTGATAAGGATGGTTGAAAAGGTTCAAAGCAGAAGAGAACATCATCATAGTAGTCTCTTTCATCATGGCCTTATCAAGCTCATTCTATTGCATCACTTTTCCTCCATAAACATGACATGGGAAGACTTCTTGGAGAGGTTTTTAGCAGAGCTTTCTATCTTACCTATTACATCATCACCACAACTAATGGAGGTTGGGTCTTCTAGCAGGCTTATTCAACTTTCATACGTCCCTAGGGTTGTGAGATTTTCTCACACATATGAGAGAGGCAGGAGGCAAGTTTTTGTGTCCAAGACTACCAGGAGATTTCTTACACTTGGCACCCATGATGATCAATGTCAGATAGAGGAGCAGCCTTTTTTACATTAGCATGATGAGTCAGTGCCAATGGAGCCTGAGGTATCAGAACATGAGGAGGTAATATCAGTTGAATACATCATAAAAGATAAGGATAAAAATATTGTAGATTTGAAAGATGCCTTCTCCATTACCCAATCTCAGATTACTTTCCTTGAGCGGGAAGATCTTTAATTGCAAATGAATTAACTCCTCCAAATTACATACAAATCAAACATGGAGGTAAACAAAGGTAAATGCAAGAATATTTTTATTTTTGACCAAGTGCAGGAGATAGAGGCTGAAGTACATGAAAAAATACCAATAACAAGAGGCCTAAAAAGGGCATTGGAGCAAGAGAAACAACAAATTCATCAATCAAAAGAGTTAACATTTGATGAGCTCATTGCCATGGAGATCAATGAAGATAAATAAATTTGGCTATAAAGAGTTAATGAACGTCTGGAGAAGTTATTGGATAATGCTAAAAGGGATAACAAGCTGCAAAGGCACATGACAAGTCATTATCGAACCAGGGATACCATTTCTCAAATAAGCTTGAAACCAGTCAAAAATAGGCTTAAAGAGGCACAAATGAAGCTCAAATATAAGGACAACTTGGATTTATTGGCTAAAGCTTCATTAGCTATATATCCTATCTCTTTCAGGTGTCAAAGAACCAATTTTGAAGGCTTTGGATAAATTTTGGTATCTTTCATATTTTTCGCAGAATTCTGGAAAGTTTTCATTGTAGAAGGGTTACAGACACTTATGAATTTTGATTTGGAGGCAGCCAAATGGTTATTTATTTACAAGGATGGATGCATTTTTATTATTACATCATAGATAAGTAACCCTGCTAGCATGATGATCAGGAGATCATGTCCAAGTTTTGCAAATTGCTCAAAAATGAAAGTGTTCAAAAGTGGTTTCAATCTAAACGACCAACAAGGTCTCTTCGCTATGATTTTGGCGCCGCAAACGGTTCTCAAAACCAAGGTCATATGCAAAAGTTATTGAGGTTTGAAATCTCCAGTAAAATCCAAAATTTAGTTGACCAAGTTTGACTTTTTAACTTTGGAAAAATTAAAAAAAGAATATTCCAAGAACATTCCCTAGAATATTCTATTCGGGCGTATCAATGGTCAACAAGTGGCATTGGAGGATTGGTCAATGGTTTGACTTATTTGGATTTTGTCCAATCAATAGGTGCCATGTGGCAAGCTCGGAGGCCACCACGTGGGCCTAGGCCAGTAGAAAATCGCGTTACAAAATATTTGCAATACCTTTGCAGGATTTGAACCATAATCTCATCTCCACCAACCCACAGGCCCAACCGGTCGACTTGCACATTAGTTCTTACAACTCTATTGGTTCGAGCTCAATTTCAGGTTTGAATTTAATTTGGGCTGAGGTTAAAAGAGCTAGCCCCCATCTGATGTGACCACACCATATGACTGGGGGCACGACAATCTCAAACGACAATCCATAATAGTTGGACCGTTGACGTTAACTCTGCATGTTGCCATGTGGGTTTTACATTAAATGCCACGTTTTATTGTAATGGTTATGGTTAACACTTTCTACAATAAATTTTACATTTAATGCCTCCGCCATCTTTGGGGCATGTTCCACCTTTTCTAGAGAAATTTCTGAATTTGGAGCGCTAACTAGCAGTTACTCCACATTTAGTGGGTTTTTGGGGGACATTGGGCAGTTTTATTTGGGAGGCTATAACTCTCTCATTATTGAACCAAATGGGACGAAATTTTAGTAAATTTTGGGTCTCTTGGATCTTATGAACAGTTTGTAATAGGTTTAAGGTTGAACAGAGGTGATCTAAAATAGATTTTTCTTCGAGGAAGATGAAGAAGCCATCAGGTCCATCATGGAGAAGGCACTGTATTGGGTAATATTTCACTGTTTAGTGTGAAAGAAAAGCCATTTATAGCTATTTTCTATCTTCTGAAGCTGAATTTACAACTGGTTTTTCCTATTGAGGCATATTTTTACCTGTGTAACCATTTTGAGCAAATTAATAGAGCAAGGACATGCCGTTGGGGAGCCTTGGACTGGCAGATGTAGCCCAGGAGGGGTGAACTGCCTCAAAACTTTGTTGTGTTATGTGATAATGAATTTTAATTGTTGTGTATTTCTGTTGTGATATTTTAAACAATAAATTTACTTAACTAATCCTCACACATAAAACTCAGAAACATAACCAAAACTACTTTAACTAACCTGCAACTCATGGAGAACACTTTGCACACTAAATTATATTAGAATGGATACTTTGCATAGCGTAACAAATACAATCCATTTCAGATCAGGTTGGTATCACAGTTGGTGTTTTGGGCATTAGGATAGGTAGTGTTTCTCTCTGTATTGTTCTTGTGCAAAATGATTTGTTTAAAAGTTTGCATTATAACCCTTGCAAGTAGTGCAGAGCCATTCTGGGGCAGCATTTGTTGTAGGTTTTTGAGGCTTACTAGGCTGAGTTTGCTAGGGGGTGAAGGAATAGCTATGGATAGCTAAGTCCTGGAGAGGACAAAAAGGAAGAAAGGACTGAAGGCTTATTCCTTACCCCAAAGTACCTTAAGGTCACCATTGAAACACAAACCCTCTTGACAATTGTTTGTTAAGAAACTCTTGGATTTTGTTTGTTGTTTGGCTGCTTGAATAAGAGTTGGTATTTACAGCCATTTGGTTTAAAAAAATATTGTCATTTGGTTAAAAAAGCTTTGTCATTTGTTTTGAAAGATTTGAGAACTTTATTGAATTTCCTTTTGTTCATTGACATCATAGTGACAACTTCTACAAGTGAAGTTTCCTCCTTCACAAGATTATTCGATGATGATATGAAGCGTGACTTTATTATATTGAAGGACATGGTGTAGATTTTGTTTAAGGATAAAAGAGAAAGCACTGAACTTCGTGAACAATTGTTTTCCATGAAGGGAGAGAAGGAAGAAATTCTTCAAAGATTGCATGATATGGAGAGGCAGCTCCATCAAGCCCAAGAGGCTTTGACCAAGAAAAGTCATGAGGAAGAGGTAATCCATTCTAATTTGTCTTCGCTTTCCTCTTTATAAAGATTTGTTGGTTCTTTCGAAAAAATTACAAGAGGTATAGGGTCCAAATTAATGATTAAAATGGGCTATGAAGGTAAGGGTTTAGGCAAGCATGCACAAGGCATGGTTGAACACCTTTTTGTTGAGGAATGACCCAAGAATATTGGTCTTGGTTATGTGCAATTTAATGGCAAAGACTTCAAAACCATGAAAGCATGTGAGGCTACTTTAAAGAGAACCTTTATTCCAAGTTCTAAGATGCAAATATGTCAAATTTGTTTCAAAGATGATTTCTAGTTCTTTAAGCCTTTGTTGTAGCAAGAATATGGTAGACATGCAGGTTATGGCAAGCATGCAAGTTCATACATTTTTCAAGGCAAAAATGGTGATATTAGTCTACAAATGAAAGCTGTAGCCTCTACTAGTTCATATTCTCATAAAGACAAAAAAGATGAACATTCAGAGCAGTGCAAGAGGTATAAATATTCTCATGATCAATTTGATTGTGTTTCTGCAAGGCATGATCATTTTGCATGCTTAAAAGTAAGAAAAATTTGATGTACATATTGTGGTCAATTTAACCATGATGTTTCGAGTTGCTAGATGAGGAAGAAATCATACAGGAAGCAGATGAGGCAAAGACAACTTGTAAAGAAGGTGCATAAGATTTGCAAATTTTTCCAAAAGAGGGGACATGTTGTCTCCCGTTGTTGGAAATTGCATCCAACTAGTCATCCAAAGCACAAGCAGCAAGAGGACAGAAAGATTGGTGCAAGTGGAACCAAGGATTCCATTATTGATGTGAAAACGGAATTTTCACATGAGGAAGAGTTGCAGTAGAAAAATTCGCCATGGAAGTGGCTTGGTAAGAAGTGGATGGACTTCTTGGTATAATAAGACGTACTAATTTTGTACATATGAAAATTTCGGTTGTATGCATGTATTTTATGCTGTAATTTCTTGTTTTTTTGAGCCACCTTGGATCATTGATCAAGCCAGTGATGTACAGTTTACTTCTGCAAATTTCTCGCCAGAAATTCTCTGAGTGAGTGCAAGAAAGACAGCTCTTGACAAGAGGACAAGTGCATTGAGGAAGGGAATTGTGAATTTCTTTCTAGTTGTGGTTCAAAGTCAGTAGCCATGCAAGGAAAGTGTTTTGAGGCTGAAGAAAAGAGGGTGCAGTACTCTTATTTGTTGTACAGATCAGTTTCAGTAGTCTAGAGAGATTTTGGGGTCCAAAAGCTTCTCGTTTGGGAGGTATGATCAGGAGATCATGTCCAAGTTTTGCAAATTTCTCAAAACTGAAAGTGTTCAAAAGTGGTTTCAATCTGAATGACCGGAAAGGTCTTGTTGCTACGATTCTGGCAGTGCTAATGGTTCTCAAAACCAAGGTCGTATGGAAAATTTATTGAGGTTTGAAATCTCTAGTAAACTCCAAAATTCAGTTGACCAAGTTTGACTTTTTAACTTTGGAAAAATTAAAAAAGAATATTCCAAATAATATTTTGGGAATATTCCTTGGAATATTCCAAAAAATATTCCATTCAGGTGTATCAATGGTCGAAAAGTGGCATTGGAGGATTGGTCAATGGTTTGACTTATTTGGATTTTTTCCAATCAATAGGTGCCACATGGCAAGCCTGGAGGCCGCCATGAGGCCCCAGGCCGGTGGAAAATCGCATTACAAAATTTTTGCAATACCTCCGTAGGATTTGAACCATGCTCTCATCTCCACTAGCCCATAGGCCCAACCGGTCGGATTGCACGTTAGTTCTTACAACTCTATGGATTCAAGCTCTATTTCAGGTTTGAATTTAATTTGGGCGAAGGTTAAAAGGGCTAGCCCCCATCTGACGTGACCACACCGTATGACCAGGGGTGCAGAAATTTCAAACCACAATCCAAAACAGTTGGACCATTGATGTTAACTCTGCATGTGGCCACGCAAGTTTTACATTAAATGCTACATTTTGTTGTAACGGTTATGGTTAACACTTTCTCCAGTGGTCAGGGCAGCAGTCACCATGTGACCGCCCCACCCTACAATAAATTTTACATTTAATGCCTCCACCATATTTGGGGCGCGTTCTACCTTTTCTGGAGAAATTTCCGAATTTGGAGCGCTAACTAGCAGTTACTCCACATTTAGTGGGGTTTTTGGGGGACATTGGGCAGTTTTCTTTGGGAGGCCATAACTCTCTCATTATTGAACCAAATGGGACGAAATTTTAGTCAATTTTGGGTCTCTTCAACCTTTTGAACGGTTTGGAATAGGTTTCATATCAAACAGAGGTGACCTAAAATAGATTTTTCTTTGAGGAATATGAAGAAGCCATCAAGGCCATCATGGAGAAGGTACTGTATTGGGTAATATTTCACTATTTAGTGTGAAACAAAATCCATTTATATCTATTTTCTATCTTCTAAAGCTGAATTTACAACTATTTTTTCCTATTGAGGCATACTATTACCTGTGTAACCATTTTGAGAAAATTAATAGAGCAAGGACATACCGTTGGGGAGCCTTGGACCAACAGATGTAGCCCAGGAGGGGTGAACTTCCTCAACAATTTACTTTGTTATGTGATGCTAAATTTTACTTGCTGTGTATTTCTGTTGTGATATGTTAAACAATAAATTTACTTAACTAATCCTCACACATAAAACTCAGAAACATAACCAAAACTACTTTGTTTAACCTGCAACTCATGGAGAACACTTTGCACACTAAATTATATCAGAATGGATACTTTGCATAGAATAACAAATACAATCCATTTCAGATCACATGACAAGCTACAATTTCTACCTGCTTTTTGGACCCTCTGTTATGCTTTTGAGTGACCCTGGGAGAATGGATTCTTGAAGGCCTTCCCTTGGTCCATTTTGGAAAATGCAAGATGTTCTAGAAACTAGACACACATGGCTAGTTGACCATTTTTTCAAAAGTGAATTTGGACTTCTCAAAGTTCCTCAAAAGTGCATCCAAAGTTCTGTTACGCTTCTGCAATTGTTTTTTTCAATCCTCAGTCAGAATTGTCACAGATCGGCATTGGATTCCCTCATGACACTTTTCAAGCTAATAAATGGTCACAAATTCGAGGCTATGTTTTGTCATTAGAGTTATTAGGTTGTTTTTGGCTTCTTATCATGAAGAAATTTTTAATCAATGTAAGGGGAAAACACTCCTAGTTTATAGCTAAAATTCAGGGAATGTTTTCTAACCTCCCTAGAAATTAGGAAATGACTCAGTTGCATTTATGACCCATTTTGGATGGGATTTATACCCGGTGAGGTGTCATGGTCTATATTTTCTATAAGTAGACTCTCTTTTGTCATTTTTGGGGTTGGATAGTCTCACATTTTTTTGTGGAGATCTTGTAACCTTTTTGTGGAATGGAATCAGAGATAGTTTGCAGGAAATATTGTGAGATGCTTGTGGTATAATTTGGAACATTTGTGTTTATCATGTTTTCTTATTATCTTATGCTTAATTCCATGTATATATCTTCATACATGTCTATATTGTGAGTTTGAAAGTAGAATTCATGTTATTCAAGCTTTTTTTTATGAAAGATTTTCAATATTGTGTTCATTTGCTTCTTTATTGAATGAACTCACTTCTAGTGCTCATTCAAACCCTACTCCATCTTCATCCTATACTCAGTGAATGATTAATATGTTTCCAAAATACCTACCCATTCTAACATACTCTCTGCAGGTTAACCTCTAAATTCATACCTAAAAACCTCATTGACAATCCTTTCACTGACTTTCCTATCCAGCATTCAAAATATCAAACATTTTTTACTCATTTAAGCTTACATATCTAGCGTAAAATATTATGATACTCAGGCATTCATTTGACTATGTAAAGTGACAAAGAGAGAGCCCTCTCTAGTCTGGGTAGCGCTAGCTACCTGACCTAAATTTTGGTTTATGGTTACCATTCTCTAATCCTACTCTCATCCTTGGGAAGTTGGGAAGAGTGATAACATTCTTGGCAGCGTTGCCGAGGAGTGATTGCTAAACATTCCTTGGGAGTATTTATTTAATCCTTTGAAAGTTATAATTGTAGCTGAGAAGCTCCAGTTTTCAAAATAGGCAGAACTTTAAATCTTGAGCCAAAGTTTAAAATTCCTATATCAAGTTGGCTCCTAAAATACATACTAGTTAAAATAAATACCCAAATACCTCACCAATTGTGTATGATCCTGAGAGCCTTTTTAGAAAACATAAGACCAAGTCTCGAAAGGTTGGAAGATCCATTTCTCCAGTTGTAAAATCAAATTCTCTACCTACAAGATTTATTCCAGAAGATTTGGTCTATAGTCCAGAATCTGAAAAATATTTGTTTAGAACCACCTTTTATCATTTTGATTTCGAGTCCTTTTCCCCATTTGTTGAATTTTTTGAGTCTGAAATTGATAATGAAGTCTAGTCTAATTTTCATAAAATCAAGGGTTTGGTAGACAAATTTCAAGAAACTTCAGAGAAGGCCTATTTTCAATATCCGCAATAGACCTTTGCTCCATTTGTCATCTCGCCTTCTTGTACATCTACATCAGCAATCCCTCCTTTTATTCCGTCATTACCTCTGCAAGTTTTCACTCCATCAACACCTCCACCACCTCCTCCATTAGTCATGGCCAGATTTGCTCTGATGATCCTACCACTTTAGCTTACTCCACTACCTCAGAATTATGGTCAGAGGCCTCCTCTTTTCTATAAAACATCAGAGGTTGCATCCTATCATCATGTTGCCAAATTGATTGATTTCATAGATCTTGAAGAGATCGACAATGACGTTGCCAATATGCGCATCATTACATAAAGTTTCTTTGGAGAGGTAAATAAATGGTTTCTCTCACTCACATATGGTTCAATTGGTACCTCAAAACAACTGATTGATTTTTTTATGGCGAAATGGGAAGAGAAGAAAATTCCATTGCAGATCCTAGTTGAATATAATGCCTTAAAAAGGAATCCTAATGAGTCTGTCCAACATTTTACAGCTATATCAAAAAAAATATATGATTCAATTCTAGAGAATATTAAGCCTCATCTAGGCCTTGATTTACTTTATTATCTTGATGGTTTAGATCCCGACACGGCCTATCAGGGGTCAAAATCAACAGCCCCAATACAGGATCAAGCAAAAGGAACAGAGGGGTCAGTATCCACATATTCAATAGAAAATTCACACTCCATTTCAGTACGATTATACTGAAGGCCTTGATGAAGATGATAAGGAAGAAATTTATGGCAGGAACCATTTATTTGAGGGAAATCAACAACCTATTTTCCTCACTGAAGAAGATCAAATTTCTGTAGAAATTTTTCACGAGATGATCAGAAATTTGTCTTTTCTAATTATGAAATATTATCAGTGTGCACGAAAGATTATCAGAGGGGATATCATAATTATTTTTATCAAGTGCATATACAATATGGCTTAAGGAATAGGAATGTTCCTATAACCTCTAATTAGAAAAAATAGAACACTCAAGTAGATGCTCATCCTAAAGAAGTTGTTTCTAATAATGTTAAAGGAAATGAAGCTTCTTCCATCGTTCAAAATAAACATAAATAAGTCCAAGAAGGAGGATAGAAGAAAGAGCCTTCACACAATGATATATCCGAGAAAAGAGATGCATGATTGAAAGAGGTAGAAAAACATTCTGCTCTTTTTTCTCTTGAAAATGAAATTTCCAAGTTAAAAGTCTCCATTCATCTAACTGAAATAGTTAAGAATGATCAATAAAAAGTTCAAGTTGCTATGTTGCTTCAATTTGATCAAATTTCAGGCATGGTTAATGTGAGTGATGATCATCTTGAGCTTATTTTTGGTCCTGTTTTTTATGGCGATTTAGAAGATAGTGAAGTCCCTCCATTTTATCTAAGCCTCAAAATCCATGAATTTATCCTTCATAACGCCATGCTTGATTCTGGAGCCTCTCACAACCTCATGCCCAAGTCCATTATGGACAGATTAGGACTAGACATCACAATACCATATCATGATCTTTACTCATTTGATTTAGGGAGGGTGAAATGTCTTGGCCTCATCAAGGACCTAGTGGTGTCATTAGAGAAAATCCTAGCCAAGAAAGTCCTCATGGACGTTGTTGTAGCTGATATCTTTCCCATATATGGAATGCTACTTTCTTGGTCATGGGGAGTGAATCTTGGAGGTACCTTACAGCTCAGGAAACTATACCAAGAAAGAAAGATGAATTACATAATCAACAGTAGAGAAAAGCCAAATAACCATCTTATACATGTTGTTCATAAATATTTAGAGTATTTTATATTGTTCAATGATAAATTTTCAACGTCTTTCGAAGATTTAATTGAAGAAATTCTATAAAATTCTGAATTTTCAAATTCTGTTTTAGAATTGGCAAATGCAGAAATTTGTAAAAAAGTGCCAAATGGTTTGGAGCTGAGTGCATCACCGCAAAAAATTAATGAAATAGTGAAAGAATTAGAATTTTTTGGTACAACAGAGGTCTCTCAAATAGCAAGCAAAGTTAAAAATTCCTATTTGTAGTTTCCGGATGAGGAAAGAATTTTGTGGACTATGGACTTCGATGGAGCTTTGGGAAAATAAGGGGTTGGAATTAGAGTGTGGATTCAGAGCCCTATAAATTAGTCATTAAAAATTCCTCCCAATGTTAAACTTTCCTCCTAAAAGCTAGCCTTTGAATGTTCAAACAATGAAACAATGAAGCTGAGTATGAGGCTTTGATAACTTGTCTGAAAATTCTCAAGAAGTTGGGTGCAAAGAAGATTTTTGTATATGGCGACTCTGAGTTACTGTTAAAGCAAGTCAAAGGGGAATACTAGGCCAAGCATCCAAGGATGCGAGCTTACTGAAACACAATGCTAGACATTCTCAAGACATTTTCTAAGTACGCTTCATCTTTGATTCCAAGAGACAACAATGTTATTGTTGATTCTCTAGCCACTTCGGACAACATGTTCAAGATTCCATTGTATCCTAATAAGAAGTATGAGATAAATGTAAAACACTGCCCTGTTGTCCCAGATAATGTTCATTATTGGAAAGTCTTTCAAGATGATAAACATATAAACAACTTGAAAACAGAAGAAGAGCTTGTAAATTCTCAAATGGACAACCAATGCTATGAAGACGGCCAATAAATCCATGCAGTAGAGATGCAAGTGCTTCAACTGAAAGATAACTCCATTTCAAAATGCTTGGTACCTTTGGAAGATATTTTTTATCAAGGTGATGTTTCACACAAACTGACGATGTTATCGACAGAAATGGGAGTGGAAGATCTAAATCTTTCCATTCCAGAAAAGTAAAAAATGGTAAAAATTTCAAAATCTTTGAGATAAAAAATGAAAGGTAAATATGAAACACTTATGTCTCAATTTTCTGATGTATTTTCTTGGGAATATTTTGATCTGAAAGTCTATGAAAAGAGCATATTTCAGCATACCATCTCCTTGAAGGTGGATCAGAAACCTTTCCGTCAGAAGCTGAGAAGAATGAATCTCAAGTTATTGCCCTCTATCCAGAAGGAGGTAAATAGATTATTCATTGCTGGTATCATTGTACCTTTTTTCTTTTTAAATTGGATGTCTAATCTAGTACTAGACATGAGAGATTCTCTTGTGCATTGATTTCATAATTCCGAATAAAGTTTCATGGAAGAAAATTACCCACTACCGAAGATGGACCATACTCTGCAAAGGGTAGTTGGATCTTATAGAATTTCATTGTTGGAGAGATACTCCAGTTATAATCATATTCTTTTTCCCCCAGATGGTCAAGAGAAGATGACCTTCAAAACACCTTCGGGTACCTTCATGTATGCCAAAATTCCCTTCGGATTGAAGAATGCAAGGGCTAATTTTTAGTCAGCAATGGACATTGTTTTTTCCAATGAAAAGGACGTACTTTTTGTCATTTATCTTGACGACATCACTATTTTTTATAAAACAGATGAGCAACACTTGCAACACTTGAAAACAGTCTTCCAGAGATGCGGAAATTTTAGCATATCACTGAACCCAAAGAATATTATTTTCGCTATGGAGGAAGGTAAATTGTTGGGCCATATCATATCAAAATATGGAATTAGGATAGATCCTTAAAGAATTGAATCAATTCAAAATTTGGACTATCCTAGGAGAAAAAATAAAATTCAGTCATTTAATGGAAAAATCAAATTTTTGAGAAGGTTTGTTCCCAATCTTGTTGAACATTTAAGGCAGATTACTGACATGATGAAGAAAGATAGTGAAGTAAAGTGGTCTGAAGGGGCGAAAAAATCATTCAATCAAGTCATTTTGGATTTGTCTCATGATCCTATCCTTATTATTCTGGATTATACACTTTATTTTATCATTTTTTCATTTTCCTCGAAGCATACTCTTATTGTTGTCCTCATGCAAAAGAAAAATCAGAATATAGAGTAGCCCATCTCCTTCTTTAGTAGAACCATAAGAGATGTAGCCTTGAAGTATAACATCATTAAGAAACAAGCCATGGCATTAGTCAAATCATTGAAGGAATTTCGGGTCTACATTTTACATTCTCATGTCATTTCATATGTTCCAAACATTGCTATCAAAGATGTGCTTACACAGAATGATCCTAAAGGGAGGTAAAGTAAATGGATTGTTGGCATGTTAGAGTATGATTTGGAGATAAAGCCCAAAAATTTGATCAAAGGGCAGGGCCTAGCGAAGCTCATGTCAGATTCAAATATTCATGCCTTGTACATCAATTTCATTGTTGCATTATCTGAAGAAAAATATGTTGAAACATTAGCTCAAGTAGCTGAAATTTTCTCTTTATCGCCTTGGTATGCTGATATAATACATGTTTTGCAATATTTGAATCCTCCTCCCGACTTGCTAAGTAGTAAAGCTATATATTTAAAGTTAAAATCTCTTAATTACTATATTCTTAATAGTGTCTTATATTAGAAAGATTTGGGTAGAGTATTGCTGAATTGTTTTGTCGAAGGAGAAGTTGAAAAAGTCATGACAGATTCTCATAAAGGTGACTATGGCAGGCATATTTATTGGAAGACTATAGCTAATAAGATCTTTAGGGCGGGCTTCTATTCGCCAAGCTTATTTTCTGATGTTTACAAAACATTCATGAGCTGTCATGAATGTCAAATATTTTAGGGAAAGAGAAATCTCTTGCCTTTACCTCTAAAACAAATTGAAGTGTAAGCTTCATTACAACAGTGGGGACTTGAATTCATTGGAGAGATTCATCCTCCATCATCAACTCAGAAAAAATGGATTCTCACTGCCACATATTATTTCACCAAATTGATTGAAGCCATCCCCATGAGGTAAGCTACCGACACTGTTATCATTCAGTTCCTTAAGAAGAAAATTTTTCCTTGTTTTGGCTGTCCACACAATATTATCATTGACAATGCAGCTACCTTCAAGTCTAAGAAGATGATTTACTTTTGTGACAATTATCACATTAGGCTTGGTCATTCAACAACATATTATTCTCAGGGCAACGAACTTGTTGAATCGTCAAATAAATCTTTGGTGAACATAATAAAAAATATGTTGGAAGAAAAAAAGAGTAATTGGCACAAGAAACTCACCAATTCTCTATGGGAGGATAGATTTAGCACCAAGAGATCAATTGGCGTGTCACCTTTCTATCTCGTCTATGGCGTTGACACAGTTTTCCCTTCTTCTCTAGTTGTACCGGTGATGAAAATTCTGCAAGATATTGACAGTGAGCCTAATTACATTCACCAAAGAATCAACCAAATGATCCATTTATACCAGTCAACAGATGAAATTTTCAGTCATACTTCAAAGCTTCATGAGAAAATCAAAAATAATTTTGATAGTAAAACCAAAGCAGACGATTCCAAGCTTGGGTATGTTGTTCTTCGTTTGGATGCCCTGAATTAAGACAAGAGTCAGCATGGGAAGTTAGGCAATCTATGGAAAGGACCTTACAATATCACTGCATTCAGAGGAAACAAAGAATTTTTACTAGAGGATATCGAAGGACAAGAAGTGTTGAGAGGACCAATCAATGGTAGGTTCCTCAAACACTATATAACCTGATCATTGAATAAGAAGTTCATTGTCGTTGTACTTATGATTTTAAATTTTGTGTCCCAACAAATAAGGAAGTTGTTGCAGAAGTTTGAAGCTCGAGGAGAAGGCCATGAGACTTATACAAACAAATCATGTTTTCTTTCAAAAATTTAAAATTTTTTAGTTAGTTTTCAAGTCAGATTCAAGTTAGTTGTTTTTAGTTAAAGTTTCCAGTTTCTTCAATATTTTCAAAGTCCACTTTGACTCCATTTCCTAATGGTAAGGCTACCTAATCTACAGTGTTCTTGACACCTCCTAAAAGAGTTGCCATTCCTAGCTAAATTCAATGTTAGCCCATGTATTTCAGTGATCAAATGACTCTTTCAATTGTTTTACATTAGGTCATAGGTAAAAAAAAAAAAATTTCGAACTAGTTCTCTGAAATAATTTTGGTCACTGAAGAAAGGCTAGACCATGTATGTTGCTCCTTCATTTCATTTATCATAATCATTTTCAAGGTCATCACCATAATTATTTTCAATATCACCATCTCCAACATCATCATTCAATAGGTCTAGGGTTATGTCATTTCATTTCATTTAGGTCAAGTCTAGGTTCAGTCCTGCCTTTGGAAAAATCATCAAATTTTCACTAAAATAACACAGTGGCGCTCCACTTCATCCATAAAATCCTAGTGAAGGAGCATGCGTGTTTATGAATTTCAAATAAAGAAATATCTCTTGTTTCATATGGCTCAAATTTTGAGAAAAAGTTTCAAACATTTCTTCTCTTTCTCACTGTTTCATGAAATATAGTTTCATTGTCTCACTATGTCTTTCAAAGTATCAAAAAATCATCATCCACTACCAGAGCTCCAAGGGAGGTCATTTTGAACTACTGTCCTAGTAAAATGCAGAAAAGTGTCATTTCAAGCTTCAAAGACATCTTATCTGTGTTAAAAAGTCATGTCCATGTGAAAGTTCAAAAGTCTTCAAAAGCAGTCTCACTATCTCATGAAAAGGAGAAATTTTTTCTAAAGGTCTCATTTTAAAATCCTAAGAAGGTCATATCAAGTATCATGGGATTAAAAAGAGGTTAAATTTTTCTTATCATCTTATTCAAAGAGCCAAAGAGTCACCTTTCATGTGAAAGAGTTCAAAAAGTATTTTTCTGTCTTCTTACCTCATTTAGAAAATCCAACATGTCACCCTCCAAGTTGCACAAAAGGTTTTAAGAGGATCATTTAAAAGGTGTCAGAGAGTGAAAGAAATTAAATTTCAATTCTTCTCATCTCATTTGAAGGGGTAACATGTTGTTTTCAAAGTGCAAAAGAGTTAAGGGTCGTGGTAATATCATGTGAAAAGGTGAAGGTCTTCTCACTAGCTTATAAAAGGCGAAAACATACAACCTTCCTATTCATTGTTACCTTTTGCTATGTGTGTCAGTGCATAAAATTTTGTGAAAGGCTAATGGAAGGAGGGTATCATCTTCAATTTTCCAGTATTTTTGCAACCAGATACAATATGGGTAAGGTCACTCTTGCAGGTATGGAGATCAGTTTATCACCTGACCTAATTGCTTCAGCTACATGGATTCCTTTTCAGGGAGAGCAGTGGTTCAAGGGTATGGATCTTGACATTGAAAACTACAAGCAGTTTATAAAGCCTCATGCTAGAGATGATCCAAAATTTATTTTTCCTTTTAGAAACCTCAGAAACAAGTATGCTCTGCTGATAATGTTTATAATGGAGTAATTTACATGAAAAGAAATATTCTCCAAGCTATACATGTATCACATCAAGATTTTGATGCATTTTACCAGAGTCAAAACACTTTATTTTCCTTATTATTTATATAGGAGATTGATAAAGATGTTTGAGAAGGTTCAGAGCAGAAGAGAAGATCATCATACTAGTTTCTTTCATCATCGCCTTATCAAGCTCATTGTGTTGCATCACTTGTCCTCCATAAACATGGTATGGGAAGACTCCTTGGAGACATTGTCAACAACGCTTTCTGTCTTGCCTATTACATCATCACCACAACCAATAGAGATTGGCTCTTCTAGCATGCATATTCAACTTTCATATTTCCCTAGGGTTGTGGGATTTTCTCACACATATGAGATAGGTAGGAGGAAATGTTTTGTGCCAAAGACTACTAGGAGATTTCTTACACTTAGCACTCGTGATGAGCAATGTCAGATAGAGGAGTAGAATTTTTTTCATCAGCATGATGTGTCAATGCCAATGGAGCCTGAGGTATCAGAACATGAGGAATTTATATCATTTGAATATATCATCAAAGAGAAGGATAAAGATATTTTAGAGTTGAAAGAGGCCTTCTCCATTGCCTAATCTCGAATTACTTTCCTTGAGCGAGAAAATACTCAATTGCAAATGAATTAGCTCCTCCAAAGTAAATACAAATCAAACATGGAGGTAAAAAGAGGTAAAGGAAATAATATTTTTATTTTTGACCAAGAGCAGGAGATAGAAGCTGAAGTACATGCAAAAGTACCAAGAACAAGAAGCCTAAAAAGGGCATTGGAGCAAGAGAAACAACAAATTCACGAATCTGAAGAGTTAACATTTGACGAGCTCATTGCCATGGAGATCAATGAAGATAAAGAAATTTGGCTATCAAGAGTTAATGAACACCTGGAGAAGTTATTGAAGAAGGCTAAAAGAGATAACAAGCTACAAAGGCACATGACAGGTCATTATCGAACCAGGGATACTATTTCTCAAGTAAGGCTGGAACAAGTCAAAAAGAGGCTTAAAGAGGCATAAATGAAGCTTAAGTTGAAGGAAATATTGGATTTATTGGCTAAAGATTCATTATTTGTATATCATATCTCTTTCAGGTCTCAACGAACCAATTTTTAATGATTTGGAGCAAATTTGGTATTTTTCATGATTTTTGGCAAAATTCTGAAAATTTCTTATTGCAAAAGGGTAACGAACACCTATGACTTTTCAATTTAGAGGTATCCAAATGGTGATTTATTTACATGGATGGATGTATTTTGATTATTACATCATAGATTAGTAACCCTCCTGGCATGACAAGCTACAATTTGGGAGAAAAAGCTAAAAACCACCTATTTTTCATGTTTTTGCCTCCTTTTTGGACCCTCGGTTATGATTTTTAGTGACCCTGGGAGAATGGAGTTTTAAAGGCCTTCCCATGGTCCACTCTGGAAAAATCAAGATGTTCTAGAAACTAGACACACAGTGCTAGTTAACCATTATTTTAAAGGTGAATTTATACTTCTGAAAGTGCCTCAAAAGTGCGTCCAAATTATCTTACGCTTCTGTAATTGTTTTCTAAATTCTTCAGTCAAAATTGTCACAGATCAGCATTGGATTCCCTCAAGACACTTGTCAAGCTAATAAATGGTCACAAATTCGAGGCTATGAGTTGTCATTAGAGTTATTGGGTTTTTTTTGGCTTCTTATCATGAAGGAATTTGTAATCAATGTATGGGACAAACACTTCTAGTTTATAACTAAAATTTAGGGAATGGTTTCTAACCTCCCTAAAAACTAGGAAATGACTCATCTTTTGCATTTATGACCTATTTTAAATGGGATTTCTCCCTGGAGAGGTTTCATGGTCTATATTTTCTATAAGTGGACTCTCTTTTTTCATTGTTGGGGTTGTATAGTCTCATATTTTGTTGTGGAGATCTTGTTACTAGTTTGTGGTATGAAATCAGAGACAGTTTGTAGGAAATATTGTGAGATACTTGTGGTATGATTTGGAAAATTTGTGTTTCTCATGTTTTCTTATTATATTATACTTAATTACATGTCTATTTCTTCATACATGTCCATCTTGTGAGTTTGAAATCAAAATTCATGTTATGCATGCTCTCTTTTATGCAATATTTTCAATATTATGCTCATTTTCTTATTTATTGAATGAAATTACTTCCAGTGCTCATTCAAACCCTATTATATCTTCATCCTATACCCAATGACTGATTAATATGTTTCCAAACTACCTTCCTTGCCTCACATACTCTCTACAAGTTAACCTCTAAATTCAGACCTAAAAACCTCATTGACAGTCCTTTCACTGACTTTCCTATCCAACATTAAAAACATCAAACAAATTTTACTCATTTAAGATTACATATCTAGCCTAAAACCTTATGATACTCAACCATTCATTTGACTATTTAAAGTGACAAAGAGAGAGCCCTCTATGGTATGGGTAGGGCTAGCTACCTGACCTAAAATTTGGACTGTAGTTACCTTCCTCCAATCCTACTGTCAACCTTGGGAAGTTGGGGAGAGTGATAACAGTTGCCATAAAAATTTGTATACAAGATCCCTTTGAGAAACTTCATTACTATGTTCTTTAAAAACAGTTTGGAACTTCCTTGATGAAATTTCATAAAACCAATTTACCTTTCGACTCAGTGCATCCATGACTCTATTCCCTTTTTCCCTTTAAGTGTTTGTTTTCAAAGTCAAATTCACTTAAAAATTCTACCCAACTTGATTTTCGGGAATTCAAGTTGGGTTGTTCGAAATACTTAGTTTAAATATCATGATCTATCATTAAAAAAAAATCTTTCCAAGTAAATAATGTCACCACATTTTTAACGTGTGAATTAACGCAGTAGCTCCAGATCGTATGTTGAATATTTGTGTTCATGTTCCTTTATTTTCCGAGACTCATACGCCACCACTTTGTGGTCTTCCTACATTAGTACTCCCCCTACGCCTTCTTTACAAGCATATGTGTAGACAATAAAATCTTTGTCTAGATAAAAAATTCTTAGAATACGAGAAGAGGTAAGTAAGTGTTTTAACCGCTCAAAATTAGCTTGAAATTCGGCTGTCCATTTAAATATTCATCCTTTTATTTGCAAATAGGTAATAGGATAAGCCACTTCAGAAAATTATTCAACGAACCTCTGGTAGTACCCAACCAAACCTATAAAGGGTCTTATTTCAACCACACTCTCTGGAACTGACCTTTCCATTATGGTTTTTATTTTCTCTCGGTCTACTTCGATTCTATATTTAGTTATAACGTGTCCTAAATATTGAATTTTCTTGTTAAAGAAATGACACTTACTATATTTCACATACAATTGAAGCTCCACTAATGATTTCAAAATTGTTTCTAAATTTTCTTTAAGATCCTCTATACTTCGGGAATACACAAGTATATCAACTACGGAAAACAAAAAAAACTTATCCAAGTATTGGTGAAATATATTGTTCATTAGGGAAATAAAATTTGTTGGTGCATTATTTAATCCAAAGGGAAACACAACAAATTCGTAGTGTTCTTAACAACTCCTCAAGGTTGTTTTATACATGTATTCTTCTTTCATTCTTATCTAATGATAACCGGATCGAATATCAATTTTAGAAAACACTGTAGCACCCTTCATCTGGTCAAATAGATCATCAATGCGAGGTAGGGGATATATATTTTTAACTGCCAAATTATTTAGTTGTCGGTAATCAATACATAAACGTAAGGTTACCATATTTTTTCCTTACAAAAAGTACAGGACCCCCCCAGGGGGAGAGATACATGAAAAATATATATATATATATATATATATATATATACATATATATATATATATATATATATATATATGTGTGTGTATATATATATATATATTCCAATAACTCTTGTAACTACATTTTAAGCTCTGTTGTTTGTATAAAACTCATGTGATAGGGTGCACTAGACACAAGTGCAGCTCTGGGAACAAATTTAATGGTAAAATCTATGTCTCTTTTAGGGGGCAACCCAGGAATATATTCAGAAAAAACATCAGGAAAATTTTCTGCAATTAGTAGGTTTTCTAATGTGGAAATATTTTCTTTCGAGTGTGAGTATCCTAATCACACTCCATAGAATTGACACATTTTCATAATACACCTCACTATCTTGGAAGTATTTATTGGTCTTAACTTCAGAGTTCTTTCCACTCCTTGAAATTCTTGTCTTACTCCTTCCTCATTAAAATAACTAACTACTTTTTTATTTACAACTTATGAGAGACCAATTCTCTTCGAGCCAGTCCATGACTACTTAGACTTCATAGGATCCTAAAGGTAAAAAATTCAGTTTTTCCTTGGTTGGTTGGCCTACTAGCTCCATGGAGAAATTGTCCACTTTTGCTAAAACTCTTCTTTTAGCTCTTATGGCCAATTGTACAATCCAAGTCTTTTTAAAATTTTCAGTTTGTAAATGACATTTTTCCACCACTTTAGGACTTATTTAACTTAAGCTATCCCTTGGGTCAATTAACTTTTACCTTAAAATTCGACCATTGTGGGTTGATACTTAGCTTGGTGGTCCTCTAGTGCCACATTAGTTCTAGGCAGGCTCCTTGCCACTTCTCCCGTTTTTTACGCCTTTTGAATCTATGCAGCCTATTCTGCCCCTTTTCGATAAGGAAAATTCTTAACATAATGTGGCCCTCCACATCCACAACATTGCACCAGTGGCCTAATTGCTATATTAAAATCAATTTTAATTTCTTGTTCATTACTATTAAACTCACCTGGTAACTTAGGCCTATGTTGGGTCTTGTTTAAATTTATATTCTGCTAAGTTTTATTAGGAATTTTAATGTTTGTGGGCTTAAATACTTTAGAAGCCTATTAAAACTTAAATCCATTATTTTTAGTCCATTTTTTACCACCATCCCCTATCTGTTTCATTTGTTGATAACATATATAAGCCTTCCTATTAACTTCATCCATGTTCCTTGGGTTATCAAACTCTATACATTCTTTCATTAATATAGGAAAAATACTAATAAAATGTCGGAAGTTTTTATAAACTCATCCATAGTTAGCTGCCCAAACCGAAGATCATGGAATTATTTTGATTTTTCATCGTAAAATCTCTCAATTGAATACTTATCCTTGAAATGCATCTGGAATTTTTCCCAAGTCACCTCCTGCTCATCAATCTCGTGTAATTTTTTCACTTACTCCCACCACAGAGTGGCTTTTCCTTATAGCTAATAGATTTCCAATCGAACCTTCATATTATGATCATACTCATACAATTGAAAATATTTATTCATATTAATAAGTTAGGCTTCCACAACCTCCTCTTTTTCTCCATAAAATGTTGGAGGCACGAAACACATCTACGACTCAAAAACATCCCCGGACTATGGATGTTAGAGATCTGTTGAGGGTGGGTTTTGGAAACTACCTAGTCTACCTACTCTGGTCGTGGCTCATTCAGTTTAGCTGCTAGAGGGTTTTGAAGTTGGCTCATTACAGGGTCTATACCAGTCTCCAAGGTAATCGTAAATTCTTACTATTACATTTTCCCATATCTCTCTACTTTGATTGTTATGACAGGCTAGCCTAAGTCCCTTTGGTATTAGGGGGGCATCACTTATATTTATAGGATTTTTCTTGAGTAATTGTTGTTAAGAGTTTTGTTACTATAATTTTCCATGTGTATGAGCACCTCTAAACATCGGCATGGAAGTTGAAGGTCAGTTGTGGAAGATGGTGGTTTGGGAGAAGGGAAAATTTTAGGGGATAATATTCGCAGGTGGGCTAATTTTCCATTTTTTTCTAAAAATAAGTTTTACCAATTCCCATTTTTTCTAAAAATAACTTGCCCAAATTTTATAGTATAAAAGTATTTTACGATGAAAATCGCCAAAATTTTATATAGACTAACATAAATTAATTAGAAATCTTAATATTAAAAAAAAAAATATTAGACATTTTACAATTTGCATTTTAGGGACTAGTATTATTTTCCAAAATTTCTAAACTTTAAAATAAAATTACATTGTTAAAATTCCCCCCTGCCTGGGAGAGGAGTTCCAACTCTTAGCTACGTTCTCCTATCGACAAGGGTTTCTTCACTTCATCTTGTGTTGTTCAATCCAGCGTGTTCTTCCTCACAGTTAAGTTTCTCTATGATATTAGAGAGTTTACTACGCTATTATGAAGTTGCTTTCTTCAGTTTTTGCTAAACCCTCTAACCCTCTGAAATTATTTTTCTTTTCTATTTTCCAGGTGCTTTGTTACTTTTCTTCTTATTTGGTTTCAGAAGCAAGCTATCGCGATTTTCTATTCACAAAAATTATCTCTAGGTATTGTTGGACTACTTCTTAGAGGGTTCTGCTGGTGTGATGATAATGGGGTTATGATTAAGGTTATAAAACCCAAAGGGATATTATTCCTATGGCTGTGTTCAACCAATTATTTTGTTCGCAACTCTACTCTGTTATAATTCAAATGTTCCTTCTTGGTTAACAAAACTCCCTAACAATATCAACAATTCTATTATTTCTTGACATATTTCACTTGTATATTTATTTATTTTGGTTGTTCAGTTATTTGCAATAATCCCCAATTTCTTGAAGTTGTTTGGCTCGAACATATATCGAGTAATCTTATGAAATTATTTTATGGTCATCTATTTCCAAGGTATTTATAGATCACAATTTCTGTTTATTTTGTTGATTCATCCTTTGTGTAGTTGAAAGGCGTTCCTTTACATTTGACTGTATCAGTTTGCTTGCTGTGAATATAATTAAAATACTCCGGAGACTAGAAATAATAATTTCTTGTTTTTATAATCAATAACATCTTGCTAGAAAAAAAAAATATGTTTTATTTTAGTTGACATAATTTGGGTCATTGTCATAAGGTATTATACTAGAATCTGCAATTTTTTCTTTTTTCTCACAACCAAATTGGCAGGATTGTTCCTTGGCTAATCCACTGTTGAGGTGAGTCGAGGAACTAAACCCCAATCCCAATATTTTAAGAGTTGGTTATTGTATTGAATATTGAAACCTACAAGCTCTAGTTGAGCCCTTCATATTTCCACCATTAATTCATTTATTTTCCACCATTAACATGTAACTATAGTTTTATTAATGATTAATAAGTCATAATGGACCAGACAGTTGGTTCCACTAACTCGACCTTGGCTAATATGGCAAATTTGTCCTTTTAACAGTTCATTATTGTAAGTATGTTTCAACTATACACTTCCATTCAGTTTGTTCACACATAATCTAGAATACTAAATATCTACAATCCTTTGGTTTCTGTAACAGGGTTCACTACTGGTTACCTACTGCGTTCTTTGCTCATTAATGGTAGATGCATCTTAATATTTCACAGTATTTTATAAAAAAAAGAACCCACAGCCAAAACTTCTAGTTTCCTCTATTTTAAATTCACATAAACATAATCACACAGAATTACTCAACCATTTCAAAAACATACAAATACTTGTATTCTATCTGTACTAGTCTATACAAGAGCCTGCTTCACCTTGCAGAAGTAATACTGATTTTCCACCCAACCACGAGACTTGTCTCAGACTGAATCTCCCCCGGAGCTAGTCTCACAAGTAGGGTAGTCTGTAACAACATAAATAACTAATTTTCCTCTGACTATCTGGTCCTAAATAGACATAGTCCAGATAGCTTTGATTACACTAGTCTGCTTGACCCTTCAGTATAGATGTTTCTTCCAGTTCTCTGTTACAACATCCTCCTTTTTGGTTACCTCAAGTACCTTTACCTCTTTATTTTTTTTGTTTTTCCAGGAGAAGTTATGGGTAGGTAACCACATGACCCATAACTTTCTAACCACCCTGACATATGAGGTACGGTTGGCATTTCTTCCTAGGAGTCACGATTCCTGCATAACATTATAACATAACTTATTTATTAAAACAAAATTATATGTTTCCATTTATCTTTTTATCTTACCAAGTTTTTTCCATGATTAACATGGCTTTCACCTGTGGTAATTTAATTTTATGCATTACCAAGAGATGTTACAAAAAATTTGTAAAATAAATATACATGTCATTACTTTATTTTTTAATTCTTCATTAATAATGAATTGCACAAAATTTACACAAATGTTGACAGTCAATGGAGTTAATATTCCTTATGATTTTCAATTATAATGAGAGTATCAAAACTTAGTAGTAGGAGATGTTGAATCAAGCTATGATTTTGTTACTCAAAATGTGTCTAAATAGAGATTAAAGTTCCCTTTCTAGGTCAATCATAAAGAACTTACAAGTGAATTCGGTAGAACAAATTTTTTTTACTTTGAGACACATTGATAAGATTTGAGTTAGGATTAAGATCTTCATCGTGTATTTTCAATTGTCCAACTTCATAGACACTAATTGAAACCTTAGGTTGAGATAAGGTGTTGTAGTTGCTACAAACCCCCCTCCAAAATTTTTCCTATACTTCGATTTTGAAGCCTACCTTATGTTTATAAGAACTTTTTGTCCATGGTCATCAAGTGCTCCTCTTGATTGTTTAGTGTCATAATCACTTATTCTTTCATGAAACATGTGTGTGGTGTTTTGAGTAAGTATTGTTGGTAGGAGTTGCACAACCTTTAAAGACAATAAAACCCATGTAAAACACAAGTACACTCATGTTATGATCTTGCAATAATTTTTCGTATTTATTTTGGGAACTGCGCAATCCTTTGCCACTAGAGACTGTGCAATTCCTTTAGGAAATGAATTGTGCAATCCCGTGAGACAGGAAGTCACTACGAAAGTAAATTGTGCAATCCTCCCTTGAGATTTACAACTGTGCAATCCACTTAGTGAGTGAAATGCACAATCCCTTGTCCTTAGGGATTGCACAATTATTTTTTCCAGTGGAATACATAGTCTTCCAACTCAAATCAATTATGCATCCCTAGAAAATAGGTATTTTACTTTCCTATTTTACCAAGTGACATATGTTTTTATTTTTTAACTATGGACAAGTGTCGCTTTCTCCTTGATTTTAGGCATGCATGTCATAAAACCTAACCCTAATCTCGTCTGGTTAAATCTATATAATGAAGGCTTCTAGATCTCATTTTAATACTTTAAATTAGATCTCTAGCCATCACAACAAGTTCAAGGAGCTTCAAATTTGGTTTTCAACACCTTTCACTTTCTAAAGTGTCACTTTTTACTACTTTTTTTGTCGCTTTTGGTTCTTTTGTGTTTAAAAGTTTAGATTTTCCCATTTCTTCTTATAGTTACTAGATTTCTTGCTATTACTAACTTGTACAAGTGTCGTTTCAATTCTTCATTCTATTTTTACAAGTGTCGCATCCCTCCCAATCCACTTTTCCTATTAGTAGATATTGTTATTTTTTATTTTTAAGCATGCATGTTATTTAATTTGTATGGTATTTTATAATTGATAATAGTGATTGGTCTAAATAATTCAAATGTCGATCCATACTTTTCTTTTTCTTAGCCCCAGATCATAAACTTTTTTTTTTCTCGGAAAAAATTACTACATCCTTAAGGATTGCTGACCTCTCTCGTTGTGCATTGTGCAATCCCAAGAAGAAAGCCTCCTCCTTTCTAGCTGCAACTACATAATGCATAGTCACTGTCCTCCTCCAGTTGCACATTATGTAACCCCAGTCATTAGTGGTCCAACTTGGCCACTAAGACTGCACAATGCACAATCATCTTTCTCTTTTTCTACATGAGACTGTGCATTGCGCAATCAAAATCTTCAAGCCTTCCCTCTATCAATTTATATTGCACAATCCTCCTCTGTCACTACACATTTTTTAATTCCATAGCTCAGTCTCCCCCCCTGCAGCCCAAAATTACACAATATTTCTCCTTAGTGTGTTGCTACTTTTAGATTGATTGTTGAAATGATCTACTTATAACTAATTTCCTACTAGCGTGAGTGGATCTCTTGCCACAGGTACTGCGGGTCATAAGCGTACTTGTATTTCATCAACAACTAATTTCATGCCTACCAAGATATCAAAATCAAAGGAGGCTACAGAGAGAAATACTAAGGAATTTGTTGAAATTCCTTCAACGTTAGTTACTATTCTTTCTGATACATAGTGCTACATTGATAAGGACTCTGATATTACATGGAATATTTTCAAGGATGCATTCACTGACACAAAATTCAAATCATATTGGAGTATAGACAGGTCTACATCAACATCCAGTGGTCAGGGCTTCAGAGGGTCACTTGAAGATTGTCGAGATTACCATGTAAAAATGTCATCAAATGGATCATGCAAGGTTTAGATGTTGGGTGTGGAGCTTGATTATCTTGTTTATTTTGTATCACAGCGTTGTACCCCTGTACCTTAATGGGGCGGCAACGCCACCCATAATTAAACGCTACCTGGGGGGTCCAGGGGGGGTCGGCTGCTACTTTATGGAGCCCCCCATTGGCGGGAGGTTTCCCCCGAAGCTAAAAATAGATGTAAAACTGCCTTGCAAAAGTATAGTAATTTCTAGTCAATCTGGGCCATTCATTAAGCAGATGATTTGACAGTAGAAGTTATGTTTAGTTTAGGTTTTTTTTCCCTAGAAGACAACCCTTTGCTTTTATGAGGGTATTGTGTTGCGAATGTGTATTGGATGTGTATTCTCAGAGCGAGAAATAGATAGGGAGACTATGAGAGAGAACAGAGGATATTACAACGGATCTGTTGTAGGTTGTGTCTCTTCATTTTGCTAGACAATAAAAAGGAAGGACTGGATGTTTAGGGTGGATGTAGCCCAAACTGGGTGAACCACGTATATCTGTGTCTCTCTGGTTTTATGTCTTTTGTGTGCTTGTATTTTTCTGCATATTTTATGTGTTTCATTGCTCTGTAATATTTAATTTTCTAACAACTGGTATCAGAGCCAAAGGTCTATTTGGCTGATAAACTCGCAGGAAAGAAGGATTCCTGGTTCGAGTGGGAGCAATGTCGGAAGATGGTAAGTTTAGAGTCGAGAAATTTAACGACCAAAGCTTCCCGTTGTGGAAGATGCAGATGGAAGATTATCTGTATCAGAAATATCTGTACCTACCATTGAGCGGCAAAACAAAGAAGCCGATGACTATGACAGACGCAGAATGGGATATTCTTGATAGAAAGGCACTCGTAATAGTATGGTTGTGCCTCGCGGTGTCAATAGCCTTCAATATTTCGAAGGAAACAACAACAGAGGGTTTGAATAAGGCATTGGCAAAACGATATGAAAAACCCTCAACCTCAAACAAGTTATTTCTTATGAAACGCTTATTTAATATGTAGATGTCAGAAGGTGGATCTGTTGCAGACCATTTAAATGATTTTAATACAATTACCAGTTAGTTAAGTTTTGTAGGGGTAAACTTTGATGATGAAGTTAGGGCTCTTTTGTTTCTGTTATCATTGCGAGAAAGTTGGAATGGTTTAGTTATGGCCATTAGTAACTCTGTCTATGGATCTAGTACTTTAAAGTTTGATGATGTTTTCAGTGCTATCCTTAGAGAGGAAATGCAACGGAAAAGCTCCGATGAGACATCGGGTAATGCTTTGAGTGCAGAGTCTAAGGGGAGAAGAATGGAAAGAGGAAAGAGCTGAAGATATCATAGTAAATCAAGGAAAGGCAGATCCAACTCCAAATCAGGGTTAGTGTGCTGGAAATGTGGAAAGAAAGGACACCTGAAGAAAAACTATAGATCTCGGAAGAGAAAAGAAGGATACGCACAGCAAGAAAAAAAATCATGAAGAAAATGTGACAGGTGATGTGTTACAAGATGCTTTGATTCTTTCTTTCGAAAATGTTATTGATTCCTGGGTAATAAATTCAGGGGCTTCATTCCATGCCACACTTGATAAGAAATATTTTCATGACTATGTTCAAGGAGATTTTGGACAAGTCCATTTGGGTGATGATAAACCCCGTAAAATTGTTGGAATGGGTAAAGTTCTTGTAAAACAACATAATGGAAACAATTGGCTATTAAATAAGGTAAGGCATGTTCCAGATCTGAAGAAAAATCTAATTTCAATAGGGCAGTTAGGCGATGAAGTTTGTGTGACAACTTTCAAAGATAAAACTTGGAAGGTCACCAAAGGAGCCCTGGTAATAGAAAAAGGCGAAAAGGTTGCTACATTGTATTTATGCAATGATATTTCTAACTCTGTTAATTCTTTAACTTCCAAAGGAGCAGATTCAACAGTATGGCATCATAAGCTCGGACAAATGAGTGAGAAGGGGATGAAGATTCTTCACTCAAAAAATTTGTTGCTGGGTTTGAAGAATGTTGAATTGGATTTCTGTGAGAATTGCATTTATGAAAAACAAAAGAGAGTCAGATTTCTCAGAGTTGGCAAAGAAAAGAAGACTGAAAAATTAGAGCTTGGGCATACAGATGTATGGGGACCTGCTCAGGTATCATCTCTCAGTGGCTCTCGTTACTATGTTACTTTTATTGATGATGCAACTAGAAAAATTTGGATTTATTATATTCAGAATAAATCTAATGTATTTGATACTTTCAAGAAATGAAAAGCTTTGGTTGAGATTGAAATAGGAAATAAGTTGAAGTTTCTCAAATCAGAAAATGGAGGTGAATATTGCAACAAAGAGTGTGATAGGTATTTTTCAGAGCATGGAATTCGTAGAGAGAAGATAGTTCCAAGAACACCACAAGAAAATGGTGTGTCAAAAAGGATGAATAGAACAATCATGGAGCGGGCAAGGTGCATGAGATTGCATGCAAGATTTCCTTTACAATTTTGGGCAAATGATGTAGATACTGTTGGTTATCTAATAAACAGAGGGCCTTCAAGTTCCTTGGATGGTGGTATTCTAGAGGAAGCATGGATAGCTAAAAATGTAAACTACTCTTTTTTAAAGCCTTTTGATTGCGAGGCCTTTGTCCATATTAATAAAGAAAATAGAACAAATCTTGAGGAAAAATAAAAGAAATGTACCTTTATTGGATATGGTGTTAATGATTTTGGTTATTGCTTATATGATTATGAAAATCAAAAAATCATTAGGAGCAGAGATGTAGTATTCAATGAAAAGGTCTTGTATAAGAATCAATTGCAGTAAAAGAAATAGGAAAAAGAAAACAAAGAATACACAGTTCTTGATGAGATCACTGAAAAAGTAAATGTGCCTGAAAATAATAATAATCAACAGCCACAACAACATCAATCACCACAACAGCAACAAGCACCTCAAACACCTGAAAGTGGTGTTAGAAGATCTACCAGGATAAGTAGACCCCCTGAACGATACTCTCCTTCATTATATTATTTATTGTTGACTGATTCTGGTGAACCCAAACGTTATGAAGAAGCAATGCAGGTTGAAAGCAGGAAGAAGTGGGAGCTAGCCATGGAAGAAGAGATGAACTCCTTAATGCATACCTAGACTTGGGACTTAGTCAGGTTGCCTGCAAGTAAAACTACATTGCAGAATAAATGGGTTTACAGGCTGAAGGAAGAAGATGGAGGAAAACAAAGGTACAAAGCTAGACTTGTGGTGAAGGGGTTTGCACAAAAGAAAGGTATTTATTTTGATGAAATATTTTCTCTTGTTGTTAAGATGACTTCAATCAGAACTATTTTAAGTCTTGTAGCAGCGGAAGATTTACATCTTGAACAGTTAGATGTAAAGACAACATTTCTCCATGGAGATTTGGAGGAAGAGATATACATGCAGCAACCAGAAGGATATGAGGTAAAAGGGAAAGAAAAATTGGTGTGCAGGTTAAAGAAAAGCTTGTATGGCTTAAAACAGGCTCCAAGGCAGTGGTATCTAAAATTTGACAAGTTTATGTCTGAACAAGGTTATACTAGATGTCACTCTGATCATTGTGTTTATCTAAAAAGGCAAAATGATGGCAGCTATATTATATTGTTATTGTATGTAGATGACATGCTTGTTGCGGGATCTAACATGCAGGAAATAAATGTGCTCAAAATAAAATTGGAAAATTCATTTGCAATGAAGGATTTGGGAACTGCAAAACAAATCCTTAGTATGAAAATAACTAAAGATAGGAAAAATCACAAATTAACACTGTCTCAGAATGAGTACATACAAAAGGTGTTGAAAATATTTAATATGCAGAATGCAAAACCAGTTAGTACACCTTTTGCTAGCCATTTAAAACTTAGTAAGGAGATGTGCCCCAATACCCAAGAAGAAATGGACTATATGCCTAAAGTTCCATATGCATTAGCAGTTGGAAGCCTAATGTATGCAATGGTCTGCACAAGGCCTGATATTGCACATGCAGTGGGAGTTGTAAGCAGGTACATGAACAATCCAGGAAAATAACATTGGATGGCAGTAAAATGGACTCTCAAATATTTGAGAGGTACCACAAATCAAGCATTATGCTTTGGTGGTTCAAACATTTCTCTACAAGGATATGTTGATGCAGATATGGCAAGTGACAGAGATAACAGGAGGAGCACTACAGGGTATGTATTTACTATAGGTGGAACAGCTGTCAGTTGGGTTTTAAAAATCCAAAGTGTTGTTGCACTTTCAACAACAGAAGCAGAGTATGTTGTTGCTATAGAGGCTAGTAAAGAAATTATTTGGTTACAAAGGTTTATGGATGAATTGGGTAAGAAGCATGATATGGGCACGTTATACAGTGATAGCCAAAGTGCCATTCATCTTGCAAAGAACTCAGCATTTCATTCTAGGACTAAACACATACAGCTCAAGTACCATTTCATACGGTCAGTATTGGAAGATGGACAGTTGAAGTTGGAAAAGATACACACTAGCCAGAATCCTGAAGATATGCTAACAAAATTTGTAACCAGGGAGAAATTGAGATTATGCTTAGTTTCAATTTGTCTTCAAGGATGACAATGAATATGAGAAACAACTAGGTCCAAAGAGGAGTCATTGTCCAGCAAATGAAGAAGCGGTGGAGTTGCTACAATCAGTCTCCAAGTGGGAGATTGATGGGTGTGGAGCCTGATTATATTGTTTATTTTATACAACAACATTGGACCCCTGTACCTTAATGGGGCAGCAATGCCACCCATAATTAAATGCTGCCTGGGGGTTCCAGGGGGGCGGGGGCGGTTGCGACTTTATGGAGCCCCCCCCTGGCAGGGGGTTTCAGGGGCAGCGCCCCCAAAGCTAAAAACAGATGTAAAACTGCCTTGTAAAAGTATAGTAATTTCTAGTCAATCTGGGTCGTTCATTAGGCAGATGATCTGATAGTAGAAGTTATGTTTAGTTTATGGCTTTTTGCCCTAGAAGGAAACCCCTCGCTTTTATGAGGGTATTGTATTGCGATTGTGTATTGGATGTGTATTCTCAGAGCGAGAAATAGATAGGGAGACTGTGAGAGAGAACAGACGATATAACAACGGATCTGTTGTAGGTTGTGTCTCTTCATTTTGCTGGATAATAAAAAGGAAGGACTGGATGTTCGGGGTGGACGTTGCCCAAACTGGGTGAACCACGTATATCTGTGTCTCTATGGTTTTATGTGTTTTTTGTGCTTGTATTTTTTCACACATTTTATGTGTTTCATTGCTCTGTAATATTTAATTTTCTAACATTAGATACCAAGAGCATGAATTAAAATAGATCTAGCGGGAAATAATTTTCTTCCTACCAAGCACATGACATCCACCTAGTCTACCAATTACCTAAGCCTGAGCAATATGTGGACTCTCATTTCTATGTAGAAATATGTTATCTCAATACTAAAGAAGTGGTTAAGATGTGGGTAAAGGAACTGTCGAAGTTGCGTTAGACACCAAACAATACTTACAAGATCACTTATAAATGTGTTTCAGTATTTGATAGTGTTTTTTTTCCGAATTTATGGACACAAGAATATTGAATCCTTTACAGAAGGATGGGTGTACATGCTATATCATATTGTGTCATGGTGGAAGATATCTAATTGGTCCAATATTCTGCCTCAACAACTAATGATCAACTTGAACAAGGAAAATAATCCACCAAAGGGAAAGAAATGGAAATCTTCAAGCTTGGTACAACATATTTTCATGAATATGATCTGAGAGGAGTTTGCAAGTGAAGAAATTAATAAAAAAAGATCAGAAACATGAGACAGAAAATTGGGAGAAAATTATTTTAAGCCTTAATTCATTAATTTACAAAAATAATAGATTATTAACACACCTCTCATAATACCTGAGGCCTTGTAATATAGAAATGAGGTTCCCATAACAAATTACCAATTTTTATAATTGGTTGAAACTCCTCCACAACTTTCTCCGCAATATCTCCATGAATATATCCACAAATATATTAGTTCATTTTTTATGTTTTCCATGCCTAATTCATCTAATTATTCTCATATTTTGTCATATGTGCACTTCTAGGGTAATTCTACTTTCATTATAAATAATTTTATAATTTCTTATGAATTATTCCTTCACACTCCCTTTAGTAAATACTTAATCAATATTTAATTTGGACTCAATGATTATTAATATATGTATGAGGCTAACATTTCCCCCCTCAATCATAAGTCCAGATTCATATCTTGTGTTGAGGCCCACTGGAATATTTTTTTAGGCCCACTAGAAGATTTGATGATGCCCACTAGCATATTTGACAATGCCCACATGAAGATTTATTAATTCCCACTGGTAGATTTGTTGATGTTCATTGGAGAATTTATTGAGTTTGTCAATACTTTTAGTCTGAAAAATATCTTCAATTACATCATCATTTCCCCCCTTTTTCAGTTGAAAGGAGATACAACAGGTGGTTTTTGTTTGACCACTGAACATTTATATTTAATTTTTGAAATCCCCCCTTAAGGTGTAGGAGAGTTTCTCTTTTTATTTTTTTTTCAATTCATCAGGCAACTTTATCTTTACCTCTCTATTGAGTAGATTGTAGGACTTATGCAACTTCTTTACTTCTAGTGTCCATATCCAAAAGTTTATCCATCCATAATTAGCTGTCAATTTACTCTTCTTCTGCATTCAACATTTGTCTAATAGATTATTTTTCTTCCTACAATGAAGACAAAGATGGAGGTCAAAACATTTACTCTCCATATGACAATTTCTTTAACAATGGTTACATTTAACAAGATTTTGGGTATTTTCTAAGAAAATTGCACTTACAAACTGAGCTTGTTTTGATAAATATGAAACATACAAATTGTTTTCTTTTTTGTATCCCAAGCCATGTCGATCATTGTTGAATGAAATTTCTTCCCAAGTTTCTATCACCATCTTGGAGAGACCATTTTCTTATTGTTTTTCTTCACTACTACTACTCTTGCTGATATTTTTTTCTTAGTTCATTAAGTTATTTGTATCACACTGAGCATCAATCATGTTTATTAACAATTCATATGTATCACATGTTGCATCAAACTTTTCAATTAGATATTAGGTACAACTAGTTGCATCATTTTTATTTAGCAGCACAACTTGTTGGATAAGATCATCTGTGTCACAAATTTCATCAACCTGGTGGATTATATCATTTATGTCACAACTTTTATCAACATGTGGAATGAGGTCATCTATTTAACAAAATTTTTTTGTTGTTTGGACAAGGTCTTTTGTGTCACATAATTCATCTATATTTTGTGTACATCATGCACCAAGTAGATCTTGTTTTGGCCTCAATTTTATCTATAGTGCATTAATGAGTTGTTCCTTCATATCTAGTTCATTTTGAAGATCTTTTGTTGCTTTTAATGTGCTAGTATTTTGATTAATTATGTTTTGATTTTTCTTTAACTTCCACTAAAGTAAGTCTTTGATTTTTTTTTGTAATTCATGATTCCATTCTTCAAATTATTTAATTTCTTGAGATGCATTTTGCATGTGCTTTCCTTCTTTACCCATTTTGGTATTTAACATGCTCGGTCGTACTCTCTCGCTTTATTTTTATGTCACTTTAGGGTGTTAGATACCACCAAAAATGCACCCAAGTTAATGATTTTTACAAGAAGTTCAAATGACTTTTTATGACTTTTAAATAACTTAACCCCCTATCAATTTTGACTTAATAATTCAATCAGGCTTGGGTGTCGGGTTCAACCGACAAGTCACCCTTTTTTTTACAACACAAAAATTTCTTGGACTTTCAACTCATCTTCACTAATGATTATCAACTTGACTTGGACTCAAATTTGGAGTTTTACATTTATTTTTAAAAAACTTTGGACTAAATTAAACTATTCAAAACTAGACTTGACTCAACTAACAAAATGACTTTTGAAGCCCTTTGGAAGTAAAAACATTACTTTGAATTACAACCTTATCACTCCAAATTTCCAAAAATATTACACCTTATCACTCCAAAAAAAAATCTTCTTCCCATACAAAATGCACTAATACAAAATTAAAATAATTTATAACACATCTTATCTCTCCAAAATATCTTTTTATCACTCCCCTACAAAATATACCGTCATTATTACAAACCACTCTTATCTCTCCGTTTAAAAAAAACTTTATGATCACTGCTTAAAAGACCTTTACATTTCCCATTAAAATATTTATCAGAATTTTATGACTTTTTTATGATCACTCTTTAAAAAAACCTTTACATATTTCCCATTAAAATATTTATCAGAATTTTATGAAGTCACTTAAAGCCATGTTGCCTTCTAAACTTTACAACTTATGGATGCAAAGTGATACTCACCATTCACTTTATGCATATAAAAATTGAATTACCATATGCATGAGATTATTTAGAAATTTTTGGGCTGACATCTTATTCTTTTTTGCACATACATCCTTACGGCTCCAAGAACTTCTCTGATGTGGCTGCCTTCTTATTTGATATAGCCTTAAACTTTGTTTTGCAAGTGAGGAGTCAGTTATTGGATGTCGATTGCATCCATCTTACACGCCCACCCAAATCATCATAAGATGGAATTTTTGTCTTACTTTTAGCAATATGAAACAACTTATAACGAAAAATCCACGCTTTCGTTGCACCAACGAGTCAACAAAAACTTGATTAATTCACACATAAATCAATTACTGAATGTGAAATAATTCAAAACACATTCAAAATTCAATTAATAAAAAAAATGTCAATGAATTGTTGCATGTTGGAGTGCCTCATTATTATAATCAACAATGCCATGTACATAACACAACAGAAATAGTAAACACTCCCTTTAACAATCTAAATTCAAACCTCACAGATTTGAGAAAGATTGTCTTCAAAATGAGATTTGACTTCTCCACGATAAATCAAAAAAAGGTAATGGGAAATAGAAACTGATAATGGGAAAATCCAGATATGCGTTGCTCAAAAATCGGATCCAAGCAAATGTTAAAAAAATCCAATTGTCATCCTGATCTTTACCAAATCTCCACCAGGAAACATTCTCTGCTTAGATTTAAACATTTTGTTTTTCTTCCATTTTAATAATGAGTATTGCATCCTTTATTGAACTCCTGTAAGCTCTTTTGGATGCTTTCGATAATGGAACTGTGCAAGATATTTACACTAGATTTCCTTCACAAGTTATATAATTCCTGCAATTATTGGCCTCTTTTGTGACGACAGAGATGGAAACATAGCTCCTCCAATTCTGAACTAAAATGGACAGCTTCTTCACAATACCTTTCTGCTATCAACGTAATTGAATCTTCTAATTAGGCGCATGCATGACCCTTATATTCCAAAAAAAAATGTCACACTCAAATGGCAACAAGAAACCTCTATCCTCTCCTACACTGGCATAGGCAATCAACTGTCACGTGATCTACCAAGACGTGCCCAACAACTCACAATTATATTCAGTTTGAAACATAGGATCCCAAGAAACAAGGGGAGGCATAGACCTTCGATTCCCTTTTGTCAATACCACCGAAAAGTAGATATTTATCTTTTGCAGAGCTCCTATGGAAAACTACCAAGGTGCTACGCTAGCCCAAATAACTATGGTTGCTACCATGGTTGCTCTGGGCTCTGAAACCAATTGAAGTAATTAATAAAAACAAAATACCATAAACATGAGACAAAAAATTGGGACAAAAGGATTTCAAGACTTAATTAATTTACAAAAATGATAAATTATCCACACACCTCTCATAATAGATAAGGTCTCATAATATAGAAATGAGGTTTCCATTAAAAACAAAATTACTAATTCGGTTAATTGGTTGGAACCTCCTTCACAACTTTCTCCATGAATATCTCCATAAATATCTTAGCTGTTTTTTTTATGATTTCCATCTCTAACTTATATCATTATTATCATATTTTATGTGTTATTATCATATTTTATCATACATAAACATCTAAAGTAAGTCTACTTTCATTATGAATAATTCTATATTTTTTTATGAATTGTTCCTTCACACACCCTTTAAAAAAATACTTAATTAATATTTAATTTGGACTTGATTATTGTTAATATATGTATGAGGCTGACAAAAATAAGCACTGTGCCAATTTTCACTTTGTCTGGCCATCTAGGTTGGAGGAAGAAAATATGAAGAATCTCTATAACATCACTTGGTCACATGCACCAAACGATCATGCATGCTCTTCCAATGCAGTTCCAGAGCAATGTTTTACTTAGGAAGCAAAGTAGCTAGAAAGGCGCTCTTCAATGAGTATTAAGTATAAGAGGAAAGTTTCCCACAACCCACAAGAGGATAAAAGATACAAATTAAAGGCAGATCCAACTATTCTAAAAGTGGCTATGGTAGAAGAAAGGAAAAGGAAGTGGCTGGAAGTAGAGAGGAAATAGGAGAAAGAACATAAGGAGAGGGAAGAGAAAGAAAGAAATGAACATGAGGAAATGCAGACATGAAAATAAATAAGAAGGAAGAAGGAAGAACAAGTCAAATTGAAGTAGATAGAAGAACAAAAGAAGAAACAACTTGAAGAAGAAGAAAGTAAGCAAAAGCAGGATCAAGAGCTTGTTCAAGAGATAGAGGAGCAAATAGTAGCCCATGACATGGAGATAGAACAAGGGGAGAAAAACCAGGATGTTGATCTCATGCCTAGCACAAAACATATCATAATCTAGCCTCCACCTCCCCTTACAGATGGGAAAGCCCCGAATGGTGAAGAAGAAATCTCTCCTCTAGATGAAGACTTGATCATGGATATATATAGCCTTACCTTTAATGAGCTCCAGAACATAATTGTATAAGAAAGGAAGAAAGACTTTATCGACGATTTGACACATCCTTATTTCATTAACACAAAAAGGTTGATTGTCACTAACACCAGAAGGAATATGCATACCATTGTTGTAGCTAACTTAGCCTTTGTAGGTGCTTCAAAAGAAAATATGGATTTCCTGATGGTGGAAAAACAAACAAATGGAAAATAATCTGGAAGTTGCAAAGCAACAAATAGAACAACTCCAAGCAGAAAATCATAGGTTTTCTTCTGCACATGCTTGCTCAAAAGAGATTTAGGCAGGTATATACAGGAATATTTGGTCATTGGGAGACACTATGAGACATATTTATGAGTATTTGGTGAAATTTAATAAAGTAGTAGTTATTTTACATGATATTCAAAAGAAATCACGAGAAAATGAGAAAGTCTTAAAAATCATTCATGTAGCCATTACCATGATCCATGAGTGGGGAACTAAGTTCAAGATCACACCAGTAGAATTGGTCAATAAAACAATGGAATATGAAGAGTTGGAAAAGGATGAGGTCAGAATTCTCATACAAGGCAACAACTTTGTGGCCAACATTCTAGCTACTTATGCATGGCTATATAATAGTTTGGATTCCTTAGTTCAAGCACACAAGATCCCCTCAGTAGGGTCATTTACAGAAACAAAGGACAGAAACGTGGTCAAGCAGGAGATAAAGGAATACTAGAACCAGCGAAAGCACGTCACTATCAAAAAAGACTTGGAGGTTAACATGCACAACATGAAAAAGTAAATATGTGGTCCTGCTAAGATCAATATGAAGTTGTTATTATTGCAGAAAGAAGTGAAAACTGGTTCCAAAACCATCTACCCAAATTCGATGGAAGCTAGAGTTTGTTTTCAACCTAACCTTGCAACAAATTTTGAGGAGACAATCACACAGTACAAAGCTTGGCATCAATATGTAGCCACAAAATTACAATTTGAAGTTGTCGAGCTAGAGTTTCCTCAAATTAAAGCTTAATGTGTATAGTTTGTCTTATTAGGCTCTACCCATTTATTTTCCTAAATGGGTGGTTGTATTATTGTATTTGAAATCAAATATGTAAGTGGAAGTCCAAGAGTTAATTGTGGAATGTGAAAATTTATTAGTTATGAAAATAAAAAATAAGTCTAAAAGTCATGAGGGAAACTCAAAGGTTGCAAAGGCAGATGAAAGGTCATCTCAGCTGTTATAAATGAACCCTCATAACTCAAGAAAAGGGCTTGGAATCTTCGATTTGGAGCCTTGGATTCTCTAGTATAGCATAGGAGGAATATCATTATTTGGAGAAGAAAGTGTTGGCTTCATGTTCCACTATTGGGGCTAGTAACTTATCAATGTAATTGTATGGTTGGAACTTTCACTTCATAATAAGAAGCTCAGAGTCGACACTCCTTCATGCATACGTCGTGGATTTATTAAGTATATTATTTATATATTTGTGATGTATGTTATTTCACTAACACTAATGATAATTAACTAATTCATTTGATTTAGTATGTATGTTATTGGATACTTGTTGTTTATGTTATTACGATAATTATTATCCTCAGAACTATTTTGCAGGTTAACTAACAATTCATTTGTATCACTTGTGCATCTCTTCTAAGTTAGTACTATTACTTTCTTCTAAGGGGCTCAATTATTTCCCTTCGATGTGATGGAACCTTTCATGCATTACATTTGATACTTCACAAAATTTGTACACTTGTTTTCAAAAATTTCATGCATATATCATTCTATGGGTTTATCGCAGCTAAGGAATATCTTCGAAATCATCACTTTTGGAAACTGGTCGTATTCTGGTTGGGACTCCTAATCCAAATGGTGTGGGGTCTAATTGGGACTTCACACTAGGGATACCCCCTTCCCTATTGGTGACTTACAACACCGTCAACAGGTTTTTTGCGGTAGAAGGAGGTCTAGATGACAAGCTAATCCCATGAATTATGTTTGAAATTTTATTGTTGTAAATGGATTCTTCCCATATCTTAACCCCAACATGTTTTGCTAGAGTTGCAAAATCTGAAAGTTCCCTCGGGGATAATTCATGACTTTTCAAATATGAATTTTGATGCCTAGGGTGGAACAACCATTCTTGTGCACACCCTTCGCTTTCTTGAATTTTGCAATTCTCATGAAATTAATTGAGTATACTACTTGCAGGTTGTATGTTCTCACATTCAAATAACATGTTAAAAAATGCTATTATACAGTGTCAATCACCTCTATTCATTCCTTCCAACATCTTCTAAAGGAGCTTCGTCAACTTTGATAGGTATTATTACGAAAGTGTTTATAAGAAAATTATCCATCTGAAAAAGAAGCCTAATGAATCTATTGAAGATTTTCATGATTGATTCATTCACTTTTGTTATGATTTTTTTGAGGATGACATAAACTGGAATTTTATGAAAGAGAAATTTGAGTATCTTTTTCATATTTCTTTAAATCCATATGAATCTGAATCCTTTGTAAGTCTCCCAACATTTCTTGGTTATGGAGCTCTCAAAACATCAAAATAAAAAATTGTTGTTCCATCTGAATTTTTTTCTTCTTTCGATTCTTCATCAAATCAAGCATCTCCATGCACCCAAGTCGAGGTTGGAGAACCTAATAATCAATTTTTTTTATCCAACACCATCTTCTCCCTCCCCTCATATTCAATATTGTAACTTTCAATTTTGAATTTTATTTAATCAATGACATTGTTTCTTCTCGACACATCTCTTATCCTCCATCGATTATTTCCTCTAATCCTCTTGATCCTGAGTTGTCACATCAACTTGTTACAATATTTTATTATGATTCTCAAGAGGATCAATTCCAAGATGGATTCAATGGATGCCAAGAAACTTGCGATATCCTTCATTATGACTATGTGTGGGATTCCAATTGTGAACAGGAACTTGCGATTAAAGATGATCTTTCACCTAATATTTTTGTTTCTTCCCCTTTCATCCATTGTCCTAACATATTCAATTATTCTATCGCACCTGTCACATCTTTGGATGATCTGGTTTTAAATGGTATTGAATCTGATTACAATCAAGAATGATGAAATGTTGATTTTGGATCAAAAGAAGGTGAGGAAGAATCCACTCTTTATAATCTATCTCACCCCTCATTCTATAAATATGTATAAGTAGAGGATGAAACTTCATTTTTTCAATGAAATCCTTTCTATGATTCATCAAATCATGAGGATTTCCTTTTCTGGATGAAAAATCAAATTCCGATCATGGTTGTCTTAATATGTTCATGGACTCATCCAATAATGATTCTATGTATTTAACTGTCAATTATTCCAAGCTAGTGGTTTTTGACAATCTACTTTCTTATATTTTGCGACCATGTCAAGATGTCGATACACTTCATCCTATGTTGATGGTTATGTTAGGATCTCATGATCTTGATGGTTTTTCCAAACATGATCATATTGACACTCTTCCTTGGGAGAAACCTCATGATTTCATCGCAAATGTTCGAAACGAAATTATATTTTAGCTTCAAGATCCTTCACCCATTTACCATGATCCCATTTCCCAATGCTTGGAGTAATATTACTTGGAAAGTCCCTTTGCTAAGAATAAGTTATATTTCTGCATGTTTTCCAAGATTAAAATTTGGAATGCAGGTTTAGGTATGAGAGTCTATCGTTATGTATATGAACATTATTTTGGGTTAGAAGAGTGTTTAGTACATGAATTTTTATCATACTTCACTGCTCATGTTTTGTGTCTTCGAATTTTGGAGCATGTCGCGATTTATCTTTCTTGTCGTAGGTTTTTCTTGATAATATTTCTCTTTGATAATCCCCTCGATGGTCTAGGCCAAGAGATTCTTCATTGGTTACGTTGGAAATTTTACTTCACCTAAGTCTGAACTATCTTTGGTTAGAGTAGGAGTAGGTTTAGTTTAGGATAATTTGTTTTGTATTTTTTTCCCTTTCATCTCACACTTATTTTATTCATAATAATCCTTGTATGAAAGTCGTGTTTGGTTCTAAATAAACACGGAAAAGTTTGAAAGGACAATTTACAACTATTAACACTTGGTTAATTGTCCATTCCTCTTCTTTTCATGGGCCTTGTATATTTTAGTCTATGATGCTTAGATGGAAAATACATTGTTTCTCAGAGAAAACCTGAGTGGATCTCTAATGCTTGAATCTATAAATAGGATCTTCTTATTTAATCAGCTTTTATGTTTCATTGGTTAACTTGTCAACTTGGTCGAATACATAAAGGAGAGGAGGAAACTTAAACAAGTGGATTGTATTTCAGAGGTGTATATATATCCTTCTCTAAATGGACAAAATATTATACTCTCAATAAGTTAGAATCCATCTTCCGCACCAATGAAATAATAAGTGTCAAAGCATAGTTCTATAAATAAAATAAAATAAATGGGGAAAAAAGAGAAAGGATTCCTACATAGAGAGGTGAAGCAAGAAACTTCATCATGGTATTTAACAAGTCTACTAGTCGTGAAGCAATGTTTGCAATCATGTAGTGACTCCGTCAAGGTACTAAACATGCTCGTTGGCAGCAGAGAAAAACCAAAGATGAAAAATAATACACTGACATATTTTTCACTTGCATATTTATATACTTCTTATGCCCAATCAAAACAACAAAATTTTGACTTTCTTTTGTTAGTGTGTCACCGATGAAAAGAATGAAAGAAACTATATCTTTAAGTCAAGATACAACCCCCCTCCAAAATGTTTCCTATGCTTAAATTTTGGAGTCCACCCTATGTTTATAAGAACTTATCTTTGACGGTCATCAAGTGTTCCTCTTGATTTTTTAGTGTCGTAATCACTTATTCTTTCATTCAACACTTGTGTTATATTTTGACTCAGTCTTGTTAGTAGCAGTTGCACAAATTTTAAAGATAAAAATCCCCTGTCAAACACAAGTACACTATTCTTCTAATCTTGCATTTATTTTTGGTCTTTCCTCTAGGAACTGCACAATCCTATGAGACAGGTAGTCACTCGGCAATTAAACTGTGTAATCCTCCCTTGAGATTCAAAACTTTGTAATCAACTAAGACAGTGAACTGCACAATCCCTTGTTCTTGGGGACTACACAATTATTTATGCCAATGGAATGCACAGCTTCCTGGAACAATTCAAATGTGCATCCCAAGTGACACAAGTTTCTATTTTTGATTTATGGAGAATTGTCACTTTCTCCTTGATTTTAGGCATGTGCATCATAAAGCCTAACCCTAATCTCGTGGGTTTAAATCTATATAATGGAGGCTTCTAGAGCTCATTTTCACACCTAAAATTGGATCTCTATCCATCCCCATGAGTTCAAGGAACTTCGGATTTTGTTTTCAACACTTTTCCAGGTAAGTTTCTAAAGTGTCACTTTTTACTGATTTTTTGTCACTTTTGTCCCATTTGTGTCTGCAAGTGTTTATTTTCTCATTTCTTCTTGTATTTACTGACATTTTTGTTATCACTACCTTATACAAGTGTTGTTTTAGTACGTTGTTCTATTTTTATAAGTGTCACATCTCTCCCAAGCCAGTTTTCCTACCAACAATTACTGTTGTTGGGTCTTTTATGCATGCATATTCTTTCCTTTGTATGATATTTTTTTGTCGATAATAATGATTGATATAAATAATTCAAAGGCTAATATATACTTTTCTTTTCGTTAGCCCAAAATATGAAACTTGTCTTTTTCCCAAGCTGAACTACTGCATCCTTAAGGCTTGATGGCCTCTCACATTGTGCCCAAGAATAAATCATCCTCCTTGTCAGCTGCAACTATGAAATGTGCAGTCACTAGCCTCCTCTAGTTGTGCATTGCACAATCTGAGCCATCAGTAGTCTAACTTGGCCACTGATACTGCGCAATGAACAATCCTCTTCCTCTTTTTACGATTTATACTTTACATTGCGCAATCCCAAGCCTCAATCCATCCCTTTGTTAGTTGATACTACATAATCCTCCTTTTTCACTACACATTGCGTACTTATAAAGCTCAGCCTAACCTATACATCCCATCATTACGCAATATTTTTCCTTAGTAAATGTTTTTCTACTTTTAGATTGATTGTTGAAATTATCTACATAGAACCAAATTTCTAATGTAGTGAGTGCATATCTTGCTACAAGTACTGCAAGTCTTGAGCATATTTCTCTTTCATCAAAAAATAATGTCACGCCTTCCAAGATATCAACATCAAAGGAGGTTACAAAGAGAATTACTAAGGAATTTGTTGAAATGCCTTCAACATCAGTTCACATTCTTTCTTATACACAATTATACATTGATAAGGACTCTGATATTACATGGCATACTGTCAAGGATGCATTCACTACAAGAAATTTCAAATAATATCTTGAGAATAGATAGGTTTACATCAACATCCAAAAGTTAGGGCTCCATAGGGTCGCTTGCTGATTTTCGATCTTACCATGTGCAGATGTCATCAAATGGATCCTGAAAGTTTTAGTTACCATGACCATGTCTTTAAATAGTGCTAGTGGGTTTTACTCCTAACAAACACATGACATCGACCGGACCTACCACATACTTAAGCCTAAGAAATATATGGGGTCTTGTTTCTATGTAGCAACAATCTATCTCAATACTAAGGAAGTGGTAAATATGTGGGTAAAGGAAATTTCAAAGTTTTTCCAGACACCAAAAAATAATTACAAGACAAAATCACTCATAAAGGTGTTTCAGTACTTGATAGTATTGTGCTGCCAAATTTATGGACACAAGAGTACTAAATCCTTCCTAGAAGGATGGGTTAACATGCTATATCATATTGTCTCATAAGGGAAGATATTCACCAAGTCTGATCTTGTGTCTCATCGGCTAAATATAAACTTGACAAATGTAAATAATCCACCAACGGGAATGCATCAAGAATTATACATGTTTTCTTACCTATTGGATGGTATATGTGCTCGCAATGTTTTCCTTGGCATGGATTAGAAATGGAAACCTAGTGAGCCTCCTATCTATATTTATTGCATATTGTTAGAAGAATGCATCTACAGGGGACTCTGTGAAAAGCTATATGATCATTTATTCAAGGTCGTATACCATATGATCTTTGAAAAAGAGGCCCCTTGGATGTCTTGTGGTGAAATGAGCCACTGTATCATAAGTTGAAAATTGGTTTGCTTCACTAAATGGAACTTACCTCAGAGTGTTTAGCTGCTAGAAACCTTCTCATCTCTTGTCGAGGTATGCCATTGACAAATTAGTCATGTAATAGGTTACCTAAAATATTGTCACACATTTGACCACATTACTATAGAGGAATAAGAAGGCACCATGGCCTACACTTCCCTTGTAGGTGGGATATTCCGAGATTAAGAACTTGAGGGCTGGAGAATCTAAAGTCATAGAATTGGAGAGCCTTAAGCTTGTTACAATAAATTTTCATTAGTATGATCATAGATGAGTTTTCAAGATGCATTGTGCCAAGTTTCACATTGTATATCCATATCGAACCTATGTTAAGTTAGAGGAAGAAAATATGAAGAATCACTATAATTCCTCTCGGTCACAAGAACCACGCAATCAAGCAATCCCTTCCAATGAAATTCCAGAGAAAAGTGTTACTAAGGAAGAAAAGAAGCCAAAATATTTCTCTTCAGTGAGTATTAAGTATAAGAGGAAGGTTTCCCACAAACTAGCAGAGGAAAAAAGCCACAAATTCAAGGCAGATCCAACGATTCTAAAAGCATCTTTTCCAGTAGAAAGGAAAAGGAAGAAACATGAAGTAGAGAGGAAACATGAGGATGGATGGAAGTAGAGGGAAGAGAAATAAAGGAAGGAACGAGAGGAAATACAGACATGAGATGAACTAAGAAGGAATAAAGAAGAACAAGTGAGACTAAAGCAGGTAGAAGAATAAATGCAGAAACAACTTGAAGAAGAAGAAAGTAAAAAAAAGTAGGATCAAGAGCTTGTTTAAGAGATAGAGGAGAAGATAGTAGCCCAGGACCTGGATATATAACAAGGGGAGAATAACTAGGAATTTGATCTCATGCATAGCAAAAAACATATCATCAGTCATCCACCACCTCCCTTTACAGATGGGCAAGCCTCAGATGGTGAAGAAGAAATCTCTCCACTATATGAAAACCCAATCATGGATATCTCTAGCCTTACCTTTAATGAGCTCTAGAACAAAATTGTATAGGAAAGGAAGAAATAGTTTCCCAGCGATTTGACACATCCTCCTTTCATTTACACAGAAAGGTTCTAGATAACTTAGAATTTGTAGGTGATTCAAAAGAAAATACACATTTCTTAATTCTCGAAAAAAAAACAAATGACAAAGAATCTAGAAGCCACAAAGAAACAAATAGAATAACCCCAAGTGGAGAATCAAATATTTGATTATGCACATGCTTTCTTGAAAGAGCTTCAAGCAACTATATATGGAGAGATCCAAGCATTGGGAGGCACTATGACACATCTTTATGAGGATTTGTTCACCTTGAATAAAGTAGTAGTTCCTTTATATGATATGCAAAATAAATTGAGAGAAAATGTGAAAGCCTTGAAATTCATTCATGTATCCATTACCACAATCCATGGGTGGGGAACTAAGTACAGGAGTTCACTAGAAGAATTGGTCAAGAAAACAAGGCAACAAGCAGTGTTGGAAAAGGCTAAGGTGAGAATTCTCATACCAGGAAACAAACATGTCAACACCTTTATTGCCAACATTCTAGCTACTTTGGATTCCTTGGTTCAAGCGCACAAGATCCCCTTAGTAGGGCCATTTGAAGAAACAAAGGGCAGAAATGTGGTCAAGCATGAGATCGAGGAATATTTGAACCAATAAAGCATATCACTATCATAGAAGACTTGGAGGTTAACAGGCACAACATGCAGAAGTACATGTGTTGTCCTGCTAAGATCAATATGAAATTGTTCTTATTGTAGAAAGAATCGTAAACTAGTTCCAAACCCATCTACCCATATGTGATGGAAGTTAGAGTTCATTTTTAGCCTAACCTTCCAACAAATTTTGAGAAGAAAATTGCACATTACAAATCTTGACATCAATATGTAACCACAAAATTAAAAGTTGAAGTTATCTAGCAAGAGTTTCCTCAAACTCAAGCTTAATGTGTCTGGTTTTTCTAATTAGACTTGTCTTATTAGGAACTACCCATTTTTATCCTATATGGGTTTTTGTATTATTGTATTTGAAATAAAATATGTAAGAGGAAGTCCAAGGGTTAATTATGGAATGTGAAAAGTCATTATTTAGGAAAAGAAAAAATAAGTCTAAGAGTCATGAGGGAAACTCAAAGGTCACAAAGGGAGATGAAGGGTCATATCATTTGTTATAAATAAAACCTCGTAACTCAAGAAAAAGGTTTGGAAGTTTATAATTGGAGCCTTGGATTCTCTAGTCTAGCATAGGAGGAATATCATTCTTTGGAGATACAAGTGTTTCCTTCATGTTCCACTATTGGGGCTAGTGTCTTATCAATGTAATTTAATTCTTAGAACTTTCACTTTATAATATGAATATTAGAGCCGACGCACCTTCATACATATGTCGTGGATGTAGTAAGAATATTCTTTATATATTTGTGATGTATTTTTTTTTCACTTATGCTAATGATAATGAATTAATTCAGTTTCTTTAGTATGTATCTTTTTGGATGCATGTTGTTTATGCTATTATGATCATTTTTGTCCTATGAACTATTTTGCAGATTAAGTAACGATTCTTTTGAATCACTCATGTATTTCTTCTAAGTTAGTACTATTGATTTCTTCTCTAAGGGGCTCACTTATTTCCCTTCGATGTGATGGAACCTTTCATGCAGTACATTTGATACTTCATTAAGTTCAAACAGTTGTTGTAACCAAAGTCATGCATATATCATTTTATGTGTTTATTGCATCCAAGTAATATCTTTGAAACCATCAATTTTGGAAACAATTTGTATTCCTATCGGAGCTCCTACTCCAAATTGTGTGGGGTTTAATTGGGACTTCACATATAGGATACCCCCTTCAATATTGGTGGCTTCTGGCACCATCAACATAAGGAAATCAAATTTATAAAAACTATCATATGTTTCATATATAAGTGAAAAAAGGATTTCAGTGTTGAGGTTTACTTAGTAATTTTAAAAACAATAATGATCAAATAATGTATGTTAATGAACTTAAATATAAACACATGAACATATCAAATAGTATAAAATGAACAACCACAATTAATTTTTTGTGAATAATTGTTGTGACTCAAGTTTTCCAACTAGTGTACAAAGTTCTGTTTCATAAAGAATATGATTCAAATATAGAATAAACATTAGGCGGTATACAAAATAATATATATATATATATATATATATAATAAATTGTTTGCCAGATAGAAAACAAAAATATCAGAGTATTTCCCCACATTAAATGGATGGTAAAATAGGTAAATTGTCATCCTTGATTATGGGGCTTGCCCCAAAGGAATCGAAGAGAGTCAAACCCATGATCAACAACAACTAGCAACAATAACAAAGAACTTCACATCTCTCTCTAAACTACTTAAGCTAAGCATTAATATAAGTTTTTCCTAATTACTACAAAGAACATGATAATCATTGATCACTTGAATATGTAGTAGGGGGTGAATGCATGAAGATGGGTTACACTTTTAGGCCAAATGTGGCAATGAAATTTCATGTTTTTCCACTTTTATCGAATTGCAACCCTCAAAATTCATATAAGCATTGTGAATTTTGATTCAGAGTAAAGAGACAATATGTGGAGAAATTATGTTGTTGTCCTAATGGATTTTTTTGAAAAAAAATTTAGTGTCGTATAATCTCTCAATTTTCCATTAAATGCAATACTTGTCTTTACAAATTTTTGCAAAACTTAAGAGGTATGCATGTGTTCACATAGCATAACTTAGTCTAAAATGTGTAATTTTTTAATATATATATATATATATATATATATATATATATATATATATATATATATGTGAGCATGATCTACATGGAGATAAATACATTTTTTCATATTAAAAATTATTTTTTTATGCAAAACTATAGTTTTCATTATCTTTCGAAGTTGGCAAAGTAATGTTTCAATTGCATTTTAGAGACACATGTGTTTGCATAAGATTTTTTTCAACTATTTAAATAAATTGAAAAACCAAGAGTACCCTTCTTAAGAGGACTTGTAAACAAAGATAGTGGTATTTGTTTTTTAAAATTCATTGTGTATATTTTATGTTATTGATTTTTTATTCAAACCCTTTGAAACTAACCAAAAATATTTGAAGCATTATGTTTAAAAGAAATTAGATGAAAAATATAATATCAATTTGAAAGTTTCAAATTCATATTCCATTATATAGAGGATTCTTTGATGAATCCAACATGATCAACTCTGCCACTTAATGACATATTCTTCCATAAATCCGCAAGGGTACAAAATGGGATTGCAGTGAAGTCTACAGAAGGAGTGTTGAAACTGTGATTTTTATGACCTCAGGAGCTTGATCGGGTGCTTTAAATACTCAATCAAGCACTTAAATTCAAAATTCGAATTACTTGATTTAGTGTTAAATAAACACTTGATCTATTCATGTATGTAGCTAACCAGCAGCTTGATCGAGCCATTAAAATCCTAAACACCGCCAAACTCATACCAACTTTTATTAATGTTATTAATGGAAAATGCCTCAACTCAAGGGCTTGATCGAACCTATAGCTTGATCGAGCCTCTTCTATCAACAAATAAATTAGTCTCTAAATTTGATTGTAGAAAAAAATAGCAAACATTCATTCATAGAGAAATTTCAGAGCATGAAAAGTACACTAGGATTCAAAACAAACATGGGAAATTGGAGATTTGGATCTAGAAAAGGAAATAAATTTCCATCCATAGAGGAAATATAAGAAAAATATAGAGAAAAAAATGAGAAAAAGACATCAGACATTGAGAGAACAAGAAAATCATTCAATTCAATAAATTCATGCAAATACAGGTAATTCAATTTGTCTCACTTCTCATATTTCTTGATCCATATTTTATGAATTAGGAAATATGATTGAAAACCATAAACAAATGGAGAATGAAACAATAAAACTAATATAATGTAAGCATTGAAATTAATACCGTGTAGTTAAAAAATGAGATGTAAGAACAACTAAATAAAACCACTTAAAACCATGCGAATTTTTTACAAACCACTTGAAACCATGCAAATTATTGAAAACTGCTTGAAACGATGGTTTATTGGAATATTCTGAAACCACTTGAATTCATGCAAATTATGAAACACCTTCCAATTTTAGTGGTTTAGCATAACCCACAAAAACTAAGTATGTGATTTTACCAAAGAAAAGCATCGGGACATAATTTCCATATATTATTTACATGAATTACAATTCATCAAAATTTATTTACAAGATAAATTAGCAAAAATTGTTGTCAAATAGGTGCTCCAAAACCTATAAAAATTAGTTTGATTAATGTTTGGTATCCTTGCAATAGTTAAAAGAGAGAAAATGTGTCAAGATCTAGAAGGAGCAATAATATCCATACTTCCAATGTGCATGAACTGAGAAGGCATTCTTTGTTAAACATATATAACAAAATTACATTTTCGTAAAATTCATCATCATATATAATATTTAATGGTTACGTTAATCCTAAATGATGATCCCTACCTTTGAAAACCTCACAAGTTTCTTCTTTCAATTCTCACATGAAAGTTATGAATTATTTTTTTTAAAGAACAATTTTATAAAGACATACAAAGTGTAGTGTAGATTCAAGATTACACAAAAATGGGTGTATTAATGAATATAACTATAATGCTCCATCAAAGGATCATGTGATTAATCAATATTAAATTCATAAATAATAAATGTGAAAGAAATAAATTAGCATGCATGTATTGATGATATACTAGAAATGTTTACAATGTTAATCTTCTTAGACTATGGAAATCTAATGTATATTAAATTCATCTAGTTGTTTCTCAACATGTAATCATGAAATGTATTGCAAAATATGGTTCAAAAGTAAAAAGGAGGAGTTCCTTATTTTAAAAAATTTCAAGATTTGATGAAAATAATTAAAAACATAATAGACATTGGATATCCATATTTGGACATGCATAAAAAAGGTTCCTTGTAGAAACATATAGTTTTTTAAATCCTCTTACCCCTCCTTGTGCCCTACTTGATTGTTGTGCTAAAATTTTCATGTACATTCTCCCTAAAAAACACTCAAATCATTTGTGCCCCTCTTCACCACAAATGATAAAAAAAAGCTTTCATTGTTGATAATAACTTGAAGCATCTTCCTTGTTCTTTAAATCCACTAAAAAATCTATCTCTTGATTTCTTTTTGTTTCCTTATCAACAATTTCATTGTCCTTCTCATCCTACTTTTCTTCCACTTTTTATTTCGAACTATGAAATTCTCTGTAGTTATGTTAAGTTCTTCCTTTAAGGAAGTTCCTCTTACTATTGTTTTACGGTAATTTTGGTTACATGTTTTAAAATTCTAAATTATATGGTGCTTCTAACGAAGAAAATGTTTTCCAAATAATTTGATTTTGTATAGTAGGCTTTCAAATATTAACAACTTAAAAACTAGTTTAATAGGTTCCTTATTGTATCATGGAGTGTGTATTTATGTATTGTATGGTTTTGTAGTCACAATTTATCTTATAGTTGATTAAATTTGTATAAATTTATAGATATAGATTTTGTTTTCTCTCATGAAATATAATTGGCCCTTCAATTTGGTAACCGCTAGATTATTTTTTCAAGAATATCCTATTCTCTCAAATTCAAAATATTCACTGCATCTTTAAGTTCTTTAAGTAATAATTCCCTATGAAATATGTATTTAGAAGTTTCCTATATAATAATTTAAAATTTTTATTAGTTTTTAGTTCAAGAACCTTGCAAATTATTATACAAATGAGTATATTTAAATAATTGACATGTTGGATTTAAATAATTGAAATGTTTGGTACATGAGATATATGAACAAAAATATAATACCATCCTTGTTACAATAGAGATCACTTTTAGTTTGAGATTTATATAGTCTTTTGAAGAATTCAAAAATTGTTTCTAAGAAGAAGTAAAATTGAAAAAGGTATTGAAATGCTTCACTTGGTAAATGTGACTTGTTGTGAAACCAAACAAAGCTTGAAACCTAGATTCACTAGTAAAATTTTGGGGTTATATCTAACAATAGATCACCTTTATCACACACCCTTCAATCCTATGCCCAAATGGTTTTAATTTTTTTCATTTCTTAAACATGTGTTGGGAAAGTGAAGAGAGAATATCGCTCTTGGAACTAGATTACTTTGGAAATCGGTATATATTGACAATTTACTATCCAATTCATCTAATTTTATTCTTAATACCTATTTTAAAATCATTTTTCTCTTTCCTTTTGTTCTCACAATCTCTTTTGGTTGGCATTGGATTTTAATTCAAATGTTTGGGGAATGTGATGCATGAACAAAAGAATAACTTGATCTTTTTTGTTGAAATCACTTTTAGTTTAGGATTTATATAGTCTATTGAAGAAACGAAAAATTGTTGCTAAGAAGAACAAATTTTGAAAAAGGTAAAATGCTTCACATAGTAAATGGAGACAATATTCCTATGATCTGTAAAATTATTTTAAAACAATTGACAATATTGTATTTTACTAACCATTTATAGAAATATATTTAGCCACACATTATAACTATATAATACATATTGCACACATACCTGCAATTCAAACACTTTATATTTGCACTAGATTCACCTTCCACACACCATCACAACTAACCAATTTTCTTTACTAACCATTACGAGTAATTCAAGCTTATATTTTACTTTAAAATTTTGCACACAAACATATTCTCACATAGTATAATTAGGAAAGAAATAAGTGGTCCATTGCCCACACATAATTTGTTTTCTTGCAAGGAACAAACATCACATTGTGTAATTAGGGGAATTGTATTAAAGGATCATGACCCACATATCCACATAATTTCAATTCAAATAGTTTGTATATGCAGTACTAGATCACGGGAGCTTCATTGGGGGAGAAATACCATACCACATGCATTCATATTGGGGGATATATATTGACGAAAAAATGGCACAATATATTGAACATATAATAGGGGGTAAAGGGTATTTATATTGTCGGGTATAAAAAATGGAGGTCAAAGATAATGGAAAAATATAAAGAGGTATAAAAAATGTCAATGAAAAAATGGATACCTACAATATCTAGTGAAATCAGTGGTTTTTTAAATTGGGGAGGTGTATTGGGTTCATATTGGTAGGGGGTTAAATAATATGAATTTTAGGGGTATTTTCCAATATGTATTCAAATTAAGGGTGTAACACCCTCCTCCCATATCTACCCAAGTAATTTCCCAACCAGGGTAAACATGTGACAAAAGGATACTATGATTTGATTCAACCTCCTAGGTGACCTTAAGGAAGTGTAATCAACGGAAACAAATTACGCAAACCTTCCACATCAGCCAAAAAAAATTCCAGGAGCCATCCCAACTACTCAGGTAACCATCCCCTCGGTCCTGTTGGGATTATATATAATTAAACCCCCAGACGCTCCAGTGTTGGTGTGTTTATTGCACGAGTGTACTAAAACACCGATGCTTGGTAGGATTGATTGCAACCTACAAGCAATGGTTACAGGCAGAAAGAGTCGTTAGATGGTTAGTGGAAACATACTACCATGTAAAACAAACTAGTTTATGGAACATAGTATGCTATAGACAAGAAGAGAAAATAAAACATAATCACAATCTCAATCGAGTCAAACAAGCTAATAATCCGAAAGGAGAACTAATCCCCTCTTATTAGCCGCTATTAGTAAAGAAGCGATAGAACGTTACACACTTTCAGTAGATCCTTAGAGCTATGGATATCTAATGCCCAATGCAAGGAGGGTGCTCCCCTTAAGTTGGTTCTGCAGGCCTCTCTCTTCTCCTAAGGGATTTGAGGTGTTGGGTGGCCAACAAATGAATGCCCTCACTCTATTGCTGCCTCAGACAACACATTTCTGGTTTTCTCATTGGAAATTTGGCCAACATATCAATGTGTTCTCATTTTTTTATTCTCATGGTGGCATTTTATAGGAAAATTCAAATCCTTCTTCCCACTTTTGGTAAAATTGTGGATAGTGACCCAAGAGTGGGGGTTGATTCCATTGAGTGCTCACTTGAGGTCTCAAGGTGACTGTCCTTGGGAGGCCTCAAGTGGAGAATCTTCTCCTGAAGTGTGTCAAGTGGTCCTGGATGGTGACCTTCCACCATGCTCAGGACCGTACACCTTATTGAGGAAAAGTCACGTAGACCAGCACAACTATTGAAGAAAAATGCGTACAGAGCACACTTTTATTGTGTCTTCTCTGCACAATTTGATAATTTAGCCTTTTTACCTTAGATATTTTTAAATTTTCTAGATTCTCTAATGTTTCTCGGCCCTATAAATCCTTCTTCTTGACATTTCATGATGTATTTTGCTTGTCCGATTTTCCAATGATAACAATTTCCCCCTAATGTGTGAGGTCTAGGAAGAACTATATAGCTGAAATACATTATAGTTTCTGTTATGTATAACCCGTGTTGAGAGAGAGAGATACCTTTGTGTAGCCCAAGGTTCGAGACCCCTTATAGTGGGTAATAGAGGGACCATGTTCTGTCGAAAACCTAGAAGAGATAGTATGATACAATAAATACTATATTTCTACGAGGGGGGCATGTCCCATGCTTGTGATGCTTTGGCTAGTTAAAAAGCCTATCTGATAGATAAAGGTTCTATTTATGTCACTGATATGGTAGTGATCTGCTGATTTGGTTGATGACGACGATTGTTGACGCCCTCAGGGGCGCTTTTCTTTGACCATAGGTTGAATGTGGTGCCCACATGCACAATCTTGGTATGGCATATAAATGCTCATTGAATGCATGGGTGTATGACTAGGACCTTCCCGTTTAAGCATTGTTGAAAGAGAAACTTATAATGGCATGGGTCTTCAACGAATTTGGACAAAGTGTAATGTTTGTGAAGTAAGATACCATATTGACATGAAAGCTTGTGTTGTAGTCAAATTTTAGGAGGATGGACGAAATCTATGGGAAATGATGATTCCCACAATGCCATCTGAGGATGCCCCTATTGAGATGAGGATCCATCTAAGGTACTGATTCCCTTTTGGAGAATGGTTGTTGAAGTCGAAAAAAGGAAGCCTCAACTGAATGAGAGAGCTACTGATGCAAGGGACTAGGGTCTTTGATATGATAGTTTTAACATAGGCATGATGGAAAGAACTGATTGAACACTGGTGATGGGAGTTCAGTGGCCCAAGGTCAGAGCATGAAAATAGCAGTTTGGCGGTAGTCATAACTATTCCTGATGAGAAAAGCCCTGGACTCAGTAGGACGTCCAGGGTGGGTATTTTTTGGTTATGAATGTTGTGGTGGCTTTGCATGAAAGGTGTGATTCTCCAACCAAGGGTGACTAGGGACTGCTGCCATGGGATAAAAGTGGGTGGATGGGTGGGGTACATTCTCCTAAAAAAAAGCATTGTAAAATTGCCAAAAGAATAAAAAATGGGTTTGGATTGTAAAAAACACGGAGACGGATGCCCCAAAAATATAAAAATGATCGCTCATTGATGATGTGAGGAAGGTGTTTTTTCTGAGGGTGGGGGTCCCATTGGTTGGTCTCTATGCGGGGATGATAAAGTGGATGGAACATATCGCAGATGGGCTATGTTTATGGGGGAATGGTAGGCCAAATGCGAGACACAGTGGTGCATTTTTGATCTGCTTGCGAAAATGGTAGTCCAGGAAGAGGGTTTTATTTTGATATGGTAAAACTTGACTTGATGAATGGTGGATGAATTATCATGAATTTTTTCCTCGATTGAGGTGATATGTACATGGCATCATATTTTTTTATGCATTTTCTACTTTGAGTGAGGGACACCATAGAGGGGGAGGCTCTACCGACCAACATGGATTTTTATCATGTGCAAGGTGGGGAGATGATAAACATGGTCAGGTTTTTGGAATCTATGGTTGATCTCTTGTGGAGAAATGATGTCTGGATATGCAAAGTTTTTCTAGGACTCTATCATGATGAGGGTAGAATGATACCAGCTCTGGAAACTTTGGTGCATGGGGAAATAGGTGGTTTTTAGTACTGTATAATACCTACAAAAAATACCCAAGTGAAAGCATTTTTTTCATTCAAATATATTGACAAAATGTGTTGAATGAAAATATGTTAAAAGAGGGCATACTTGTCGGAACTGAAAATTTATTTTTTCGGAGACGTGAATGTGTGGAGCTTCCTTTGGGCGTTATAAGGTGTTGATCACTGTGTTTCTTGCGTTTCTACAATTGGGCTTTCTGAGCTCCCATTATGGTCCTTCAAACAATTTGAAAAGGGTGGTATATAGGCCAATATGGCTCATTTCAACTCATTTGTGTCATTTGAGTGTTTGAGAGTTTGAGAGGTCAGAGCTTGTTGCTGAGCTTTTCTTGTCGTTGCAGTTAGCCTGTGCACTCAGGATTCACGCCGCTAGAGTCAGGTAGGCCCCAGAACATCCTGTATTTTAATTTTTTCAGTGCTACTAGGCAGGTGTCCGTACAAATTGGGTTTGTACATAGCCTTGGCCATTTTTGGCCTTAACCGCATGGGCAATCAAGGCATAGGCATAGAATCTTTGTGCAAAACTGAGGGTTTCCATGACTATTTCGTGCTTATGGGTGATTTTTGCGTGTGACTTTTCGTCTATCTAAGATACAGACACAAGATCAGTGCACCTGTTTGAGAAACAGGTGCATTGAAAAGCTAAGGTGATTTTTTGAAAAAATCTTTGGGAATTTTTTAAATTTTTTGGTGTTTTGATGTCACTGATGTGTGTCTATTTGGTGACAGGATGCTGTGGAGAGAGAGATATTGGCATAAATTCTGTATGGTTGTGGCATAAGATTCCAATGCTCGCCATAAGCTATCTCATTAGGGTCTTCTCAAGTTCCTTGAGAATGACCTCCTGAGGTCATAGGATTGATTAATGCATTACCTGGTCCATTTTTGAAACATGCAGCGCAAATTGATGGTGCTACGAGGGTATGACCTTGCTATCCATCCAGATATGGATATTTTTTTCATGACCAGTCTGTTTCCTCAGGGTGAGGCACTCCCCCATCCACTCCCACCTGGGAGGGTAGTGCTTCAGCACTGGGCGGATCTTCATTGTGGTGGGGCACCCCTTAAGGAGGGGTGCATTCTTACAACGTCGGTGAAATATCTAGTAGAGTGGTGTGCTCTGGCTATATTGTGATACTGACGGGGTTGTCGTCGGGGCAATAAATTGGTGTTTTGCGCCCGCTTCAGGCCAGCCATTTCTTTGACTTTTCCCATCGTTGCTATGAAGGTATGGTGTCCTAGCTAGCGAAGGTCCGAGATAGATCTAAGCTATTTACATATGCTAGAATCCTTTGTATCATTATTTTTGAGAGAGTGGTGTTGCTACGAACCATGGTGGTTGTGCCTATGGGGGGTCGTTGGGACCCTCATATGAGGCAATGGGCCCCAATGATTCCTCGCAGTGGGGGAGGTGCGGTGGGATTTTTTGTAATGTGAAAATCAAGGCTTGGTTCGATGCCAACCCTCAAATGTTCCTCCTATTTCCATACTCTGGGATGGACTATCGGGGAGACCCAGATATGGGTTTACATGTTGGGTATGCCTGGGGACCGGCAAGTATGATTTTTTGTACTTTTTTTGTGTTTGTTGAGTATTTATGATTTATATGTGTATTGTGGTGACACTGACATTGTTTTTGTTACTCTTGAAAATATTGGAGAGGTAGGGCGGCCCACAGCTCGATTGGTAAGACACCAACCCAACTAGAGGGTTTAAGGAGATCAGCCCCATGCTGGGGGGCAGGGGGCAGATCTAGGGCAACCCGAGGGTGGAGGACCTAGTGATGGAGTTGGCCCTTCAAGAGAGGGTAGCAACTCTACTGTTGTCGAGTGTGCTACGACGATCGCTCATGCTGAGGCGGCAGAGGCCCACATGGCGGAGATGGAAGAGAAGCTTGCTGCTTCTGACGCCCAAGCCACTAACTTGGTGGATGCTTGGAACCGAGTGGACAGGCTGACCCAGGGTACGCCGACCTGTGGGTTTGTCGACAACCTGGATGATGTCTGGTTGGAGACATTGATGGCCCGAGAGAGGGGATATCGTCTAACTTTTCGCCATGTGGAAGCTTCAATTTCAGCGACTACCCCAGGACTGGAACTGAGTGCAGCCATGGGTCCAGGTGCCTAACCTAGCAGGGCCCAACCCTAGAGATATATTGTACATAGGGAAAGCGCCCTTTATGAAGATGCTTCCCTTATTTTTTATGACATGTGTATATGTATTTTTTGGCTAACCCGCGGGTCAGATACACGACTTGTTATTTGTACTCACACATATTTTTTGGTATATATGCGAGATGTATTTTTTGCGGCTCTAGATGGCGTGTCTATTATTTATCTGTTTTCATGGATGTTATGTATCACTGATGGATATCTATATTTTTATGCTTTTTGGTTTTATGTATGATGGTTTATACGAGATGCATTCTATTCTATTATGTGGTTAGATATGCGATCTACTATCTGGTTTTGATTTCTTAGTACATGTGTGAATGGAATATGATCAAATTGACGGCTTAATCTTTCTGCACGCAAATATTTTCTAAACATATGTGAATCTTGTACCTCAAATTCTTGGTTTAAGCCGATCCCCCATTTGCAGAAGGGACCAATGACTATGATGAGGTGTACGGGCGTGGGAGGGGCTCTTGCCTTATGAGAAAAGCGTTAACATCGCTCGCACCTTTTGACTGCTGAAATGCAATCGTGAAATAACGTGGACCAAAAATATCTTTCCCGTAGGACTTTTTGGGTAGTGTCCATTCCAGAGATATGGCCACCGTAATCTCCATTGTGATAGTCATTAATGGCTTGCTTAGCTTGGTCGTGGGTAAGGCATCAACATAATATGGTGTCGATGGCTTGTCGGTATAGGACATCTCCCATGAGTAGGTATCGGGGGGCCTAATGGCGCATGCGCCGATAGTCGTCACAGGTGAGATTGGGTTTGAACTTCTAGGTTTTGTAAAAATAGGAGAATATCTCTGTACCAAGGGTCGTTAGTCATCACTAGGAAGAGATGTTTGTCTGGTAGTGAATCATTGATTGGAAATCCTTTGGTCTGACTTGGGAGGTCCATGATGAATTCGGCTAAAATTAAAGCCTTCTTGATCTTGGGGGAGCGAAACTGTAAGTCGAATTCTTGCAGTATAACTATCCAGTGAGTGTAATTCTGGTTCATTAAACGATGTGTGAGTAGGTATTTCATGGGGTTAATATCTAGACTGTTGTAGTCCTTAAGATAATGTAGTGGCAAATTTTTTGGACTACGTTTATCAATGCTAGGGTAGTCTTCTCTTCAGGCTCATATCTTAATGCGGGGAATGATAAGGTTTTACTAACATAATAAATTATGTGTTCTTTCTCATCGGGGCCTTCCTGGATTAACACCCCGGCCAAAGAAGTCTCGGATGCTGATAGATACATGGTGTAATCCTTATCATAGTTTGGGTGACTGATCAATGGTGTTGAAGATAATTTTTCTTTCAATGCCTCAAATGATTATTGGGATTTATCGTCCCATTTGAAGGGGATATCCTAACGAAGGAGGCATATGAATCCCTAAGTGCAAGTGGCATAGTCTGGGACAAAGCGTCTCAGAAAATTAGACTTTCCCTGTAGCCTTTGTAGTTGCTTGAGGGTTCGAGGTGGTGGCACCTCTTTGATAGCTTGCACCTTGATAATGTCCACTCTAATCCCTTATTGGGACATAATAAAATCTAGAATTCATCCCACTGTGACGCATAAGATGCACTTGAGGGGATTCAAGTGTAGGTTGTATTGTTGGCATCATTGGAATACCAGTCGCAAATCTTCGAGATAATCATATCGCTTCTTGGTCCGGAATTTGAGGTTGTCCAAGTAGGCAAGGATGAGGTATGCCAAGTCATGAAATATATAATTCATGGCCCACTAGAAAGTGGCTCCAGTATTTTTAAGATTGAGTGGCATCACCTGGTATGTGAACGTTCCCCATGGGGTGGTGAATGAAGTTTTGTACTGGTTGGTGTGTCATATTTGGATTTTATTATACCTAGAGAAACCATCCATGAAGGAGAGGGCCTCATGTCCCATGCAAGCATAGATAACCTAGTCGATAAATGGGGTTGGGTAATTGTCCTTTGGACAGGCTTTGTTCAAATCGCAAAAATTGGTACAAACGTGTATGGTGCGTTGTTTTTTTATGACAGGAACAGGGTTGGAAACCCATGATGTGTAAGTGATGGGGTAAATGAATCTTGATTGTGAATCGTATCAATTTCTCGTTTAATTTCTTCTACCTTGAATGGGTGTAGCTGATGATGTTTCTAGCGTATTGGTGGTACGTCAGGCCAAGTGTCAATGTGGTGCTCTACAATAGTGGGACTAGGTCCTGGCATTTTCGAGTAGTCACATTTGAAGATATCTTGATAATCTTGCAATAAATGGGTGTAGGATTTTATCTCATATGGGGAACATGCCGCCCCCAGTGAAATTTCTTCGAATTTCTTATGATTTTGAGAGATATTCACCATGATGGTAGGGGAAATTTTTGACATGTTCCCTTCTTCGAACTCGTCGGGCACTGGAATGGGATTTTTTAACCAATCAAATTTCCCCGATGGAAGGAAATATTTTGATTCGATTGCGTAAATATCTTGGTTTCCTGTTTTTTTAGGGCTGAATGTTTTTTCAGGAAGAAAAAATGAGCGGTGATGCATCGCATCCCACATATAATCTAGTTTCGTCATGGCCTCAAGAATATCCTCATCTGAGTGGAATAAGGATCCTAAGGGGGATTGGGTTTATGTAAGGCCATGCGAAAGTGGTTTGGTCCTAATGGAGTTGGTCGACAGACATGAATAAGATTCCATCGTTGATGTGGTGAAACCAGATGTGGTCAACACGGTGCAGATAGACTGGGTTTGCACCATCGTTGGTACAACTACTCTCATAATTGCAGCTAACTCAAGACCTATGACTGATGAGTAGACACCTCGATTCATGGTTATGATACATGATGATATGAATCATATATGATGTACCGTGTCGTCAACGTTTGGTGGGGGATAAGTTTCCATCGTGGCGGCTTGAGTGAGAGCAAGTCTAGGTTCCTCATACGGGATAGTAAGAGTATTGGCACTTTCTAGGATTTGGAAGTTGTGCTTGGTGCAGAGGTGCATGAATGTTTCCATTAATGGGCATGCCTTTGTTTCATGGTTATGGAAAGTGAAAATGGTGCATAGTACCATTGTACCTATCAAGTATACGGCGTCTGAACCAACATTACTCTTCGTCCCTGAGGTGGACGCTCGGAATGGATCAGGTATAGGGGAAATATTATGTTGTTTCTATCTCCTAGTTTTTGGTTTTGGGAGGTCTATCTCTCTTGGGGAGTGTATAATTAGCGTTGCTCTCGCCGCTCTAAGCTTTGGGAGGTGCTGACATTTCATTGTATGGTGGAAATGTGAGCAGATTCAACAATAGTAGTGTGTGATCTTCTCTTAGTGAGAGATATGTTTCTGATGGATATGGGAGATCATGTGAAAGATGTTCGTGAGGTGCTTTAGTTCTTTACACTGATTGACCTGGTGGTCGATTTTGTTGCATAGCCTGCATGTTTTCCTAGACTGGACATGGGTCTCATTAGGTCAATGCATATTTTTTACTTGCCCAATGTTTTGAAATTGAAATGGGGTAGGTTTCTTGGGAGCATTCTGCCTTACATTAGTTTCTCTTAGCTTTGGACTGATGATATCCCAGCGTTGCATTTCCAATGAACGAATGGTGTCAATTAATGGGTGCACTCAAGGGGTATAAGTACAGTGCTGAGTATGATGGTTTCCTTGACACACTAGATACGAATGTCTTTCTTGGGTATTCCCTTCCTGCTCGGTTGATAAAGTAGTCGGGAACCATTTGCATAGTGACCCTAGGTATGGGAATTTGATGACCAAATGGTTGTGTGTGTTACACAACGCACAGTTTGGTATTCTCCATGGAGGGCAGGTGGGGATGACTAAGGGCTCCCCAACCGACCTCTTTTCTACTGACAGGAAGAGAATGGACCTAGTTTTCACATCCTCTTGCATTTTTGAGTTATCCATGGATTATGTGTCTGAGCCATCTTCTAGGGAGAGGCAAATTATGGCCATGCATAGACTGGTTAGTGCTAAGAGAAATCGAGGGATGTAATGGGTGATTTCCAGAACATATCTGACATGAATATTGGGTTTCTCGCAGGCCAACATAGTACACATGGTCAATCGGACACCATATTTGGAACAACTCCAGGGCTGCGCAATAGTCTATGAAATGGTCACATTCATCGCAGAGTGCACAACATAGGATAGGAGGAGGGAAGATGAACGGGAGGCGTTCTGGTGACTATCGTGCCTCCTAAAGGTACAATATGACCTGAGGTTCTTCTCCATTTCACTGAATGGGGGGATCCTCTTGATATGATTGTTCTAGGGCATGAAAGGCATCTCTATATCACGATATTTTTGCACAATTATGAGTGTAATGCCCATAATTGTTACAGATGGTGCACACGTGGTTAGTACGCAATGCTTTGCCTTCGTTTTTTTGGCTGGTTCCTTTTTATGAGAACTTGTCATCATGATATTTCTTTCAGAACTTAGGAGAGGTATCAATTTGTCCAGTTCTGGGAAGATATGGGTAGGGTGGCCTACTATGTCGCACATTGCACAAGGTTGTAATTCCATTTGTATGATGGTGTTTTCTATCTTTTTCCCTTTTTATGGGTTTTCTTGTTTGCTATAGCCATATTTGAAATGGGAACTTCCTTAAATGGTGTGGTTGTGACGGTTTCCTTAACAAGTGGGGCCTCCTCAGGAGTGAGGGGGGTTAATCCTGTAGAGGTGATGTGTGTGCTTCTCGACATGGTAGGTGGGACCAAGTACCAAACTGGTATTGCGAAAGATATGTTTTGAAACACTACCATTGCCAACACTTGTTGCGACACAAAACTAGGTGGGGGGTATAGAAAAGCAGTTTGGGAGGTGGCATAGGATAGAGAGGCCATCGTGCTAGAGGCCTCAGTTTTTTTATTACTAGTCTCTATCTCCTGACTGGCTTCGGTGCTTGATGTATACATCGTGCACACTAGAGCCCCTGTGATATCAACGAATGATTATGGTATGACAGGGGGATCTCATAGGAATGATCCGAGGATAGATGATGGTTTGAATTGGCCAGGGACATATTCTTGATGTTGTGTGAGCACTTCAGCAGATGTGTCCACATAGGGTAGAATGACATCAGCGTTCATCAGGGGTCGCTTGTCATGGTATTTCAATTGGTCGATGATGATGATGTGGTCCTCGTGGGGGAACATCATGATTCAGAATATGGTGGCTACAATGGCAGACATGGAGTACATATAACTCTGCCCAAGGAGTATATTGTAATCTAGTTGAGCATCCAAGACCTCAATGTCTATAAGGACCATCGTTCCGCCAAGTAGACTGGGACATTTTGATAGAGACCTATGGGAGTAGAAGGGTGCCTGTCACATGCTTTGAGTGTGATTTCCTATGGTTTTAGTTCAGGAGATCCTAAATTCTACCAAACGCTCTTTGACTTGATGCATGTGGATGCACCCTCGTCAATGATACATTGGTGGATAGTTATGTTCTAGACTTACATTGGTATATGGAAGGCAACCAATGAAGGAAGCCTAGGGGTGGCTTTATCTAAGTCAAAAGCCATTAGACATGAATCGACAAGGTCGATTGCGCCTAAGGCAGAAATTAAGGCTTTCCTTTTCTTTGGGCAATATTACAAGACTTCCAAAGCTGACATAGTAGCGGGAGATTGAACTAAGTCATCCATGATGCTATAATTATGGGCGGCTTTGGAGTGGTGTCCTACTCACCTTGTTGGTCCCTTAACCATTTTTTGCAAAGGTTCAATAGGCATTTTTATATAATCAATGGTGTTGTAGGTGCATTCATGCTAGCCCCTGACGAACTGGTGTTTGGCAGGGTATCATAACTTCGATTCCGTGTTTGAAAGAACATTTCCTCGCCAGTCATATATATTTCGTGCCTATTTTCTCTGGAATCATCGAGGGGTGTTTGTTTTTGTTGGGTACTAACCTCCCCTTGGTGGGGGAAGGGCTCCTAAATTACAACTATTTTCTATGTAGGTCCCCCTTGTCCTCAGTTACCCTGAAGCTTATTTATCTTGGGGAGTTTGGGACAGTGATGAGTGTAATGTCCATACTCACCACAAATTTCGCAAGTGTGTTTGGTCTGAAGATTAGCCCTCTTATTCTGCCCTTGGGAGTTACTTGGCTCCTATTTTTTATTTCGGTTGGGTTTGCACCCAACCTGAGATTGCAGAGGGCACTGTTAGTTATTCCCCCCCTATCTAGGATTTCCCTTTTATTTATTTTTTGGATTTTTCCTTGCCACATTAGGAGGATAACTAGGATTCTCCTAGTCATATGACTAGCACGGTTGACCCTGGGAAGGTTCACAAAGTTCATCGGTGAGTTGTTTCACGTCGGTGGGTTTTGTGCTGGGGAGTAGGGATATTGAGGTCCCTATCCCTGGTTTGTAAATGACTGCTGGGGGGGATCTCTTCTATCAGCATTTCTAGCTACATACTGGGTCCCTTGTGCGGGAGGGTATGATCCTCCTTGTTGATGATGGTACAACGATGCCCTATTGGTCATGTTGAGTAGAGGTGCATGATGACTTTGATGAAAGCCTAGTTGCAGGATGTTCTGGTTAGGATCATACGTGTAACCAAGGTACATATTACTGTTGCCTAGGTGATTTTGGGACAGTAACCCTATCAATTTGTTTGAATTATTTGACGCACCTGAAAATTCCTTATAACTTTGCAGGTGTGGGGCATTAGGCAGGATGTTATAGATGTATCCTGACTGAGTGTATATCAACTCAACTTATTTGGCTTTACTAAGGCATCCTCTTCGGAAGTAGGTCGTATTAGTCATCAATAATTTTTAGAAATCTCACTGCCTTCATTATCCTTGTCACAAATTTTTCATTATTTTACTATTTTACCATTCCATTGTTAACCTGCCATTCCTAAAGGGCCCCTCATGGGCTTATGCCACTCATCTATATTCTATTTTCCCACCTATAACCCCAGCACTCTGTTTTTCCTTTGCCTCACTCCTTCACTTTACATCTAGGGTTACCAATCAGCCTATTCATTACCATGCTCATTAGGTTCCTCAAACCTTGATGATCTCAAAACTACCTCTATAGGCTCTTTAGATCAATCAAGTACATCAATTTCTATATATTCAAATACATCAATTGGTCAAAAACTTTATTTTTACACTATTAAGATCCCAAGCCTAATTTCAGTCAAAGATCAAGTTAAAACCCTCCCACTAGATCATTAGGGTTTCATAGGTTGTAGGGTCTTCATTGGTTTTTTAAGCTTTTTTATTCTTATGCTAGGACCTGGTTCAAATGAAGAACAAGATCAACACATGGTTGTTAATAAAGATTAGAAAATCTCCTAAGAAGACCACTCTACCAATTTCAAGTTTTGCAATAGATAAATGAGAAATTTTGGCATTTCTGCAGGAGTGTTAAAGTGACTAACAACAGATAATTAGTAAGGTAAGAGGCATGTTCCAAAATGAAGACATTCATAGCAAAAGGAGAGGAATAATTTTTTGTTCAAGTAGAATCAGGGTTATTAAGCCTGATTGGGTCAACAGTGTGCCAAGCAGGGATCTAGTGCAGCAAATCACATAGAGAAGGCATCCTATAAACCTAGGGTTTTGGTAATATGGTAAAAGGAGGTAAAATGAAGATGTTAGACCTCCATGATGACATCAGAAAGAATATTTTAAAGGGCTACTGTGTATGTCATCCCCGAGTTTGTCAAAGTGAAATTCCTCACTGTTTTAGAGGACAAAGAAGTAAAGAATATTAGTAACAGGAGGATCAAATTCTCATTTTAAGTTACTCACACTCAGTGGTAAAAGGAATAAAAACATAGTGTTGAGCTCTAAGAGGGAAACCCAAGGTGATTTTAAGGTTGTTGTTGTGTAATTGAATATATCAAACTTTAGGAATATCATAAAAGGCTAATTCAGTATCTTATGGCACCTAAAAATCAGAAGTGGCTAAAGAGAAGGTAGCAAGCATGATTTAAATTATATATTTCTTGTCAAAGGTGAGTTTATCATGCCTAAGGGTTAGTGAGAAAGGTGAAGACAAGGTTCTCATAGTCACCTGTCAAGAAAATTCCAAAAGGCATCAATAGGCCAAAAGGAAGTCAAAATTCACCAAATGGAGCAAATCTGCTTACAAATAGTGACAGGAGGTTTGTGAAGATCAAAGGGTTAAAATAAATTTTATAGTAAAGGTTTCACATCAAATTGAAGAGGTTGTTGTATGGCCAAATTCACCAAAGTGTAGGAATGAGCTCTTCATGCCTCAAGGAACCAAAAGAAATTCCAAGTTCATCATTGAAGTTACCTGCAAACCAAAATGATAAAGGGTCAGTAAGAAAAGGTGAGAAAGACAAGTTTAATATTATGATGAAAAACACAAGAATCTTGGAAGATCCTCCTAAGTGAAACCCCCAAAGAAAATATCAAATGAATTTGTCAAACTCCTAAAGAGAAAAGGCCAAGTAAGTTTTTGTTCACCTGCAAAAAAAGGGTCAAAGAAATATCAGTGAAAATTTAAAAGGTTTGAAAACATTAGAAAAGTGGGTTTTACATTTGAAATTAAGTTTCTAAAAACCTATGCAGGCCCTCTCCACCTTTCAGAAACTCATTCTACTCTTAAAAATATCATGAAAGGTATTCGAAGAGAAAATTATGAGTTTCTGGCAAATTCGGACAAGTTCAGAAACGTTGTATGCCTAGAGTCGTGCGTTGCGTGCCTGGGCAATCTCCCCGTGAAAAATAGTTCCATGCTACGTGCCTATAAGTGTGCACTGGGTGTTTCAATGTGCAAACTCGACACCCCGTTCAGACTCTGTGTGCATCCTTGCCCAGCAGGCTCGACATGCCTCTGCAACTGTTCAAATGCTGCACGTTTAGCCATTCAACACGACCCGATAGGACCGTGCCACTGCGCGTTCAGCATTGCACCTTCTACCCACCCGACTACCTGTTTTCATTCACGTGTTGCGTGTTTAACTTGACACAAGGAGACCCAACAGTGTGTTTAGCTTGTGCCGCTACGTGTTCAGAGCTACGCCCTCGCCTGACCCGACAACGCATTCAACCACCCGAAAACATGTTCAGGTGCTGCACTTTTGGCCAGGAGGGCCTCTTCACCTGTTCAAATGCTCAAGTGCCCTCAAAATTTCTTGAGGTCATCATCAAGGGTCCTCAAAACATCTTTGAGAGGTAAGTGGATGTCAAGCCTTTCACCAAAGCATCTGTGGTGATTTTTGATTGAAGAAATTAACCCTAACGAGATGAGCTAATTTTCATTTAAACCTCCTTCCTCTGCAAATAAGGAAAGAACATTTAATGCAGGGTTATATTTGGGGCAGTTAAATTTGATTTGAAATTTTCCATTCATCCAAGCCAAACAGCTCTATCCCTTACTAAAAGAAGATTGACTTTCCCTTACTCTTTTCCATTTGAAAATTTGACATAGGAGCTAAGTTTTTCCAAGCAGAGTTTTATTTACAAATCAGCAAGGTGGTCATCAAGTTTGTCTCCCTTTACCTCTCACTCACGGTCATACACCCTACCTAGACTCATTTAATCCTCCACCTGCAAAAAACTTCCTTTTTCATCACCATCTCATTTACCCTCTTCATATAATTTCACAAGCAGAGTTAGGGTTTTTGTTTTCAAGGCAACAGTGAAATCAAAATGTCAAGGGAAGGTAATAATGACAGTGATGAGGTAGGCCAAGTGCCAAGAAGACATCAACGCAGAGGTGGAAGAATAAATAGGTTTGAGCCACTAAACACTATGGAGTCTATGGCCTCTCCTATGATAGTTTCATGTTTCAAGAATGTGGGGTGTTTTAACTTTTGTGAAAGAGTACAACAGGAACAAATTCATCCTGAGCTAACCAAGATTTTTATCCTTAACCTTCATGAAAATCAAGTAAATTTAGAAGGGGTAAAATTTGAGCTCTATTCAAATACCATTTCTGTTACCACTAGGACACCTATTGTGGGAGAAAGGTGGTTCAAGCAGGCTAATTTGGACCTGAGCCACTATGAATCTTTCCTAAAACCTAGATACAAAGATGACTGCTAATCCATTTTTCCATTTTCATATTTGTTGGAGAGATATGCGCCCTTGATTGGAATCATCATGAAATATTCTACATGTGATGGAAGGTTTTCTATGCTTTATTCATACCACATAAGATTTCTCATGCACTTCACTAAGGTTAAGATGCTTCATTTACCCTACTACCTCTATAGGAGTATTGAAAAGATGTCCTTCATTTTACAAAAGAGGAACTATTCCCATCAAATGAAAAGTCTGTTTCATCACTCTTTAGTCAAGATGGTTGTGCTACATCAGTTGGAGCAAAAAGGTATCCCACGGGAGGTGTTCATTTCCCATGAAGTGTTCACAAACCCACAACCCCATCCTCAGTAAAATTTTCCCTCATCATCTCATCCTCCTCCTCCTACTCCCCCATCATCTTCTACTGATCATGCTTCACTATCTACCCATATACCCTCACCTCAAGAAAACTCTCCTTCCTCACCCTCTCCCAATGCATCAAATCAAGAGGGAAGTGGCAGTGAACAAGCAAGTGACCATGAAGGAGAAGGAATTGATAAATCAAGCAATAAGGATGAAACAAGCAATAAGGATGAAACAAGCAATAAGGAAGAAAATTAAGAGGCAGAAGAAAGTATGGGCACAAATTAAGGAAGTGACAGAGAAACAGATGATGATGATGGTGGCAGTGAAAATAAGAGCCACAATGACAGTAAAAATAGTGAGACTCCTAGTAGTGATAAGGGCAGTGATGATGTTGGAAACAAAGAGGACAGCGATGAAGCATAAGACATGGAGGTAGATGATGGTGCAGAAACAAGTGCAACTGAAGAGGAGAGCAGCAATCATGAAGATCATGACATTAGTGGAGATAATGATGAGGATGAGCATGATGTTGGCACTAATCAAAACAACAAAGACAATAGTGGTAATATTGAATATAGTGAGTCTGGTGTTTGAGATAAGGAGGTAATCCAAGAAGTCAATGAGCCAAATAATAGTGACAGTCATGACAACGTTCATAATGGCCAAGAAGGCAGTGACAATAATGATAGCAATTCTAATGGCCAAGAAGGCAGTAAAAACAATGAGCCTGATAGTGGTAATGATGATAGTGCAGAGAGCAGTGCCAAAGATAGTGAGGCTCCTAGAAGTATTGAAGGAAATGAAGAAAACAATGCAGAAACAAATGATGACACCTCTAATAGTGAAAACACAAATGAAGAAAGAGGTCAAGAAGATAGTGAAGTTGATATCAGTGAAGCACAAATGGATGATGATACAAATGAAGATCACAACAGTGATGTTAGCATGGAAGAAAAAGAAAGTGAGGCTGATGAAAGAAGTCAAGAACACGGTGTAGAAAACAACAGTCAGAGATCAATAAGGAAGAGAACAACAATCATGAGGTCAGCCATGGTGAGGGAATTCATATGAATAATATTGAGCCTTTCCCTCTCGCATACCAAAGAGGGAAGAGGCATGTGTTTGTTGCCTCTAAAAGGCAAGGGACCATGCCATCCGCCTCAGCTAATAAGCTTGACAAAGGAAAAAAAAAGATCAAAGAAGAAGAAGAATAAGATCATCATGAGGTTGAGAAAGAGTTTGAACTCATTCATATTGACAGTGATGAGGAAAATGAGGCAAGGATCTCAAGCTTGCTCCTTCAGAACACAAATGCCCAAATCAAAGACCTCCAAGCAAATCTAGATAGGGCCAAGTGTGTGAATAGTGTCCTCGAGATGGAGAACAAACAGCTAGGGGCACAAAATTCCATTTATGATGCTAGAGCAATCATAGCCCAAAAAGAAGCTCAAAGAGCATAGGTAAATCTAGAGGAATTCATGGGCACCTATGAGGAAGGTGAAGATGAAGAAGGACAGTCCAGAAGAAGACCAAGAACCATGGGTTTAAAGAAGGCCTTGGCAAGACAAAGAGAGAAAGAGTCAGCCTTGGTAGAGCAGCTCTCTCTAAGTGAGCAGCTTCCCATGGAGATAGAATATGATCGAGAGCCTTGGCTATAAAGAGAAAACACACACTTGGAGGCCAAATTGGAGAAGGCCAGTAGGGACCTTGACCTACAAAAGAAGATGACCAAACACTATGCCTTGAGAAATCAAGTTGCAAGGGCCAAGCTCAAAAGAGCCCTTGCCAAAATTCAGGCACTCAAAGAGGAAAAGGGCCAAGAAAACCTTGACATCTTAGTTGATTCTTCCCTACAAGCATCCAAAACCCCATGAGGAAGGTAATTGCAAATTTTGAAAACTTTTTGGAAATTTTTGGTTTTTGCTAATTTGGAGGGCACTACGCTTTTTCTCAGGGCATCCTCAGGAGGTAAAGTTTACATTTTTTGAATCCTCGGCTCAATTACAACATGCTCACCAAATTCCAGGTCATTTTGAGTTGATTAGGTCCTCCAAAATGGTCAAAAACACCCTAAATTTAACATTTCTACCTAGTTTTCAGGGCTAGCGCTGTGCCTTTACTAGTCCTGGGAGTTTTTCGTTTTGAAAAGCTTTAAGTGACCCAAATAGAAAACCAAAGGAATTTCTGGAATGTAGACTCAACAGAATTTCCAACAAGCCATCACGAAGCCCATTCCGACATCGGGAAGGCCTTCAAAACTTGGATGCAAGGTAACCCAGTTTTCCTGTGCATGTGCTGCGCCCTTGGCCAAGAAATTGCTTCCTTAAATCGCAGTGTTGCTCCCTGATAGTCAAAAATACAAAAACGTACGCTAGGAAATATTTTGGAGGCTTTGGGGAGCCTAAATGTCAATTTGTTTTTGCCAAAAATGGTCGAGAAGATATTTTGCATCAAATATTTTGTGCCTTGGGCCTTGCAAGGTCTCAAAGGAAAAAAGTGACATTTATGATTAACCAATGGGCTTCTAAAGACCTAATTAGGTTTTTTGTCCTCCTTTCTTGTTAAATACAACATTGAGGCTATATTTTTAGTCGGTTGTTGATTAGACATTTATTGAGTAATACATAGACTTGGAGATTAAAGACAAATTGGCTCTAATTTTTGTGAATGTCTTGGATGTTTTGACATTGGATAAGGCTTGCTTGCAGGATCCCTGAGCATTGCTAAATGGTGTTGTGTTCCTATTTAGTTCATGTATTTATTGTATTATCATTTTTTTCATTCTTCTATTGTAGTAGGACAAAAAATTTAGACTAAGAAATGTTGTTTAGAGGCACCTTTGTTCTGTTTATCCTTCATTGCTTCTATGTTTTCCTCTGCTAGGTCAGTTTAGAGAATTATTAGTTTCTCTCTAGACCCACTTATGCTTGTTTATATTATGAATGATTCAATACATTAGATATCAAATATGTTTTATGGTTATCCCTGCTTGTTTGATGTTACTTAAACATTGTTCTTAATATATTTCTTTGAAGTATCACTGATTATTTTTAGCCAAAGAGGTTATGTTTTGATCATGCCCTTTTTCCATTATTGAAAGGTTTCTTTGGAGGTATTTATGGCTATGATCAATGATGTTTAGGAGTTCCCTCTTCTTTGATCTATGTTATATGTCTATCTTAAATGTTTTCTAATCTTGAAGGTGAAATCACTAGAAGTCATACAAGTTTCTTGCCTTCTATAGTTCACTGTACTGTTTATCTTAAATTCTTATTTTCTTGAGTTTAATCAAAGCATTATTGGTTTTCCCTGTCTTGTGATTACTTATTTATGTTGAGTAGTGTTAAATACATTTCTTGTTTAAAGGTATTTGTTCAATAATTGTTAACTTCCCTTTTACTCCTACTATGTTCACAAACTTGATGTTCATTTCATCTCACACAAAACTTGAAGATCCATTTAACCATGTTAGATTTTCCCTGTGATGCACCCTGATTCATTGTTGAATTTTCCATGACCTTTTGTAGTCTCCATAGCCCAATGAATTGAAAATATCTCACTCCATCTATTCTACTTGATCATCTACCCAACCCAAACAAGCAAACAAACCCTAAACTTAACAACTAGCCTAAAATCAAACCCTAAAAGAAAACAATTTCACATCCTTTGCACAAAATAGAGAGAGCCCTCTCTGTTTCCAGGAAGGTTAGGTCCTAGGACTCCAAATATTGGTCTGATGTTACCCCTATTCATTTTTTCTCACCAATCTAACAAATTACGGGGAACTAACATAAGGGCGATCACGGTGGAACCTTTGAGTTAGTGACATCCTAAGTATCCCTTAGGAACTCTCAAATCCCTGTCAAACTTATAAAACTTAAGTGTTAATCGAGAGTAGAATTTAATTGTTTCACCATCCTAGCAAAATGATTACTCAACTGGAGGACACTCATTAAAATCTTAGGGCTAGATAAAGGAACTCAAAAAACCCCAAAACGTCTTTAGATTGGTTTTTTTAAATTGTTGGTGGTGGACCACAAATACCTATCTTCAAAATAATAAAAACATCAACTTGGCGAATCCACTAGCCTCTAGTAGGCCTACTAACTTTACTAGTTCTCGTAGACTTCCCTAGGATTGTGTCAAATCAGCCCTGAGCAGTTTAGAGGCCTAGTCACACACTGTGTGAGTTCAACAAACATTAAGAGAGGTCTTCCTTCCGAAAATAGTCATAAAATTTCAGCCTCTCTGCATTATTGAGTTTAAAATCTGGCTTCGCAAAGGATCAGCACCAAATCTCACCCAAACCCAAATCCTCCTACCATAGTTGATGACCCAGAAAATATTTTGTGGCAAACTTCTAGAACTGAAGATTCGACTACTATTAGAACCATTCATAGAGCAATTTCTTCCCTGAACATCTCACAGCCTTGCAAGATCCCTAGTTTGACTTACACCATACAAGAAACCTTTTCTGAACTAAGTCACAAAGTGGGATTGGCCATAGTTACCTTGAGCCTGTAGATTTGCAACAAAGCCTTAGTAGAGAAGCCTCTCCTTCCACTTATCCTGATTTTTAGCTTCTCCATCACTTTGGATCATTCTATTCCAAGTCTGCTGAAAATATTTTTTTTGGTCCAAGTACTTCCACCACACCCGTTCATACCACCATTGTGCAAATCACTCCACTTCATCCTACACCCCCTCTCACAAACCCTCCCTTTATAAATCCTCCTTGGATTCCATTAGCTACCATCATGGTGGCATGGTATGCCCCTCTATTACTACCACAACCTCTGATACATTTGCCAAATGAATACCAATCCAAAATCCCTCACTTCACTGGGGTTGACTCTACAACTACCAAACAACATGTAGATAGAATAAATTATCCTTTTGATTACATAGAATTAGAAGAGGAAACCATAAAGATGAGGATGTTTGCCCAAATATTAGAAGGAAAAACCAAGAAATGTTTCAAAAACTTGACTCCTAACAACATACATGATCTCCCTTCCCTTTACCAGATATTCATAAAAAAGTGGGAGATTAAGAAAAACCCTCTCCAAATCCTCTAAGAGTATAACAACCTTAAGAGAAATGTCGGGGAAAGTGTCCAAGGCTATTGCACTAGGTTCAATAGTGTTTACAATGCCCTCCCGCCGAACATGAAACCCCCACAAGGCTTAGCCTTAGAAAAATTTCCAGAAGGTTTCGATCCACACATGGCCTATCAATTGAGAGAGAGAGATCCCCTAACTTTGGAAGACATGCAAAGGGGAGTTGTGAGTGTAGAGGTCAATCTGATCGAAAAAAGGTCTAGGATGAGGTTAGAAGAGAGATTCAATTACTAAGATAAAAATATGGCCTCAACCTCTTCATCTGATGCCAAAATTGACAGCTTAGTTAGAACAATGGAGAGAATGATGGAGAGGATAAACTTGAAAGAAAGAGCACCTCCTAGGGAAAACCAAGAAAATCCCCAAAATAGAAATAGGAATCAAAACTTCAGAAGAGACCCTCCCCAAATCAGATAGAGAGATAATGACCAAAAAATCAGGCCCTCTTTCCAAGATATATGTAGATGAAGAGGAAAGAGAGACTAAACAGCTGGAAGAAAACCATGTAAACTTGATAGGCTCTGATAATGAGGGTGATGTTTTTCTCACTGAAGAAGAACAAGGTTTCTTCTCCTCAAATCAAACTGAAACAAACTATGAGGATTCTGAAGACTACAAATTAGGATTTGAAAATGCCATAATGGAGGTCCATAGAAAATATGATCTTAGGAGTAAGAAAAACCAAGGGGCCTCCAACAAAAACAAACTAGAAACTGTTGTTAAAAAGACCCCTAAAAACATAATGAAAAGGATAGAAAAAAAGACAAACACCATGGATAAGAAACATGATCCAAATAAATACAAAACTAGACAACAAAATGGTGACCCAACCTACCCTAGTACCTCCACTAGTGGCCCTAGAAAATCTTCTCAAAATGACATTCCTAATATAACTCAGCAAAACAAAATTGATGAAAAGACTATGTGTGACAAAACAGATGTAAATATGTCAAAAACACTAGCACCTTTCAGTTTTGATGGAGACATTGCCAAAATCAACATAACCATACCTCTCACTAAACTAGTAGCCTAAGATGTATATAGGTCCCAAATTCTGAAAGTTTTGAACATAGGAAATGACACCGACATGCTAAACTTAACCGATGACAAGCCTGAGCTGTTGTTTGGACCTGAGGTAGAGGGAAAATATCAAGAATGAGTTGTCCCTCCTTTCTATGTTAACCTAAACGTTCATGACAAAATATTGCACAATGATATACTTGATTCCTGTGCCTCACACAATCTCATGCCCAAGGTGGTAATGGAGAGATTAGGCCTCGAAATAACCAAACCTTACAAAGACTTGTACTGTTTTGATTCGAGTAGAGTCAAATGTTTGGGTCTAATCATTGATCTGTGTGTCAATCTAGCACAAATCCCTGCTAAGGGCCTAGTCATGGACATAGTAGTTGCTGAAATTCCTCTGAAGTATGGCATGCTTTTATCTAGATCATGGGGAGCCAAACTTCAAGGGAGCCTCCAAATGGACATGTCATACGCCACCATCCCGGTCTTTAACCAAATAAGGATATTGTACCGGGAATCTCACATGAAATATATGGTAAGCAACCTAGATAGGCCAAACAACACCCCTGTTTATTCCATTCATTCAGACCTTGACCCATTTATCTTGTATAATGAAGATGACATCAGTGAACAAGTAAATGAAAATGAGAAGGAGCTCGACCTACTAGAACAGTCAAATCTATCCCCAAATGAAGAAAATTATAGCCAACACTCTAGTAGCCCTGAACAATAACATAGTGGCAAATATGAACTGGAAACACTTTGAAACATGAGCTTTGATGGCTCTTGTGGAAAAGTTGGTTTAGGAGCTGGTATATGGATACATAACACAAATGAAGGCCATTCCTACAAACTAGATTTTCAATGCACTAAAAAAATTGCAGAGTATGAGGCTGTCCTCCTTGGTTTACACTTGCTTAAAAACATAGGAGCTAAGAAGATCTCAATCCAAGGAGATTCAGAGCTAATCATTAGGCAAATCAAAGGGGATTATTCAGCCAAGAATCCTAGACTAACAAAGTATAGGAATGCTGCCCTAGACCTCCTAAAACCCTTCAAGAAATATGAACTCACTTTCATCCCTAGAGCTCAAAACAACCTTGCCAATGAACTTGCCTTTGCTGCCAGCAATTGTCAAATACCCCAGGCAAACGAAAAATACACTGTCAAAATGAAAAATCGGCCTACAATACCTAACAACATAGACTATTGGCAAGTGTTTGAGGGTGATAAACAAATTGATGACTTTCTGCAATCTAAGAATGAATTTTCAATACCAAAACAAGCTTAGGGCATGAAGAGGATTATTTTGCTGAAGAACAAGCCCACAAAACAAAGTTGTCCTCTACTGCTGATATAAATCTGCTTGAACATCCTTATGAGGTAGAATTGTTTGAAAATCTAGATCAAAAGGACCTTGAGGTTTTACAATGTAAATATGATACACTACCAAGGGGCCTTGCACCATTAGAAGAGTTGTTTGATTTTAATGATGTGGCTAGAAAGCCAAGGATGGAATCCACCGAGACTAATGTAGAAGAATGTAACATAGGTAGCATAAAAGAACCCAAAATGATCAAGCTGTCCAAAACTCTCCCTCCTCACATAAGACACAAATATATAGATCTGTTAAAAGAGTTAAAGATATTTTTTCATGGGGGTATGAAGAATTGAAGTCCTACGACACAAAAATTATTCAACATAAAATTCCTCTCAAGGAAAATTAGAAACCATTCAAGAAAAAATTGAAAAGAATAAACCCCGTCCTAGTACCTCTAGTTAAAAAGGAAATAAAGAAGATGTATGATGCTGGTATCATAGTCCCACTTAGGTACTCAGAATGGGTTTCTAACCTTGTGTTAGTCAGAAAGAAAACGTGGGAGATCAGGCTATGCATGGACTTTAGAAATTTGATCGAAGCCTCCCTAAAGGACAACTACCCTTTACCCAAAATGGATCATATACTGCAAAGTGTGGTAGGTTCTAAGAGAATATCATTGCTTGATGGATTTTCGAGGTACAATCAGGTATTGGTATTGCCAAGTGATCAGCATAAAATTGCTTTCACAACACCTTGGGGCACATTCATCTATGTAAAAATGTCATTTGGGTTGATGAATGCGGGGGATACTTTTCAAAGAGCCATGGACATAGCTTAGGAGGGGTCAACATAGGTTACTTCATAGTGATATACCTTGATGGCATCACTGTCTATTCTAAAACTGATGAAGAACACTTAGTTCATTTGCGAAAGGTCTTTGAGAAGTGTAGGAAGTATGGCCTATCTCTGAATCCTAAGAAAAAATTGTTTGGTCTTCAAGAAGGAAAATTCTTAGGCCACATCATTTCCGAAGAAGGGATAAAGATATACCCCAAAAGGATTGAAGGCATACTACAAATCAACCATCCTAGAAATATTAAAGAGTCGCAATATTTCATTGGAAAGATAAACTTCCTGAGAAGATTAGTTCCTAACCTCACTGAACTCCTAGGAAATATCAAAAACATGCTGAAAAGAGAAGTAGGATTCAAGTGGACGAGGGAAGCCAAACAATCCTTTGAACTAGTGAAACAAGCCCTTACCCAAACACCAGTTCTAATCAACCCCGACTTTACCAAGGATTTATTCATTTTCTCCTTTGCATCTGGACACACTATTGTTGTTGTATTGATTCAAAATAACATGATGGGACAAGAACAACCCATAGCCTTCTTCATCAAAGCATTGAGGGATGCTCCTCTAAAATATAACATCATGGAGAAACAAGCCTTTTCCTTGATCAAAGCATTGAACGACTTCGGAGTTTACCTTTTGCACTCCCATATTATTGCTTTTGTTCCACATACAGTTGTTAAAGACATTCTGAATCAAGACCCTGATGGTAAAAGGGGTAAATGGATTGCTATCATCTTAGAATATGATTTAGAAATCAGACCCATTAAACTGATTAAAGGACAAGGGCTCGTAAAACTCATGGTTGAATGAAATTTTCAAGCACTAGACATGAATATGGTTGATGCATTAGAGGAACAGGAAGAATTAACAACTCCACACATTGAATAATTATTTCTGAATTCATTTTGGTATGCTGATGTTATATATGTACTTTTTTATCTTAATTCTCCTCCTACTTTATCCAAAACAAAACCTAGATTCTTGAAACAAAAAGCTTTAAATTTTTTCATTTTAGATGGAGCTTTGTATTGGAAAAATTTTGTTGGCATATTGCTTAAATTTTTGCTTGAACATGATGCAGATAGAATTATGCATGAATTCCATGAAGGAGAGTGTGGAGGTCACCTCTACTGGAAAACCACAGCCAATAAAATCCTTAGAGCTGGTTACTATTGTCCCACTCTTTTCCCCGATACACAAAGCTAGTTGCAACTTGCCATAAATGCTAAATCTTTGATGGAAATAAAAAACTACTACGTTTTCCCTTGCATCCTATTAGTGTTGAAACTCCTTTTCAATAGTGGGGTTTAGATTTCACTGGAAAAATCCACCCTACCTAATATTCCCAACACAAGTGGATTCTCACTGCTATTGATTATTCCACCAAATGGATAGAAGCCATCCCTTCAAGGAATGCTACCGACTTAGTCATCATAAAATTCCTTGAAACCAACATCTTGTCCATATTTGGCTATCCCAAAAATATCATCACTGATAATGCTATTGCGTTTAAGTCCAAAAGAATGGTGGACTCTTGCTACAAGTACCACATCACACTAGGGCACTCTATAGCTTATTACCCTCAAGGTAATGGGCTAGCTGAGTCTAAAAAAAAATTGGTGAACATCATCAAGAAGCTTTTGGAAGAGAAAAAAAAAATCATGGCATGGCAAACTGGTGCATGCATTATGGGCTGATAGACTAAAAACTAAGAAATCTATCAATATGTCTCCCTATCAGTTGGTTTATGGCATGGATGTTGTTTTCCCAACATCCTTGGGAGTTTTGGTTATGAAGCTTCTTTAAGAGGTTCAATCAGAAGAAAATGACATGCAAAGGAGGCTGAACCAAACCATTCATTTGCAGCATTCAAGGGAAGAAGTTTACAAAATAACACAAGCAGTGCAAGAAAACATAAAGAAGATCTTTGATAGAAGAACGAAAGCCAATTATTTCCACATTGGAGACACAATGTTGAAATGGGATTCCAGGAGGGAGGGAAAAGGAAAGCATGGAAAATTTGAAAATTTGTAGGAAGGTCCTTATATCATTCATTCAGTTAGAGGTAATAATGCTTTCTTTTTACAAGAGTTGGATGGAGTATAGGTATTCGCAGGTCTTTTCAATGGCAGGATGCTCAAACACTAATTTTGTCAAAGTTCCTAGTTTGAGGCTTTCATTCATTGTACATAACATTGATTGATGAAAAATAAAAAAAATAAAAACACAAAAAAAAAGTAAAAGAGGGCAAGAAAAGAATAGATACAGCCCCATACTAAAAAAAGAGTGTTGTTGAAAGTGTGCAAGCCTAAATTCCACTACTAGTAAAAAGGAAAGAGTCTTGTTCAGTCATCTAGACTAATCATGACTAAACATGTTTTAAAATTTCTGCTGATAGGTTAGTGAAAGAAGACTTGTCAAACCATTTAAGCTTGACTTGTCAGTAGATTAGATTAGGAAAAGGTTGTTGGTTCTAAATGCTCAAATCTGAACCAAAGAGAAATGATAGGGATGCCTAACAAATTATAGATCAAAGCCCTCATACTTTCTAGTTTTGATTGTACAAAAATAATGTCTGTGTGCAGCTTGTCTGAATGCCACAACCCATGGAAATTTTCAATTTCATGTTAGTAGATTAGAGAAAAAAAATTTGTCAAACAGCTTAATCTTGAAAAATAAGTAGAATAAGAGAGTTCATTAGCCTAATCTGAACCCTTGGGAGTGATAAGGGTAAAAGTAGATAGTTTTTGTTTTATGCTTTCAAAGAAAAAATAATGTCAAGGGTTTTCCTGTCCAAGTGCACCCAAAGGAAGAAAAAATGTTAGACAAAGTAGGATGGGTAGGTATAAATGAGGTTGAAGTAATCATTTTTTCAAATTTTTTGAAATCATGCCTTCAAGAGAACATCAACAAATGAAGGAAAGAAATCTGCAAAGCGCAAGTAAGGCACTAGTCTTCAAAACTCATAGATTTGAGCTATGAGATCCTGGACACCTCTTGAAAAGGATTTTCCCTCCCCAAGTGGAGCCACTATTAGTCATCAATAATTTTTACTATATGTAGATGACTAAATATCAGTCCTAGATTTCTAAAAACAAGATTCCTAAATATTGTGAGTTTTAGAAATCTCACTGCCTTCATTATCCTTGTCACAAATTTTTCATTATTCTACTATTTTACCATTCCATGGTTAACCTTCCATTCCTAAAGGGCCCCTCATGGGCTTATGTCACTCATCTATATTCTATTTTACCACTTATAACCCCAGCACTCTGTTTTTCCTTTGCCTCACTCCTTCACTTTCCATCTAGGGTTACCAATCAGCCTATTCATTCCCATGCTCATCAAGTTCCTCAAACCTTGATGATATCAAAACTACCTCTATAGGCTCTTTAGATCAATCAAGTACATCAATTTCTATATATTCAAATACATCAATTGGTCAAAAACCCTGTTTTTACACTATTAAGATCCCAAGCCTAATTTAAGTCAAAGACCAAGTCCCTCTAGATCATTAGGGTTTCATAGGTTGTAGGGTCTTCATTGGTGTTTTAAAATCTTTTATTCTTATGCTAGGACCTGGTTCAAATGAAGAACAAGATCAGCACATGGTTGTCAAGAAAGATCAGAAAATATCCTAAGAAGACCACTCTACCAATTTCAAGTTCTACAATATATAAATGAGAAATTTTGACATTTCTGCAGGAGTGTTAAAATGAATAATAGCAGAGAATTGGTAAGGTAAGAGGCCTATTCCAAAATGAAGACATTCACAACAAAAGGAGAGGAAGAAATTTGTGTTCAAGAAGAATCAGGGTTATTAAGCTTAATTGGGTCAGCAGTGTGCCAAGCAGGGATCTAGTGCAACAAATCACATTGAGAAAGCATCCCAGAAACCTATGGTTTTGGTAAGATGGTCAAAGGAGGTAAAATGAAGATGTTATACCTCCACGATGACAGTAGAAAGAATATTTTAAAGGGCTACTGTGTATGTCATCCCTGAGTTTTCCAAATTGAAATTTGTCATTGTTTCAAAGGATAAAGAAGTAAATAATATGAGTAACAGGAGGATCAAATTCTCATTTTAAGTTACTTGGATTCAGTGATAAAAGGAATAAAAATATATTTTTGAGCTCTAAGAGGGAAACCCAAGGTGACTATAAGGTTTCTGCTATGTAATTGAATATATCAAACTTCAATAATACTAGAAAAGGCTAAGTCAGTATGTTATGGCACTTACGAATCAAAAGTGGCCAAAGAGACGGTAGCAAGCATGATTTAAATTCTATAATGTTTGTCAAAGGTGATTTTATCATGCCCAAGGGTCAGTGAGAAAGGTGAAGACAGGGTTCTCATAGTCACCTGTCAACCAAATGCTGAAAGGCATCAATAGGCCAAAAGGAAGTCAAAATTCACCAAATGGAGCAAATCTTCTTACAAACAGTGAAAGGATGTTTGTGAAGATCAAAGGGCTAAAATGAGTTCTATAGTAGAGGTTTCACATCAAATTGAAGAGGCTGTTGTATGGAAAAATTCACCAAAGTGTAGGAATGAGCTCTTCATGCCTCAACGAACCAAAAGGAAGTCTAAGTTCATCATTGAAGTTACCTGCAAACCAAAATGATAAAGTATCAATAAGAAAAGGTGAGAAAGACAAGTTTAATATTATGATGAAAAACACAAGAAGCTTGGAAGATCATCCTAAGTCCAACCCCCAGAGAAAATATCAAATGAATATGTCAAACTCCCAAAGAGAAAAGGCCAAGTAAGTTCTTCTTCACCTGTAGAAAAAGGGTTAAAGAAAGATAAGTGAAAATTTAAAAGGTTTGAAAACATTAGAAAAGTGGGTTTGACGTTTGAAATTAAGTTTCTAAAAACCTATAAAGGCCCTCTCCACCTTTCAGCAACTCATTCTGCTCTTACAAAGATCATAAAAGGCATTTGAAGAGAAAATTATGAGTTTCTGGCAAATTCGGGCAAGTGCAGAAACTTGCGTGCCTGGGCAGTCTCCCCGTGCAAAATAGTTCCGCGTTGTGTGCCTGTAAGTGCACGCTGCGCATTTCAATGTGTAGACCTGGCACCTCGTTCAGAATCTGTGTGTAGCCTTGCCCAGTAGGCCCGATAGGCCTTTGCACCTATTCAAACGTTGCACGTTTAGCCGTTTTGCACAACTCGACAGGCCCGTACCACTGCGCATTCAACGTTGCACCTTCTGCCCACTCGACTGCCTGTTTCCATTCACATGTTGCACATTTAACTAGGCACAAGGAGACCCGACAGTGCGTTCATCCCATGCCGTTGCACGTTCAGCACTACGCCCTCGCTCGACCTGACAGCGTGTTCAGCCACCCGACAAGACGTTCAGGTGCTGCACTTTTGGCCAGGAGGACCTCTGCACCTATTCAAACGCTCAACTGCCCTCAAAATCACTCCAGGTCATCATCAAGGGTCCTCAAAAAATCTTTGAGAGTTAAGTGGATGTCAGGACTTTCTCCAAAGCATCTGTGGTGATTTTTGATTGAAGAAATAAACCCTAAGGAGATGAGCTAATTGTCATTAAAACCTCCTTCCTCTGCAAAGAAGGAAAGAATAGTTAAGGTAGGGTTATATTTGGGGTAGTTACATTTGATTTGAAATTGGCCATTCATCCAAGCCAAATAGCTTTGTCCCTTACTAAAAGAAGATTGAATTTCCCTTTTTTCCATTTGAAAATTTGACATAGGAGCTAAGTTTTTCCAAGCAGAGTTTTATTTACAAATAAACAAGGTGGTCATCAAGTTTTTCTCCCTTTACCTCCCACTCACAGTCATACACCCTACCCTCACTCATTTACTCCTCCACTTGCAAAAAATTTCCTTTTTCATCACCATCTCATTTACCCTCTTCATATAATTTCACAAGCAGAGTTAAGGTTCTGGTTTTCAAGGCAACAGTGAAATCAAAATGTCAATGGAAGGTAATAGTGACAATGATTAGGCAGGCCAAGTGCCAAGAAGACACCAGCGCAGAGGTGGAAGAATAAATACGTTTGAGCCACTAAACACTGTGGAGTTAATGCATCTCCTATGACAGTTTAATTTTTCCAGGATGTGGGGTGTTTTAACTTTTGTGAAAGAGTACAACAGGTACAAAATCATCCTGAGCTAACTAGGCTTTTATCCTTAACCTTCATGACAATCAAGTAAATTTAGAAGGGGTAAAATTTGAGCTATCTTCAAATACCATTTCTATTGCCACTGGGATATCTAGTGTGGGAGAAAGGTGGTTCAAGCAGGCTGATTTGGACCTGAGCCACTATGAACCTTTCCTAAAACCTAGATACAAAGATGACTACAAATCCATTTTTCCCTTTTCACATTTGCTAGAGAGATATGCACACTTGATGAGAATAATCATGCAATATTCTACATGTGAGGGAACGTTTTTTAGGCTTTATTCATACCACATAAGACTGCTCATGCACTTCACTAGGGTTAAGATACTTCATTTACCCTACTACCTCTATAGGAGTATTGACAAGATGTCCTTCATTGTACAAAAGAGGAACTATTCTCAGCAAATGCAAATTTTTTTTCATCTCTTTGGTCAGGATGGCTGTGCTACATCAGTTGGAGCAAAAATTTATCCCATGGGAGGTGTTCATTTCCCATGAAGTGTTCAAAAACCCACAGCCCCATCCTTAGCAAAATTTGCTCTCATCATCTCATCCTCCTCCTCGTACTCCCCCATCATCTTCTACTAATCATGCTTCACCATCTACCCATATACCTTCACCTCAAGAAAAATCTCCTTCCTCGCCCTCTCCTAATGCATCAAATCAAGAGGGAAGTGGCAGTGAACAAGAAAGTGACCATGAAGGAGAAGGTACTGATAAATCAAGCAATAAGGATGAAACAAGTAGTAAGGATGAAAATGAAGAGGCAGAAGACAGTATGGACACAAATGAAGGAAGTGACAGAGAAACATATGATAATTATGGTGGCAGTGAAACTAAGAGCCACACTGACAGTAAAAACAGTGAGGCTCCTGGTAGTGATAAGGGCAATGGTGATGTTGGAAACAAAGAGGACAATGATGAAGTAGCAGACATGGAGGTAGATGATGGTGCAGAAAGCAGTGCAACTGAAGAGGAGAGTAGCAATCATGATGATCATGAAATTAGTGGAGATAATGATGAGAATGAGCATGATTTTGACACTAATCAAAATAGCAAAGACAACAGTGGTAATATTGAACATAGTGAGGCTGATGTTGGATATAAGGAGGTAAGTCAAGAAGTTAGTGAGCCAAATAATAGTGACAGTCATGACAGCATTCATAATGGCCAAGAAGATAGTGACAATAATGATAGCAGTCATAATGGCCAAGAAGGCAGTAAAAACAATGATCCTGACAGTGGTAATGACGATAGTGCATAGAGCAGTGCCAAAGACAGTGAGACTCCTAGCAGTATTGAAGGAAATGAAGAAAACAATGCAAAAAAAAATGATGACACCTCTAACAGTGAAAACACAAATGAAGAAAGAGGTCAAGAAGATAGTGAACCTGATATAAGTGAAGGAGAATGGGATGATGATACAAATGAAGACCACAATAGTGATGTTAGCATGGAAGAAAAAGAAAGTGAGACTGATGACAGCAATCAAGAACACAATGCAGAAAAAAACAATGCAGATATAAATAAGGAAGATAACAACAGTCACTAGGTCAGCCATGGTGAGGGAATTCAGATGAACAATATTGACCCTTTCCTCTCATATGCCAAAGAGGAAAGAGGCATGTGTTTGCTTCCTCTAAAAGGCAAGGGACCATGCCATCCACCTCAGCAAAGAAGCTTGACAAAGGAAAACAAAAGATTAAAGAATAAGAAGAAGAAGATAAACATGAGGTTGAGAAAGAGTTTGAACTCATTCATATTGATAGTGATGAGGAAAATGAGGCAAGGATCTAAATATTTCTCCTCCAAAAAAAAAATTCCCAAATCAAAGACCTCCATGCAAATCTAGATAGGGCCAAGTGTGTGAATAGTGTCATTGAGTTGGAGAACAAACAACTAGGGGCACAAAATCCTACTTATGAGACTAGAGCAATCAAAGCCCGAAAAGAAGCTCATAGAGCACAACTAAATCTAGAGGAATCCATGGGCACCTATGAGCAAAGTGAAGATGAAGAAGGACAGTCCAAAAGAAGACCAAGAACCATGTCTTTAAAGAAGGCCTTGGCAAGACAAAGAGAGCAAGAGCTAGCCTTTGCAGAGAAGCTCTCTCTAAGTGAGCTGCTTTCCATGGAGATAGAGTATGATCGGGAGCCTTGGCTAGAAATAACAAACACATACTTGGAGGCCAAATTTTGGAAGGCCAATAGGGACCTTAACCTCGAAAAGAAGATGAAAAAACACTATGCCTTGAGAAATCAAATTGCAAGGGGCAAGCTCAAAAGAGCCCATGCCAAAATTCAGGCACTCAAAGAGGAAAAGGGCCAAGAAAACCCTGAAATCTTAGTTGATGCTTTCCTACAAGAATCCAAAACACCATGAGGAAGTTAATTGAAAATTTTGGGAACTTTTTGGAAATTTTTGGTTTTTGTTGATTTAGAGGGCCAGGGGCGCAGTGCCCTTGGCGCTGTGATTTTTCTCAGGGCATCCTCAGGAGGTAAATTTTACATTTTTGGAATCCTCAACTCAAGTACAACATTCTCACCAAATTTCAGGTCATTTGGAGTTGATTTGGTCCTCCAAAAGGGTCAAAAACACCCTAAATTTCACCTTTCTACCTAGTTTTCAGGGTTGGCGTTGTACAGCGCCTTTACCAATCTTGGGAGTTTTACTTTTGAACCGGTTAAATGTGCCCAAACAAAAAACTAAGGGAATTTATGGAAATTAGACTCAAGAGGCTTTCCAACGAGCCATCACGGAGCCCATTCCAACATTGGGAAGGCCTTCAAAACTTGGCTACAAGGTAACCCAGTTTTCCTATGCATGTGCTACGCCCTTGGCCAGGAAATTGCTTCCTTAAATCTTAGTGCTGCACCCTGATAGTAAACAATTCAACAAAGTATGCTAGGAAATATTTTGGAAGCTTTGGGGAGCCTAAATGTCAATTTGTTTTGCCAAAAATGGTCGAGAAGATATTTTGCATCAGATATTTTGTGCCTTGGGCCTTGCAAGGTCTCAAAGGACGAAAGTGACATTTATGATTAACTAATGGGATTCTAAAGACCTAATTAGGTTTTTTGTCCTCCTTTATTGTTAAATACAACATTGAGGCCATCTTTGTAGTTGGTTGTTGATTTGACATTTATTGAAAGTAATACATAGACTTGGAGATTAAAGACAAATTGGCTCTAATTTTTGTGAATGGCTTGGATTGTTTGACATTTGTTAAGGCTTTCTTGCAGGATCCCTAAGCATTGTTAAATGGTGATGTGTTCCTATTTAGTTCATGTTTTTCTTGTATTATCATTTTTTTCATCATCCTTCTATTGCAGTAGGACAAAATTTTTAGACTAAGAAATGCTTTTTAGAGGCACCTTAGTTATGTTTATCCTTCACTGCTTCTATGTGTCAGTTTAGAGAATTCTTAGTTTCTCTCTAGACGCACTTATGCTTTTTTATCTTATGAATGATTCAATACAGTAGATATCAAAGATGTTTTATGGTTAGCCCTGCTTGTTTGATGTTATTTAAACATTGTTCTTAAGGTCTTTCTTTGAAGTATGAATGATTAGTTTTAGCCAAAGAGGTTATGTTTTGATCATGCCCTTTGTCCATTCCTAAAAGGTTTCTTTGGAGGTATTTATGGTTATGATAAATGATGTTTAGGAGTTCCCTCTTCTTTGATCTATGTTATATGTCTGTCTTAATTTTTTTCTAATCTTGAAGGTGAAATCACTAGAAGTCATACAAGTTTCTTGCCTTCTATAGTTCACTGGATTGTTTATCTTAAATTCTTATTTTCTTGAGTTTAATCAAAGAGTTATTGGTTTTCCCTGTCTTATGATTACTTCTTTATGATGAGTAGTGTTAAATACCTTTCTTGTTTAAAGGTATTTGTTCAAGGATTCTTAACTGCCCTTTTACACCTACTATGTTCACAAACTTGATGTTCATTTCATCTCACACAAACCTTGAAGATCCATTTGACAATGTTAGATTTTCCTTGTGATGCACCCTGATTCATTGTTGAATTTTCCATGACCTTTTGTAGACTCCATAGCCCAATGATTGGAAAATATCTCACTCCATATATTCTACTTGATCATCTACCCAACCCAAACTAACAAACAAACCCTAAACTTAACAACTAGCCTAAAATAAAACCCTAAAAGCAAACAAGTTCACATCCTTTGCAAAAAATAGAGAGAGACCTCTCTGAGTCCAAGAAGGCTAGGTCCTAGGACTCCAAATATTGGTCTGATGTTACCCCTGTTCATTTTTTCTCACCAATCTAACAAAGTACGAGGACCTAACAAGTCCTTGAGTTTCCACACCCTTCAAGATATCTATTGTGAGAGTTTTCAACAATAGGTCCACTAAAACTTGATCATCGAGTTTGGATTTACACAAACTTCGACGTCGCCACCATTCATGGAGATGGTCCGACATATGGATGGCTGGCGTTTGTCTAAAATGTGTCAGTAACTCCATTCTTGAATCGTGGTAGATGGGTAACTGAAAATATGTGAGGAATGCAATAGTGAGGGCTCTAAAGGTTCCATGTGAAGTAAAAGGTGATTCCACATACCATTTTGCGGCTAGTCCGATTAAGGTGGGCTGAAATAGTATTAACTAAATAGTATCATCAATAATACTATTCGACGAACACCATAGGTGGAAGTTCATTACATGATTTCCATGGTCCTTTGCTTGCTTCCCTTTGAAATTTGGAATGTCTGAAGGGAGCTTCGTGGGCATGGGGGGGGCAAATGGGATTGTGTGCAATGGGGTCATTTGTTAACTTTGATATATCGAGTAAGTTTAAAGATGCTAAGAAAGGTAATTGAGTGTTGAGCGCCATTGTAGACTATGAAAAAACAGGGTTATAGTTTTGTATGGGGTTTTTCTGTGATGTACCCAGCTGTGTCTTCTGGTGGCTCCCTGAATGGGTAGCACTCCTCTACCCTATAGGGGTTGTGGGAGGAGTGGTTTGTGGTGACCCTGAGGGGGTTTCCACTGGTGTTGTGTTGGGTGACCCTTGGGGGTTCCCAACTAAAGTCGCCCCAATAAAGGATGAACCAATAAGGGTGTTTGTGTTCCCTCTTTGGAGCCTAAATGGCTAAAGACCTAGAACTCCTCCCTCTAATGGGGAGAGTTCCTAAAAACATCTATATCGACGAGGTCCCATTGGATTTGTTATGGTGTCAACTAGGTTTGATTTTGGAAATATTTTTCAGTTTTATGAGAGGAGAGAGATTACATATCAAATAAAAAAGTGATCGCATACATAAAACGAAGCGAAAATAAAAGGTTAATTTCCCTTTAGATTAATCCTATGTGATCATTTAATCAAAAAATGGTTTTTGTTGCGTGTGATACTCAAAATCTTAGAAGAACTAATCGTCCTCACACTCTCAATTGTAACTAGGCCTTGCAAAGATATCTTCTGGTGGGTATTGGGGCTAACATCTCGAAAGAGTTGGCGAAGACTTCCAGTAGTTGAAGAATTGACTAAGGTAATGAAAAGAGGGTCTAGTGCTACCTACACTGTCACCTATAGGTAAGGATTCCCTAGATTTGGCCACTAAGTACTATCATCCCATGTGAGCGTTTGTGTCTTGAACTCCTTGCTATTTAGCTACAAGTACCGAGCACCAGATGGGTCAAGTAGGCCCAAATAGTACCGCACACACTTGGCCTAAATTTAACGCCCTCTGAATCAGGTCTCTGTGGCACTCAGGTATTCTTTTCTGTGGGTGGATAGATGGATTTAAAGCTCCCTATAAAGTCAAATTTCTATGTTTCAAGAATGTAAACTGAACATGGTGGCATATTGGGTGCCTACCCCCAATGGTCCTAACCTAAACTATTAATTATCTTGTGGCCCCTGTGGGGAGATTTAATGAGTTCAATTATGGTTAGTTTTAAGGTGGCTCTCTTTTCTTATGGTGTGGCAATGTATGTGAGAATGTGTAAAATCACAATGTTTGTAGGATGCGGATATGTGATGATCCTTTAAACTCCCTCCTATTTAAACTATGTTTTGATTGTTCCTTTTGAAAAGCAAATGATGCGCGGATAATGGGTCGCTTACAATTTTGTCTATTTAAAATAATTTTTGGACTAAAGGGAGATGGAAAAATATCAAAAGAGAGCATTCATATGCATGCCCAGGGTCACCAAAAGGTGCAAGGGCAGCAAAGATTACTTGCCTTCTTAGATAATTTGATCCTAGTCCCGATTCCTATTGCAAAATTTTAAGCTAAAATTAATGCAACAACTAGGAAAAAACAAATGGAAATTAACTAAGCATGCATGGATATGGGCCACTTACTCCTTGCTAATTATGTATGTGTTTGGTTTCTATTCTCACTAAATAAGTTCTTTCAAATAGCATAGGTGGATTTTAGCCACTTACTTGCCTCCTAATTAAACTATGTGAATTTGTGAAAATAAACTAAAAATTAGAACTATGCAAATAGCTAAACTAAAGTGCAGCTAAAAAAATGTTGTAACAGTCAAGGGACACCAAAACACAGTGCTGGAAGATTTATTCTGGGTTTCCAGTCACTTTACAGTTGCAAAAACTAAAGAAAACTAATGAAAACATGGTTCATTTGTTTCCGCACAAAATTTTTCTACTCAGGCACATGACTCTGTGCGCTTGTCTAAGTTGAACGTGCATGGACCGACATATTTGTCTATGCTGAACGCGTGCGGTTTTCCTGCACACACAAAATCTTGAACCTCCTGAACTAAATCTCTTCACAGAGGGAAAATGAGAGAAGATGAGGAGGAGGAGAGCTGGTCCTATAGCAAAATTGAGTAGAAAAGAGTCTCTGCAAAAACACAACCACTTAGCTTAAGAGGAAATATAAGTGGAGTCTCCAATCCTGTGTTGGTGTGTTTAGTGCATGAGTGTACTAAAAAACCAATGCTTGGTAGGAATGATTGCAACCTACAAGAAATGGTCACAAGCAGAAAGAGTCGTTAGATGGTTAGTGGAAACATACTAACATGTAAAACAAACTATTTTATGGAACATATTATGCTACAGAAAAGAAGAGAAAATAAAAGAACAATAAAACTTAAAAACAAGATCAATCGAGTCAAAAGAGCTAATAATCCTAATGGAGAACTAATCCCCTTTTATTATCCGCTATTAAAAAATAAGTGGTAGAACATTACACACTTGCAGTGGATCCTTAAAGCTATGGAGCTCTAATACCCAATGCAAGGAGGGATTTCCCCTTGCGCTGGTTTTGCAGGCTTCTCTCTTCTCCTAAGGGATTTGAGGTGTTGGGTGGCCAACAACTGAATCCATTCACTCTATTGCTACTTTCGACAACATATTGCTGGTTTTCTCATGGGAAATTTGGCCAGCATAACAATGTGTTCTCATTTTGTTCTTCTCCTGTTGGTATTTTATAGGAAAATTCAAATCCTTCTTCCACTCTTGGTACAATTATGGATAGTGACCCAAGATTGTGTGCTTACTTGAGGTCTCAAGGTAGCCCTAGGTGGCTATCCTTGGGCAGCCTCAAGTGAAGAATCTTCTCCTGAAGTGTGTCAAGTGGTCCCGAATGGTGACCTTCTGCCATGCTCAGGACCGCATGGATTATTGAGGAAAATTCATGCAGACCAATGTGACTATCGAAGAAAAATTCACGCGGAGTGCACTTTTCTTGTGTCTTCTATGCGCAGTTTGATAATTTAGTCTTTTGACCTTAGAGATTTTAAAATTTTTCAAATTCTCTAATGTTTCTCAACCCTATAAAGCCTTTTTCTTGACATTTCATGATGTCTTTTTATTTTCTGATTTTCCAGTGATAACAACTCCCTTGATATGGGCAAGGGTGCATTTGGGAGGCTCTGGAAACTCCCATGGCATGGGCATGCATGTATCTAAGGAATTTTTCCCTCAGACCTGTGCCAGCGTCCCTGATATTTGAGCCACTTTTTCAGGCCCAAATCTGAGTTCACTGCATAGAACTCAATGACGAGTTCAGAAACGAATTATAACAGCGGAACAATGATACATTTGCAAAAACATTGAGAAGGTATAGACTAAACCCCTACGAACCATGACATGCATTTCTTCAAAAAAGTCACAAATATTTAATATACAGGTTTAAATAACATATATAAGCATAGGGGTCTCATACTTATCTGAGAATCACTAAGAAGCATTGTTCCCTTACACCATTAGCTACACTATCATCTATTAGGTCATAGATACATTTTTCATTCATTTATAAATCAAAACATGAGGAGAGCCATACATCATCACTGTCATAATACATGCTTATAACTAACAAAATAACAATAGAAATATCAAGGATAAATCAACCATAGAATCCACATATAATCAAGTGTATTTACACATAAGATGTCAAGGAAAGAACCTCTTATTAATGAATTCAAAAGCCAACCCGGGATGGGACTACCATGTTCCACCTTACCATACCAAAATAACCAACCAGGGCATCCCAAGGCTAAACCACCTCACCCTCATTAATAGAAACTGAGCTTTACTACATTCCATCCCAGATCACTACGCTATAAAATAGGCATGAATTCCACCAGATTTCTCCACCTACATCGTGATGAATTTTCCTGTATCCTAGTATATCAGGCTTTACCACAATCCACACTAGATCACTAGGCCCTAAACCAAGACTCCACTCTCCAGGATTTACTGTATATCCCATACAGGGATTTCTGGGCATGATGGAGATCACCCACCTCTAGGATTTAGTGAAATACACACCGGATCACTAGGACCTAACCGAGGAAACACACTATTCGGCTTTACTGCAACCCACAGTATGGTTCAGGGGCTACTAGGCCATGCATTCTTTAATTCATATATCCATCTCACTCAGCTTCAAATCCATCCAGCAATTTAGCTCAACCAAAAAATGAGAACCCCATCACACCATGACTATCCAGAAATGGCAAGGCTAGGTTGAAAACACTGTGACACCAAGAAAAACCTTCCATGATAGCAAATAACCACATGCAATACCATGCATGCCAAATCTAGCAAGGAAATCACACATGCAAAATGATAGCTGCAATGAATCTTGTTGTAGTTGCTTGATCCTGCTCTTATTTTCTTTCTCCTTCTTTCATTTTTCCTTCTTTTCCTTTCTTGATCCAATTCCAAAGTGCTCTAATAAAACTCTATGTCCAAGAGTGAGAGAGCAAGAGAGAGAAAATAAAGAGAGAGCTCCAAAACTAAACCGAAAAAAGGTTTGAGAAAAATATTTCCAACTGATCCTCAGAAGCCTTTGTTTGGTCAATTTAGTGTGTCCTAAATTGCTACATTAATTTGTCAATCCGGGATTTGTAAGCTGACGAAGTGTGGCGCACCATATGTGCGAGATAACCTATCTCTTACTTTTTGTCGTTTTTGGGTTTTTTATTTATCTTGGGGGTTTTTATCTTGGTTGGTTTCCTAATGTGAGATGGAAATTCTAAAAGACAAGTATGGATATAAATGTTCAAGGCAATGATGTCCTTTATAATGATTTCCCAAACTTCAAACTTCAAAAGGGTTTTAAAACATGCAATGACAAAATTAATTCCTAAAAGTGAAAATGTGCCACTATACTAGTCAAACAAACAATGAACTATTGATCATGAAACCCATTACCCTTGCTACTGTCTAAATACAAAAGAAACTGTGCTCAAAGAAATCCAAGAATTGCAAGCAAAGTAAAGCTAAAATCAAATTATATCAACTCATATTCTGACCCCTCACCATTAGTCTCGCTATGGCTTTCGGAGGTAATCATAAACAACTTGAGTAATCTGATATCTAATTTGTAGAAAAATAAACTAATATCAAATTACACACTCATACTTCAATCCCTCACCATTAGTCTCACTATGGCTTTCGGAGGTAACTGATAATGACATGAGCAATTTAATATCTAACTTGCAGAAAAATAAACTAATATCAAACTACACACTCATACTTCAATCCCTCACCATTAGTCTCGCTATGGCTTTCGGAGGTAACTGATAATGACATGAATAATTTAATATCTAATCTAACTAATAAAGCAAATGTACAAAACTAAAATAAATAAAACAGTGCTGGAATTAAAAGCTAAGAAAAATAAATCAGCAGAAGGACAAGACTGATTCCATGTCATTAGTCATTGTAAAACTATGTGCAAATGCCCGGGCTGCCTACTGTAATCTGGAACAAAAACTATGGCATAATGAACGTAAGGAAATAAAGCATGAAACTATACAACAATAAACAAAACCTCGGCGTGTGCAGGGGCCCTCTGCACAATCCTTCTTCAGCTCCTTAAAATTGTAATCAAAACACCATCAAGGAACTTCTTTATTGAAAAACTTCACAAATCTACATCCCATTCCATCTTAAACTTTGTTACAAAAGACTTCTCTATTCCTTCCTCTCCTTCTCCTATTTTTCACTACTTTTTCATTACTTCCTCCTTACCTATGATAGGAGAAAGCTTCTCCTATTTATACAAAATATGAGAAGTCATCTCATTAATGGGAGTCTATGAATCTCTCCCTCCATCTCTAGAGTTACAATCAAAATAGGAAATGATAACACACATGTCTTTCTAGAGTTTCAACACAACTAAGAAATGAGACACATATCCTCTTAGAGTTTCAATACAACAAGGAAGTGAGACACATATCCTCTTGATCCCATAATCTTCTCCAACCAAATTCGAATTTGGCCTTAGAGTACCACATAAGGGTCTTCTAGAAGTCTCCTTTTGACCTACACATGTCACAAAACTCATAACACATATTTAGATATATGAAACTATGTTAATTTTCTAGTTTCTAATCATAAATTCACTTTAAACACATAAAATAAATAACTTTTGAAAACAAGGATCCTAACCCATATATTTATGAAAATGGTTACTTGATGTAGGGTTTTAGGTCAGATGGCTATGAAATAAGAGCTAAATGGTTATGACATAATGGAAATATGTATGAATATGGAAAACACTTTTGAGACTCAACAGCCTTTTTATCAATTACACCTCTATTTTCTTCATTTTCCATTATTATCATAAATAAATGCCAAACGATGCCTCTTGCCTTTCCAAAGCTTTTGAAATTTCCTTTTCCAATTTCCTTTAGCCATAATAGTCGAAATGAACACTCACTAGGATGTTCTACCCAACATTCATCTTGGAATAAGTGTCCCATCAACGATGCTTATTATTTTTCCTTTATTAACTTGTATTACATGGAGTTTTCACCAAGGTTGTTACATAACCCTCCCCCTTGGGGGAACACTATCCTCAGTATTCAATGACACCTACAACCAACAAGACTACTGAAAGCAAAACATACTGCCCATGGAGATTTATAACACATATCATTGCAGTAATTACAATGACCACCTACTAAGAACATGACTATCACACTGTTTACTAGAGCTTTATAACACAACTCATTACGATATTTACAATAATATCCACATGCACATTTTCTCAACCAGCAAAAAAATGAGATGATGCTTGTATCAATAACAAGGGAATCCATAGTCTCACACCTCCATCCTAAAAGTAGTACTAGGATTCACTTCCTTCCCAGGAAGTCCATAATCTATTGCCAAATTCAAAGATGCATCCAATGTCCATCACTACAATCCTGCACCACGTATCCTCTCAGTGAACAGTTACTGACTCAGTTCCAGGGCACACTCCCACTGTGCATATGATTCCATCTAGCAATGTTAATGACCAAAAAAAAATCCATCCTTTCCCTTCCCTTATTTTCTACAAAGTCCCTCGGGAAATCCGGTAACCCCCTTCCGTGTAGTCACTCACCTTCAAAGTTCCCCGACATCCCCTATCCCGGGCGATCCACCCCTTGGAAAGGCTTCCTTGCATTAGAAGATAAACCAAACAAGGCATATATCTGCCTCAAAACTATCATACTGGTCATAAAATGCTCATGGAAATAAATGAACACTATTGAGTACCAATGTCCCACAATGGCCCTGCTCCTGAAGGCTTTACTAGCATATTGTTGCTTGTTTCAATTCTTTCACTGTTGTTGCTAATTCTTGCAATCGGTTTCAACCACCCAACCGGGAATTTTCGTGCTTCCTGTACCAATCTCATAACTTCCATTAGATTCAAAATAAATTGAAATAAATTCACAACATACTTCATTGGTTGCTCATCAATAAGGTACACTTGCAATGATGTTCACATCCTGTGACAACAAGTCCAACTAGTTCTTTGATCAAATCATCATGTATAAACATATCACATATGGTTTAGCTAAAAAAAAAACCATCATAAGTTAAAATCACGAATCGCATGAAATCACCATAAACCATAATCATAAATCACATGGAACCATCATAAGTTAGAATCATAGATCACATGCATAATAAAATTGAAATAAAATACAAATACTTATCCTTCATCGGTCCTTACTTCTGCCTTTTTTCTTTATGTACACACACTAGATCGGTTGCCACACCTGACAAGCACCCAATGCCTTTTCTTCCCCTTAATCACGTACACATACACAGAGTGTACAACACAATACGTACACCCACATACTACATACCACACCACACAATACATACATCTACACATGGCATGCAACACAACACATACAACTACACTCGGTTTACAATAAAAAACAATACATATGCCTACACAGACATACAACACATACACCTACACCTAGAGTACAATACAACACAACACATACACATACATCTAGAGTACAACACAACAAATACACATGTCACGATACCACGACTACACCATGCACATACAGAGTAACGCATGCCTGCAACACAACATGCATGACATGCACACAATACCACATGTATACCAGTACTGTATGCAAAACATGTGCACAATACCACCTATACACAACACTACCTTCACAATGTGTGCACAAAATCACATGTACACGATACCACTTGCACAATGTGTACACAATGCTAAATGTACACTGCACCACACGTACAATGTGTACACAATACCACATGTATAAAACACCACATGCATGACATGTATACAAAACCACATGTACACGACACTACCTGCACACAACACCACATGTACAAAATGTACACATCACCACATTGTTATGCAGAATTATGATCTACAAATAAACAAAATTCCCTAAATGTGGTTCTATGCATTTAGAACAATATATTAAATACTTTTCTATCACTTTCTCTAAGAGTAAATAGAAACACAAAAAGATAGAAGAACGTACTTGTGATCCAAGCGCTTCCTATTCTCCTTATGTCACTTTTGTTGTAGCTTCCAATCCAACTTAGATTGCCATATTATTTCCTGCAAATATAAACACTAAATAGAAAAGAGATTGAAATATACATATGCCTGTTTATCTTAGTCAGTTAAATCAGTTGAACATGAAACATATATATCAATGAAGAGTCCATTGCATGAGAAATAGAAACATAAAAAGATACATATATGGGAAAATGAACAACAATATTTATTAAATAGTAGAAGGGGGGGTTACAACCAATGATCGATTTGATGCCACCAGCTCCAGCATCATCCCAACCTCACCACAATCAACATCTCACTAGCAGCATATCAATTCTATCACTCTCAATTGAGAATCCAACATCATTTCTTTACCAAAATTCTTCCCTCCCTAGCACTAGGATTTGTGCTCAATTTATAGGGAAAATGATGGTAGTTTCTCAATCAATGACTTTCTAATAATAGGTAAGACATGTTCCCAATCTCAGAGGTTTTATATGGACACTTGGATTCGAATTTTGACACATATGGACTCTTCTAGAAGTAACTAGCCATGTGGAGATTCCAGAACAATGAGAATTTTGCTCCCATTTGACCAACGCACTCTTGAATATCAGGAAGTGCATTGTAGTGCACCCTTGAATGGAGGGAGTTACATATGCAACACAATTATTCCCTTGAGAGGTAGCATTGGTGAGCTCATAAGTGATATAACATATACTTCAAAACTTGGAAATCTTGCAATAGAAGTCATAAATGATGTGTTCTTCTCTTAGGGCATGTAGCAACTAAAATGATAGGGGACGATAGACCATATTTCATTGGTCCTGGGGATGGTGAACAGCTTTACTAGGTCATGGGGTATGATGCCCAAATTGACCTATAAAAGTTGCACCCTAAAGCATGAACTCAAAATAATAACAATATTTTTTTAAATGAGATTCTTTACGAAGTGATGGGCTGGAACTGAAGCGGAGTTGTGACCTACATTAATCGTACAATACATTACATCATGATATTTTCATCTTGATCATGAACTGCTTAGGGAGGATTTCCCATGCTTAGTACATAAGCTATCTAATAACATGTACATATTGCAGAAAGTCATCTACATTGGAATGTTTCCCAATACAGACATGCCTATAGATATAGGCCCATATTCAGATGACGATATGTATGTAAGGTCACCGTATAGATGATGTGTACAACAATCCTAAAATCATAGCCCAGATGGCTGAAACTAGATCTGGGGTTTTATTATCTCATTCACTCGATCATTCGGGTACAAGTCTAGCATGCAAATATATGATTTATAGTCAAACATGGTAAGACATCGTTTGATTACCAGCCAATGATGTGAGCTGTTAACAAAAATGAGAGGACCACCATTGATGTCAATGGGCCTCAAGGTACTATAGTACATTTGGTAAGCATGAATAGATGATTTGATGTCGAATGCCAAACAAAATATTTCGGTCAAAATTCTGGAAGCGAGGATCTTGTCGATGTTGTAACAAACCTCATGGTATTGGAAGATGATGTTTCTAAGTAAAATTCTTGGATTTTGATTTGATGTCGACAGGAATCCACTTTATCAAGAAACGGGAGTTACTGATTTCGAAGACAAAATGTGACTTGATATAGCAATGTTCAGGGATGACTGTCATGAGAATGAAGTTTTATGAGTATTGCAGAAAGATGAGTATTCACTAGATGACTTCTCTTGAACATATCGGCAACACTAAGATGAGTTGGTAGCATTGACCCAAAACTGAAGTGAAGGTTTGATGAACCATAAGTATGAATTAACCGTCAAGAATATTACACGACCTAAACAGTCACGATGATGGAGTGAAGTGTCATGTTCAAGAGCGACCTGCTACAATAAAAGTTATGTTCACTTTCCCACATTTTCCCCGGTCATTTTTCGACCAATACCTATTTATTTTTTAACAAGCTTGAGGAGGATAACATATGCTTGATCTATGATTCAACCCTTTGGGCAAATAATGTATCGCTATTTAATAATTTAACGAGTCTTGCGATGAATGAAACTCGATTCTTTTCATGATTGACAAGCCTGTCACTATTTTATGTTTTAACGAGCCTAAAGATAGTGACAGCCCAGTCCTTTTTCATATTTAGAGAGTTTTAAAAACAGGAAAAAAAAAACTCCATAAGTACTTTTTCATAAAGTTGTTGCTCAGATCCAAAAAAGTGTAAAATTATATCTGAGAGAATATCCTAGCCATGTTCGACTAAGGTTTTCCTTTTTTGTAAATAATCTATCTCAGTCCGGAAAAGGGTTAAACTTATACTAAGTAGATATCAATTCATTTACTTTTATTAGCTCGAAAAGACAAGTTCTAGGAAATCTTTTCACATTATCAGAGCCTGAAAAGAGCTAAAAGAAGACTCCAAGGGTTCCTTTTTCGCTGTTATTGAAGCTTGAAAAAGAGATAAAAGTGTGCTTCAAGTCCTTTCTCATTTTTATCAAAGCTCGAAAAATAAGGATAAAAGTATGCTTTATGGTCAAATCATTCTTGAAAAAAATGTGCATGACTAATCTGCTATATCAATTGTAAACATGTTCATAACAACATCAAATGGATTAAAAATACTTGTTTCATGATAAAAAATGAATAAAACCATAGTCACAACAATAAATATCATTTTCAAATAATAAAATGACTAATTAAAAGATTTTTACTATTAATTTTTACCATTTGATAATTACTATTGAGATTCAACAAGATGATGAGCTTAGTGAAAATGAGTCACCTTCACTAACTGGGCCCGTAGGCTATTTTTAGGTGCAAGTCTATTTTTAGACTATGTCTATTTTTAGACATGATGATCATATTTCAGAAGTTGCAGGATGTTACTTGTGGATGGTTGGTCAAGTTGGAAAAATAGATGAAATTATATTTTTAGAATATTGGGCGAAGTCTATTTACAGATTGTCGGTCTAAAAATAGATGCATGTCGATTATTATTAGCTCTTAATAATAATCTAACAATAAACATCAACATATTCTCTTGGAGAACTTTATTTTAGTGAACAGATTTGGAAAATCAGTGGGCTGAAGGAATTACGCAATTCCTAGGGTTTATTGGTGGCTCATGCATGAGGACTCAGTTAGAACTGAAGTGGCAAAGTTATGACAGAGTTGGAAGAGTAGTTACAGGAGTTGTTATTTAGTTTAACTCAGTTAATGGAGTTAAACTCAGTTGAGTTAGTTGTATATAGTCTAACTAAAATATACACTAATGAGAGTTAAGTGAATTAATTAGTTAATTAATTCACAACTAATAACTCACTAACAACTGAACAGAAACAATAGTTAACTACAGTGCATGTCAGTTCCAGTGGAGACCCAGTGGAGAGATAGGTGAAAGGGTGAGATGGACTATCCGTTGTGACTATAGTGATGCATCGATCGCATCACACACACAATAAAGTTTCCAATGAGGATTGCATAGTCAAGGAAAGGTATATTCGAATTCGTTCAGGGGACTTCTTCAACAGGGATTGCGTAGTGGAGGCAGGCTATCATATGGCAAGAAATCAGTGCATGGATTTGCAGATTTCTTCTTGTTAGTGTGTGACGATTGATTGTACTGAGAGCTTGATGTACTAAGATTTGTATGATATTGTTACATGATATCCATGATACATAATATATGATAGTTGGTGTTTTCAGCTTCAAGATTTCCCGTTAAACAATTGTGTTATGTGCGATTGTTTTTATTGCTTCATGTGTTTGCAATTAAGTTTTAAATTTCCGCAAAAGATTAACAGTGGAAGGATTTTGTATTTAGAAAGAATATAAATATTGCTAGATCTGAACAATCTAGATATATACATGCATCTTGTATATAATTTATACATGGTATCAGAGAAGTGTTAATTCTTGAAGATTGCAATAGTGAAGAATAGTTGAGTTTGTGCTGGTGGACAATTCAAATTTGCTTCATAAAATTCTTGGTGCGAAAGTTGAGTATACATTGAAATGTCTTTCAATGGGTTGCGATTGGAGTATGTCCTTGATGGGATCTCGAATTACATAGCTTGGAAGGATAGGATGGAGGCGGTGTTGGAGGATAATGGATAGAAGGAGTTCATTGATAGCGATGTTCCTAAGCCGGGATGTAGCGATGCTGCATTACTTGACGCATGGCAAAAGAAGATAGCAAAGACAAGAATAATTCTGTTGGAAGGTGTGAAGGACCATATTATGTCTAGCCTTCATGGGAAAGCCACTCCATTTTTAATGTGGAAGGCTTTGACATATTTATTCCAAATCAGCAGCAACTAGAGGAAGTTGGCACTGAAAGACAAGCTCAGAAAAATAAAAATGGAGAAGGGCGAAAATATTCCAAAATATCTCACGAAGTTTGTCCACTATAGAGATGAACTGGGAAGTGTGGGGATTATTGTTTATGATGAAGACTTAGTGATATTTTCTCTCCTTGGGCTTTCAAAGAGTTGGCATAGCTACGAAGACTCTGTCAATGGACGAGAGAAACTGTCGGGATGGGAGCGACTTTGGTTGGATCTTGTGCAGGAGGAGATAAGGCGAGGTACCAGGGATGGATCTTCATCGAAGAATGAAGATGAAGAGAATTGTGCTTTGGCTGCCAAAGAAAGGAAAGAGAAGGGGAAGAAATTTCCTTCAAAATCTGAAGCTAAAGGCAAGAAGCAGGATTTGTCCAAGGTGAAGTGTTTTCACTCTCACGAACATGGGCATTTCGCCACTAATTTCCCACAAAAGAAGAAGAACAAGAAGGTTGTTGGAGCTGCAGCTGGAGAGGCCTTAGCCTCACAATTTGAACTTGATTTTTCGTTGATCTCATGCTTGGTTTCAATCTATATGGGATCGGTGTGGTATCTTGATAGTGGTGCGTCTTTCCATATGACGGGAGACAAGGAGTTGTTTAGTGACTTGGAGGAGAAGTACCTTCAAATGCGTATATAGATGGGCGATGATGGTTGATATAGTGCGACCGGCATTGGGACCATTACCTTTGAAAGGGATTCTGGTAATCCATTCTTGTTGAAAGATGTTATGCGTGTTCCAAGTCTGAAGAAGAACTTGGTCTCGGTTGAAATGTTGGAAGACAAAGGTTATGATGTTGTTTTCAGTGAGGGAAAAGCTTTCCTGCGACATAAAACAACGGGTCAAACCAAGAGGATATGGATTCGAGTTAAGAATCTCTAAAAGCTGGAGCTAGATGATTGCGCTTCAATGGTGGGCAAAGCAGAAGAAGTGGTGAGCTGAGATGAGGGAGAATTATGGCACAATAGATTGGGCCATCTTCACCATGGCGCTTTGAAGATTTTGCAGTAGATTTATATTGGACTTCCCAAGGGTACTCTTTTGTAGTCAAATTAGTGCAAGGGATGTACTATGGGTAATTTTGTGAAGACCTCCTTTCATGAGAAGGAGAACTGTGCTTTGGTGATCCTAGAGAGAATTCACACAGACATGTGTGGACGTTTCTCGGTTGCTTCAACAACAAAACACAGGTATTATGTTTCTTTTGTTGATGACTATTCTCGTAGATGTTGGATCTTCTTCTTGTAGAATAAGAGAGAAACATTCTCAAAGTTCTGTGAGTTTAAAGCATTGGTGGAGAAGGAGTCGGGGAAGCAAGTGAAAGCTCTACGGAGTGATAATGGTGGTGAATACATCTCGGGCGAATTCAAATACTTCAGTAGCAAAGAAGGATTTATAAGAGAAATCATAGCGCCTATAACCCACAGCAGAATGGGGTCGCAGAGAGGAAGAACAGAACAATCATGGGTGCTGCACGAGCGATGTTGCATGACCAGGGCCTGTCGATGCACTTGTGGGCAGAATCATGCAACACTGTGGTTTATGTGCAAAACCGTTGTCCTCATAGAGTACTTGGCATGAGTACACCTAAAGAATATTTTACTAGTAAGAAGCCTGATATTTCTCATTTGAAGATTTTTGGCTCATCTGTTTACATTCATGTGACAAAGGACACCAGGAAGAAGCTAGAGAAGACTACAGAAGTTGGGATATTTGTGGGGTACACAGAAACACCCCATAATTATCGTGTGTATTTGCCAGACAGTCGGATGAATTTGGTGCGACATGATATAAAATTCAATGAGGTGAAATCCATGAAGTTGTCGCTTGAGAGGGAGATAGACTTGCATGCAATGGAGGAACCGCTTGTTCTGAAAGATGAGCCTCCAGATGTGGATCAACCACAAGAGGATATTCATGGAGTGGAGGATTCCACTCATGCAGAACCAAACATCAGACAAGGCAGAAAACGTACCACAGAAGCTGAGAGACTGAAGCTTGATGCAGGACAGAATGTAGGAGTCCCTACATCACAGTGCAGACAGAGACAACCACCTAACCGTTTTATTGGATACATGGCTCTTCTGAGCAAGTGTGTCGTGACAGAGCCATATTCTTTTGAAGAAGCAGTGCAGGAGCCCACATGGGTAGATGCCATGGTGGGGGAGTATGACTCCATTGTCAGAAACAGTGCTTGGGAGATTGTTCCAAGGCTGGTGGGTAAATCAGTTGTAGGATCAAGATGGATCTACAAGGTAAAGCAAGCTGCTGATGGGAGCGTCGAGAAGTATAAGGAAATATTTTTTTCCTAGGGTTTCTCACAGATTAAGGGGATTGATTATGAAGAAACCTTTGCACCGGTCGCATGGTATTCTTCCATAAGGACCATCCTTGCTCTCTCAGCGCAGATGGGTTAGCACATTCATCAGATGGATGTGAAGACTGCGTTCCTTAATGGGATCATTGAGGAAGAGGTGTACATTGAGCAGCCTGCAGGATTTGAGATCTTTAGCAACGAGTCGCATGTGTGCAGACTCAAAAGAGAAATGTATGGGCTGAAGCAAGCACCTCGTGCTTGGTACACTCAGATCGATAGCTATTTCACTGGACTTAGCTTCACCAAGAGTGAGGTGGATGCAAACCTATACCGAATTGTGGTGGAGGGTAAGATTTTAATCATTTTCTTTATGTTGATGATTTAATACTAATGGGTGATGAGTATTTGATACACTCATGCAAGGCAGATCTTGCAAAGGAGTTTGAGATGAAGGATTCGGGCCTCCTTCATTATTTCCTTGGATTGGAAATGTGGCAGCGGGAAGGTAAACTATTTGTGTCTCAAGGAAAGTATGCCCGGGAGATACTAGAGAAGTTTCACATGCAAGGCTGCAAGCCTATCGACACTCCTCTTCTAGGAAATTGGAGGAAAGAGGATGCCACATCAGCACATCAGCAGAGGTAGTGGATGCCATTGTTTATCGGGAGTTGGTGGGTTCACTCATGTATTTAGTCAATACAAGACCGAACATATGTTATGCGGTGAACCAGCTTTCACAAATGATGGTTAAGCCTACCAAGCTCTTTTGGAAGGAAGGAAAGCATGTCCTGAGGTATCTCAGGGGCACATCTGAGTATGGCTTATGGTATAGACAGACAAATGAGGTGAAGTTGCATGGCTTCACGGATGCAGATTGGGCAGGCAACCCAATGGATAGAAAGAGCACATCGGGAAGGGTTTTCAGTATCATATCTGTAGTTGTTTCTTGGTATAGCAGGAAACAAAGATTCGTGGCACTCAGTTCAGCGGAAGAAAAATACATGGCAACAAGTCAAGCTACATGTGAGGCTATCTGGATGAGGAAGATCCTGGTTGGTTTGTTTGGTTCACATTTAGATCCTACAGTGATACATTTTGATAATCAGAGTTGCATTAAAATCTCGATTAATCATGTGTTTCATGATAGATCTAAACATATTGATATCCGATATCATCATATCAGAGATTGTGTGCAGCGGAAGATCATGTTGCTTCAGTACATTCCTACGAAAGATCAGGATGCAAATATTCTGATGAAGGCGCTCACCAGGAGCAAATTCGAATAACATAGAGGTAGGATCGGGGTGAAGGATAATCCCTATCTTGCTGAGAGGGAGTGTTGAGATTCAAAAAGATGATGAGCTTAGTGAAAATGAGTCACCTTCACTAAGTGGCTCCGCAGGCTATTTTTAGGTGCAAGTCTATTTTTAGACATGATGATCATATTTCAGAAGTTGCAGGATACTATTTGTGGATGGTTGGTCAAGTTGAAAAATAGATGAAATTCCATTTTTAGAATATTGGGTGAATTATATTTATATATCGTCGATCTAAAAATAGATGCATGTCGATTATTATTAGCTCTTAATAATAATCTGACAATAAACATCAACTTATTCTCTTGGAGCACTTTATTTCAGTGAACAGATTTGGAAAATCAGTGGGCTGAAGGAATTACACAATTACTAGGGTTTATTGGTGGCTCATGCATGAGGACTCATTTAGAACTGAAGTGGCAAAGTTATGACATAGTTGGAATAGTAGTTACAGGATTTGTTATTTAGTTTAACTCAGTTAATGGAGTTAAACTCAGTTGAGCTAGTTGTATCTAGTTGTATCTAGTCTAATTGAAAGATACAATAGTGAGAGTTAAGTAAATTAATTAGTTAATTAATTCACAACTAATAACTCACTAAAAACTGAACAGAAACAACAGTTAACTACAATGCATGTCAGTTCCAGTGGAGACCCAGTGGAGAGATAGGTGAAAGGGTGAGATGGACTATCCATTGTGACTATAACGATGAATTTATTGCATCACACACACATTGGAGTTGCTAATGAGGATTGCATAGTCAGGGCAAGGTAGATTCGAATTCATTCAGGGGTCTTCTTCAGTAGGGATTGCGCAGTGGAGGCAGACTATCAGGTGGCAAGATATCAGTGCATGGATTTGCAGATTTCTTCTTGTTAGTGTGTGACGATTGATTGTACTGAGAGCTTGATGTAATAAGCTTTGTATGAGATTGTTACATGATCTCCATGATACATAATATATGATATTTGGGGTTTTCAGCTTCAGGATTTCCTGTTAAACAATTGTGTTATGTGTGATTGTTTTTATTGCTTCATGTGTTTGCAATTGAGTTTTAAATTTTTGTAAAAGATTAATAGTGGAAGGATTATGTATTTAGAAAGAAGATAAATATTGTTAGATCAGGAGAATCTGGATATATACATGCATCTTGTATATAATTTCTACAGTTACCATTTGGATTTTAGAGCTCTAAATATATTTCTGTCCCCAAACTTCAGCTGTTGATTGGGTGCAATTGGTAAGAATGTTTTGAATGCCCCCTGCAAGAGCACATGTTTTAACACCCCCTGCAAGAGAAGATTCCCCCCAAGATTCATTTCATTCACCTAAGTAGATTACTGGTTACTAATAGTTGGATGGAATAAAGGTTCATTTACGAGATAAAATGGAAGACTCATCTTAATCAGGAGAGGAATTGTTTCATTTTTTAACGAGCTTGACATAGGAAAAGAACTATGCTCATGGAACCTTGTTTCATTTTTTAACGAGCTCGACACAAGAAAAGGAACTATTCTCATCACCTATTTCATTTTTTAACGAGGTTGACATAGTAAAAGAACCATCCTCATGAATCTGTTTCATTTTTTAACGAGGTTGAAACAGTAAAAAGAACCATCCTCATCACCTGTTTCATTTTTTAATGAGGTTCACATAGTAAAAGAACCATCCTCATGAATTTGTTTCACTTTTTAATGAGGTTGACACAGTAAAAAAAACCATATTCCTCATAGTCACCAGAGATTTTGGTTCGATCCCTAGTGGAGTCACCAATTCGTTATGCAGAATTATGATCTATGGATAAATCAAATTCCCTAAATGTGGTGCTATGAATTTATAACAACAGATTAAAGAATTTTCTATCACTTTCTCTAAGAGTAAATAAACACACATAAAGATAGAAGAACCTAATTGTGATCCAAGTGCTTCCTATTTTCCTTCTGTTGCTTTTGTTGTAGCTTCCAATCCAACTTAGATCACTAGATTAGTTCCTACAAGTATAAACACTAAATAGTAAAGGGATTGAAATATACAGATGCATATTTATCTTAATCAGTTAAATTGATTGAAAATTAAACATATATATCAATTAAGAGTCCATTACATGAAAAATAGAAACATAAACAGATACATATATGGGAAAATTAACAACAATATTTATTAAAGAGTAGAAGGGGGAGGTTACAACCAATGATTGATTTGATGTCACCGGCTCTAGCATCATCCCAGCCCCATCACAATCAACATCTCACCAGCAACATATCACTTCTATCACTCTCTCAATTGAGAATCCAACAACATTTCTTTACCAAAATTATTCCCTACCTAGCATTAGGATATGTGCTCAATTTATAGGGCAACTGATGGTAGTTTCTCAATCAATGACTTTCTAAAGATAGGAAAGACATATTACCAAGCTTAGAGGTGTTAGATGGACACTTGGATTCAAAGTTTGACACATATGGACTCTTCTAGAAGGCACTGGCCATGTGGAGATTCCAGAACAATGAGAATTCGCTCCCATTTGACCAACACACTCTTGAATGTCGGGAAGTGCATTGCAATGCACCCTTGAATGAAGGGAGATGCATATGCAATGTAGTTAGTCCCTTGAGAGGCAGTGTTGGTGAGCTCATAAGTGATATAACATATACTTCAAACCTTGGAAATATTGCAATAGAATTCATAAATGATTTTTTCTTCTCTTAGGGCATGTAGCAACTGAAATGATAAGGGATGATAGACCCTATTTCATTGGTCCTGGGGATGATGCCCAATTTGACTAGGTCATGGGGGATGATGCCCAAATTGACCTATAACACACATGCACACAACACCACATGTACAATCATGCACACAACACCACATTTACAATCATGCACACAACACCATATGTACATAGCACCATGTGTACAACACGCATACAACACCATATGTACAACAGGAACACAACACCATATGTACATAGCACTTCATATGCAACATGCACTTAGCACCATACGTACACAACATCACATATCAAACATGCACACAACACCACATATCCAACATATGCATAGTACGGTATGTACACAACACCGCATATCCAACATGTGCATAACACCATCTATACCTAGCACTGCATATGCAATATACATACAACAACATATATACAATAGACATTCAACACCATACGTACATAATACTACATATGTTACATGTAGACATCACCATAGGTACAGTCACTAAATATATAACATGTGCAACATATACACAATAGTAGTACTGCACATCCTTAGACCACACACTGACCCCACAAGAAACCTTGATTCTAGTGTCTTTCCACTATCCATGCTTATCCCAACATGTCGCAGATTACACGACTTTCACTTTGATAATGTGCCCTCAACATTACTTGTCCATAACATAAACATAGGCATAGTACAAGCATATAATATCAATTCATGTCCACATGATACTGACCTCATAGATCTGTCAGAGTTACTCTTCCCACTTGATTCCTCATAAGACGAAGAACCTCTTCATGTTATTCACATGCATAAGAAATCATTCCTCCACAAGAATGATCATTCAATACCCTATCATATAGTGACATAGATACCTAGATACATACATATAAACATTAACATTAAACAATCATGATCCATGGCGACCCTGTTATACATGACATACATACATACATACATACATGTATACATATATAAACATCAACATAATCATGATCACAACATAATTTCCAGGTAGCATAAGTTAAAGGTTAAGAGAACTCCCTTTATCCATGCACAATATGCACAACATTGAGAACAACATTTCCCAACATAGACAATGCATCCAACACCTTACATCCATTTACTTTAACTTTTATGTTTCCTTTCCCATGTTTGTACTGGCATCATCTATTTACCACAATAGGCCCAACTAGTCCAGCCGAATGTCATACTCTTGCCTTCAACTTCCCTCACTTAGGCAAACAACTTCATTTGTGCCTTAAATTACCTATTGGGTACCACACAACTCTCCCTGAGCTCCATCAAATTTCCTCTTTCCCAACCACTTCCCAAGGCCCTCGAAACATTAAAGGTAAGAAAAATGGAAAATAAGAAGAATACCATGAGAAACCAAAATAATACGACACCACAATAAGGTGGTAGGACCTTGCACGAGACATAAAAAAAACTGCAAATCCAACACAAAAAAATCATAAAATATAGAAAACACTGGACTAGAAACAAACATTGTGACTCAATCCCCATGGGTTCCTAATGCTTCCAAGGGAAAACTCAACCTAAGCCTTTTCAAATATTTCATGGCAGTCTATTTTTCCATGCAATCCCAGGCATCATACAACCATAAACACATAATTGTGAGCGTATACTATAAACATACAATGTTCCAGTTACCTTAACTTATTATGCCAAGCACAATGCATTGTAACTGAACACATCCATTCCATCTATCAAGGGACTTCAATTCCCTTGATGAATCCATCCATAACTAGAAACCAATTATTATACTTATCAAATACATGTTCATAAATATAGCACATTTCCACATAATTCCAGACAAGATTAGGGTTAAGAAGAATTCATGTTTCCATGCAAAGCGCTCATTCATTTGGAATTGTGGTTCCCAAACATTGTCAACGGAATTCTTACCCGGTTCCTTTCTTTTTCCTTGCTGCAATCGAGTCCTACTATGTACTGTCACATCACCCATCTGTTATTTATATAAGCACATAAAATATTACCTTGTCATGCTAATACCAAGCATGCTTCCCCACCACTGTTCAAACATGTCAATCACATGTTCCAAATATCAAGACATCATATCTATTAACTAAAATCAACCTCTACCAAGAATAACAACCTTGATGTAATAGAATAATAGTCAAAACCATAATACTGCAACTATCACCTACTTATATTCAAGTGCACATCAAATATCTCAACACATAATGTGTTACTGCAACTATCTTAAAACAAGCCCATTACTTCATGTAATCTTATAGACACATGCTCATATCATGCAATTAAACAAACATTCAAACAACAAATAGATGCATATTAGACACCAAACACTCAAAAACAAAATAGACGACATAATAAAACATTCAAACACAAAATAAACAACATAAGAAAACTCATACCTCAATGTATCTTAGGGGAGAATACCTTGTCTCCACAATCAATCTAATTAGTACGATATAACTTCACAACATATGAACTCAATCATAAATAAGGTCATGATATCCATAACAGTAACTAGATAACATGTTCACCTCATAAGTTCATAAAAAAATTTCATTCATGCATAACAATCACATCTACACAGTCATTTTGGATTAAGATAACACACCATCATAATTAGGTCAACTCATACCTGAATGTCATAACCCTAACCAACTGCATAGGCCAATCCAAATTAGCATCATACATGTAACATCAAGATCTTAATGGAATAACCCTAGTCGTCAAGTTAACTAACATATAATGACTACAAGTTAACATATAACATACTCGTCAACGACATATAACATAATCATCAAATTAACTATCATATCACAATCAACAAGTTAGTATAATTCATGACTATTAAACACATGTGCATATGACCACACTGATTCACTAACATCTATCTTACATGTAACCACAACAACAATAGACTAACAAACATGCACATAACCCTAATGATTATAAAAACCATTAACAAGCATACTTGCATGCAAAACATACGATACCTATATGACGATCTGTTCTTACAGCAAAGTCTAGTGTCGTAACTTCACTTTTATGATATGCATCTCCTGCTCTATCTCAACCAATACATCATCATCATAACATAACAAAACATCGTGATCATGACTTGAAATGCATACAATGACCTCATGGACAACAATATTAACCATGAAAATACATTCCTAAGAGCATATAGACACTCACATGTATACCAAAAGCATATCTAATAAACACTCATGATGACCACATCCAATCACTTTCACATGGAGACATCAATACAACTATGACCAACACCATGCATATGGAACAAGCACATAGATAAAAATCATAAGGAACACATATGAAACCAACATGAATGCATGAATAACGCACACCGCCCATCCAGTCCAAGGGGAGAACCATGCTTTGATACCACTCAGTAACACCCTCCTCCCATATCTACCCAAGTAAGCAGCCAACTAGGGTAAACACACAATGAGAGGCTATTATTATTTGATTTAACCTCGTAGGTGACCTTAAGGGAGTGGAATCGATGGAAACACATCACACATACCTTCCACATTAGAAACAAAACTCCTAGGAGCAATCCAACCACCCAAGTAACCATCCCATGGGTTCCACTGGGCTTTTAGATCATTAAACCCTCATACACTCCTTTGATATGGGTAAGGGTGCATTTGGGAGGCTATGGATGCTCCCACAACATAGGAATGAATGTGTCCAGGGAATTTTTTTCTCATACCTATGCCAACATCCCTGGGATTTGAGCCACTTTTTTATGCCCTGAGCCTAGGTCACTGCCAAAAACTCAATGAAAATTTCAGAAATGAATTATAAAAGAAGAACAATGAGACATTTACAAAAACATTGACAAGGTCTAGACTGGACCCCTACTAGCCATGACAGGAATTTCGTCAAACATGTCACAAATGTGTAATCTATAGGTTTAAATAACATATCTGATCATAGGGATCTCATACTTATCTGAGAATCATTAATAATAATTGTTCCCTTGCATCATTATCTGCATTATCATATATTAATTCATAGATACATTGTTAATTCGTTTACAAATCAAAACATCAAGAGATCCATACATCATCACTATCATAATACATGCCTATAACCAAAAAAATAAGAATAGAAATATCAAGGATACATCAGCCATATAATCCACTTATAAACCAATACATTTACACATAAGATGTCAAGGAAATAACCCCTTATTAATGAATGCAAAATCCAACCTTGGATAAGACTATCACATTCCACCCGACCATAGATTGGCTCAGCAAAATCTCTCTTCATCCAATCACCCTCGTGCCATATTCCAACTATGAATGTGGGACTCAAACTAAAATAACCAAACAGGGCATCTTGAGGCTAAACCAACTCACCCTCATCAATAGAAACCAATCGTTACCGCAATCCATCCTGAATCACTAGGCCATAAAACGAGCATGAATTCCACCAAATTTCTCTAATAAATTGTGAGGAATTTTCCTGTCGCCTAATCTCTTAGGATTTACCGCAATCTGCACCAGATCACTAGGCCCTAAACTGATACTCCACTCTCCATGATTTATCATATATCCCATCCTGGGATTCCTAGGGCTAATTGAGAGAACCCACCTCTAGGCTTTACCACAATCCACACTGGATCACTATGCCGTAACTGAGGAAACACAATATCTAGCATTACCACAACCCACAGTTTGGTTTAGGGGCTACTAGGTTGTGTGTTCTTTCATTCTGAGATCCATCTCACTCAGCTTCGAATCCATCCGGAAATTCAGCTCAACCAAAACATGAGAACCCCATCACAACATGGCTATCCAAAAATTACAAGTCCAAGCTGAAAACATAGTCACACCTATCAAAACCCATGCCATGACAGGAAAGAACCACATGTGATACCATGAATTCCAAATCTAGCAAGGAAATCACACATGAAAATTGATACCTACAAATAATCTTGTTGTAGCTACTTGATATCTCTCTTCCTTACATGCTCCTTCCTTCCTCTTGCCTTATTTTCCTTTCATGATCCAATGCTAAAGTGCTCCCAGAAAGCCCTAAGTGTCCAAGAGTGGGAGAGAGAGAATAGAGAGAGAGCTCCAAAACTAAACTAATAAAAGGTTTGAGAAAAAGCTTTCCAACTGATCCTCATAAGCCTTTTTATCAAGTATGCCTCTATTTTATTTGTTTTCCATTATTTTCCTTCATTTTCCTTCTCACAGGCAACCTATGAACTTTAACCTTCCTTTTCTCTTATTTTCCATTATTTTCATAAATAAATTTCAAATCGTGCCTCTTGCCTTTCCAAATCCTTTTCCATTTCCCTTCCCAATTTCCTTTAACCATAATAACCGAAATGAACACCCACTAGGATTTTTTTCCCAACATTTAGCTTGGAATAAGTGTACCATCCAATGTGGTTATTATTTTCCCTTTATTAACTTTTATTACATGGAGTTTTCACCAGGGTTGTTACAAAGGAAATTGTTTAGTATGCCACAAACGCATGTGATATGTCAAAGGTTTATTGGGTGAGACCCCCACGCACTAGATTTAACTTTCACATACCATCACTACTAACCAATGAGCTTTAATAACCATTAAAAGTAGGGTAATTGTTTATATTTTACTTTGAATTTTTACACAAAAATATATGCTCACATCGTATAATTAGGAAAGAAGTAAACGGCCCATCATCCACACATAATTTCTTTTATTGCAAAGAACAAACATCACATAGTATAATTAAGCGAATTGTAAAGGATCATTGCATATCCACATCAATTTACACTTTGTATGCTCACAAGTTCACTTGCACACACATTCATCCCACACACTAATTTCACTTAAACTTTCTATAAAGGGCATCGTCTTTCCGGAATCTGTGTACCTAATTTATTTGAGCTTATATTTTTTTTCACACCCTAAGTGAAGAAAATCCTTTCTAGAAACAATCCTAACATGAACATACTAAATTCCCCATGAGGGCCACAAGATAATTTATAGTTTAGGCTAGGACCATGGTGATAGCTAGCACATAACCCATGATGTTTGTTGTTCATATGGAAACATAGAAATTTGTCTTTTAGAGAGCTTAAAAACCTACATCATCGAGTGAAAAATCCAGTACATGGAAAGAAAATCATGAAGGGGGTAGGGCCTAGGTGGTGAATTATCACAAACATTCATGTTGCCTCCCAACACATGGTATGGATTCTAGGTCCAAAACTGACAACCAGAACCTAATATTCATCCATTTCCACTAGACGCAGGTAACTTAGTGGCCAAATATTAGGGAATATTTCCTTATAGGTTGAAGTTCGGGAGAACTTAGACCTGAGGTGACCTTGATCAGGTTACTGGAAGTGTCACCAACTCTTTCGAGACATAGCCCTAGTACGTTTGGCCAATATAACCATCTCCATACCTTGGTTAATTTTTTGGCTGTTGAAAGAGTCGCCAGTGACATTTATGATGTGGCCATAGTACCCTATTCTAAAATCTTCACAAGACCTAGTTACTACTTCAACGGAAGGACGTTAGGACTATTTAGTAATTTTGTCATATGCAAAACTCAATTTACCATTTTTTTTATGGTTCACACATTATAGTTAAAGGGAAAATTAACCATTTATTTTTTGGTTTGTCTTATGTATGTGATTCATTTGGTTTTCCTAAAGAAAATATATGTGTTCAGGTGTGCTTACAAATGCAACAGTGTTAAGTGTTGTTGATATCTTTCCTTTCTTGCTACCTGATTTTTTTTCTCAGAACATAATTCTTGTCATTAGATACATGTTTCATAGGGATTATATCATCTTCAGACATACAATTCACATAATCTTGAAAATTATTTTACCTTTCATACATGTTGAATGATTTTACCTTTCATCATATTTTGAATCACCCTTTCCGTTGAAATAGAATTGATACCTTTACTAACCTACTCTCTTCTTTGACCTATCTTTCCCTAAGCTTAAAACCCTTTTCTTTTCATGTTTCAACTTAGAACCCTTGGTCCATGTGACTAGAACCCTAGGGTTTCCAAATTGATTTTATTGATTGAGGATGATTGTTTTTACCTTTCATTATATTCTGAATCGCCCTTTCTGTTGACAAAGGGATTGATACCTTTACTAGTGTGCTCTTCATCAACCCACCTTTCCCTGAGCTTGAAACCCTTTTTTTTCATGTTTCAACTTATAACCCTTGGTCCATGTCAACTTTTGCTACCTAGTTACCAAACGTCAACTTATTTTCCATTTAACTTTTCCCTAAGATTGTGAATAGAACCCATTAGGGGAATTTTGAGGTATAAAATAGGCCACCTAAGGAAATTGTAAAATAATAGTGGAAATAATAAAATAATATCTGATTACATCATTAAATTTTAGATGGGAAAAATGAAATAAAAAACTACTTTTTCAACTCATATTTTCAACTTATCTCCCAAATTGTTTACTCAAATTTCGAGTGGGAGTACTCGTTGGATGCAAAATTGAATTCCTCATCCAAGGAGTACTCATGTTTCATCATTTTGATGGACCATGTTACACGAAAAATGAGAAATACATAAAAAACGTGATTGCAATTACATTTTTTCATGTATTTCTCATTTTTCGTGTAGCAGGGTCCATCGAAAGTATTCAACATGGGTACTCCTTGGATGAGGAATTAAATTTTGCGTCTAATGAGTACTCCCATTCAAAATTTGAGTAAAATTTTGGTAGATAAGTTGAAAAAATAGTTTTATTATTTATTATTTTTTAATATTTTTAACCTTTTACTTAAAAAATGGTGAATCATCCCTAATGGTTGACATCATCATCTTGAATCCTATTGGTTCTTATAAAGTTTGTTTTGGTTGTACATTTTTCTTAGGAGGCCCATTTTAGACCTCAAAATTCCCCTAATGCCTAGGGTTTCCAAATTGCTTTTTGTTGATTGGGGATGAATGTTTTTACCTTTCATCATATTATGAATCCCCCATTTTGTTGAACATGGATTGATAAATTTACTAATGCGCTCTTCCTAGACCCATATTTCCTTGAGTTTGAAACACTTTTCTTTTCATGTTTCAACTTAAAACCCTTGATCCATGTCAACTTCTACTACCTAGTTGCCAAACATCAACTTTTTATTCATTTAACTTTTCCCTCGGGTTTATCACTAGAACCCTAGGGTTTCCAATTTTATTTTTACTTATTGAGGAGGAATTATTCTACCTCTCATCATATTTTGAATCGCCCTTTTTATTGGCACAGGGACCGATACCTTTACTGGTGCACTCTTCTTCAGCCCATATTTCTCTGAGCTCGAAACCCTTTTATTTTCATGTTTCAATTCAGAACCCTTGGACCATGTCAACTTCTGATACTTAGCTACCAAGTCTTAATTTGTTTTTCATTTAAATTTTCCCTAAGGTTTGTGACTAGAATTCTAGGGTTTTCAAATTGATTTTTGTTGAGAGAGGAGGAATGTTTTACCTTTCATCATATTTTTAATCACCTTTTTTGTTGACATAGGGACCAATATTTTTATTGGTGCACTCTTCTTCAACCTATCTTTCCCTGAGCTTGAACCCATTTTGTTTTCATGTTTCAACTTAGAACCCTTGGTCCATGTAACCTTGTGCTACTTAGCTTCCTATTATCAAACCATATCATGAACTTCCACCTATGGTGATTTATTAAATAAAAATGTGTATCTAGATCTATTATTCACTTGTATTATGATGATGATTAAATTTTCTTATAAAATCTTCCATCAAACTCTTTTTCCTCTCGCGGTAAGAGAAAAATGACTTGCACAAGTCACTATTGGATTTTTAATAAGAAATAATGCTTGATCGATCCATAGGATTGATCAAAACATATAGCTCAGTCGAGCCATAAATCTTGATCAAGGGTTTTTTAAAATGCTTGATTGAGCTATTTTTTGTTGAGATTCAACAAGATGATGAGCTTAGTGAAAAGTAAGCACCTTCACTAAGTGGGGCCCGCAGGCTATTTTTAGGTGTATGTCTATTTTTAGACATGGTGAGCATATTCTATAAGTTGCAGGATTCTATTTGTAGATGGTTGGTCAAATGTGAAAAATAGATGAAATTATATTTTTAGAATATTGGGCGAAGTCTATTTATATATTGTCGATCTAAAAATAGATGCATGTCGATTATTATTAGCTCTTAATAATAATCTAACAATAAACATCAACATATTCTCTTGGAGAACTTTATTTTAGTGAACAGATTTGGAAAATCAGTGGGCTGAAGGAATTATGCAATTCCTAGGGTTTATTGGTGGTTCATGCATGAGGACTCAGTTAGAACTGAAGTGGAAAAGTTATGACAGAGTTGGAAGAGTAGTTACGGGAGTTGTTATTTAGTTTAACTCAGTTAAGTGAGTTAAACTCAGTTGAGCTAGTTTATCTAGTCTAAATGAAAGATACACTAGTGAGAGTTTAGTGAATTAATTAGTTAATTCATTCACAACTAATAACTCAATTGCAACTGAAAAAATATAACAGTTAACTACTTGCATGTCAGTTCCAGTGGAGACCTAGTGGAGAGATAGGTGAAAGGGTGAGATGGACTATCTGTTGTGACTATAGTGACGCATTCAATGCATCTGACACGCATTGGATATGCCAATGAGGATTGCGCAGTCAAGGCAAGTCCAATTCAAATTCATTCAGGGGTATTCTTCAGCAAGGATTGTGCAGTGGAGGCAGGCTGTCAGGAGGCAAGAAGTTGGTGCATAGATATGAAAATTTCTGCATGACAGTGTGTAATTATTGTTGATTGTACTAAGAGATTGATGTACTAAGATTTGTATGAGATTATTACATGATCCATTGATATACATAATATACAATAGTTGGGGTTTTTAGCTTTAATATTTCCCGTTTAACAACTGTGTTTATGTGCGATTGATTTTCTTCACATGTGTTTGCAATTGAGTTTTAATTTCTGCAAGATTAACAGTGGAATGATTTTGTATTTAGCAAGAAGATAAATATTGTTAGATCAAGAGAATCCGGTAATACATCAGTATTAATAAATTTCTACATTTTTAAGCACCTAAACAACCTGATCGATCACTTAAAAATTGCTTGATTGAGCGCTTAAAATTTCTCGATCGACAATCCTTTTTCCACCAAAACGCGCCCTTGCTTCACCAAAATGTGTAACCCAAATCCATGTTATCACCCTCGGTTAACCAACACAAACTTTGACTAAGTTACACTTGATTACTGATATGAATACAAATTGACTATCAACTTTGATCACCACACAAATTAGGAAGTGCTAACCTTTTACATTTTCAAATCATTTCCATGTTGAATGATTGAGGGCCATTTTTATCTCATCTCAATTGCATCTCAATTTCATATTCTGGAATATTTAATTTCCTGATTCAACTTCATCACTTACATTAATCCAAATTGATTTAATCAACTTCGATCATCGCACCAATTAGAGGTGATAACCTTCTAAGTTGTTAGATCATGTTAACTTTATAATGATTGAGGGTATTCTTATTTCCATCACATATTTTTGGAATATTTTGAATTTTTTATGGACACGAGAAAAATCATTAGATTGACTTTGCTACACTCCCATCTGTATTTTGTAAAATTCTGGAATCTACAATTTGTTTAGACTCAAATGTGATTCAATTGTTGCTATCATAGTTACCAAATTCACCAAATTTTTAGTGATTTTGGGTGAGCAATAAACATAGAAATTAGAGGGTTAAATTTGAATATCAAATAGTTCTATACAATTCAATACAGCTGATCATAAAATCCATGGTTCATATTATATCCGTGAGGATTTGTTGTTTAGTGGACATAGGGTGTTAAGCGTAGTAGAGATTTAGTGAAAGCCGATTAATTCTATAAGAAGTGACTGATTTCCAAGGGATTTTAGATAAATAGGTTTTGAACACTGATTTTTTAATATTTATTAGGAAAAAATTGTAGATAAATAAGTTTTGAATATAGGGAAAGGTTTTAGATTTAATTTTTAAAAATAATAAAGATTTTGGAGAAATTAAGTACATTTTTTTTCTTTTTCCTAACATTATCTATAAGAATACTACATTTTAAATAATTTAGGAAAAAAATGAGCACATGACATCATTATTAAAGGAATTAAATTATCAATATCATTTTTTTTAAATGTGTATTGAATATTTTTTTAATTGAAGAATTATCTAAATTTTTATAGCATCATATTGAATTCAAATTCAAACTTTGATAACTATATTTACTACATTGATTTGTTGAATCACATATTGATACTGATATGGAAACTACGTTTATGGTGTCTCAGTTGCATAAAATGTTGTTGCGATCAAAAGTTGTCCGCGATCATATTTTCTTGGACATCCAATAAGTTGTAAGAACAACAATGTGCACCAAAAGTGCTTCATTGCATAAGTCATGCAAAGTATGTATTTTTATGTCGACGAAAGTTCTTCGTGAAACACCATCATCAGTTCTTTATTTTCATATCATCCTGCGAACATCGTGTATCAATCATTCTAGGATAAATATGAGTGTGTTATTTCTTCATAGCAATGTTTATTTCACTCTATTGAACAAAATACAATAGATTCCCTTCATTCAACACATAGTTCACTAGTATAAAATAAATTTAATGACATGATTTTGTCTCAGTGACTACATCGAAGCGATTGAATTTTGTAAATTATATATACATGGTTGAATAATGTATGAGTTAAATGGTTAAGAAGCAAAATGAAAATAATATTACAGCCAATAAATGGTTTGACTATGGAAGACAACTTTATGAGAAATAATGAGAGGATGAGTCTCCTCTTAGGATAAACACAACTACAAAGCTTTTCACATTACAATAAGTGGAGACAAGAATTAAGAAGTTGAAAATATGAAAGGGAAAGGACTTGGTTGAACTTTAATCAGAATATATAAAGTGGGGAATCAAAATTCTTTCGCCGCACATCATGGAAATATTCAACAACGTCATTCGACAAGGATTCCCAAGAGATTGGAGAGCTATTCTAGAAATACCCCTTTTTAAAAGTGGAGACATTAATAATCCTTCCAACTATGGAAGCATTATGATCAATCCTTTTTTTGAAAAGCTCTTCAGCAACATGGTAGAAAATAGAATGAGTAAGCAGGAAGAAGTAAAAGAAAAGAGGGAAAAAGGGCAAGCAGGTTTTACGCTGAAACATTCTAGAGTAGATAATGGTATCACATTGAGACACATTATAGAAAATGTCTGTGGGGACAATGAAAAAGTATTTTGGTGCTTTGTTGACTTCAAAAAGGCATTTGACAGAGTCCCTAGAGATAAGTTGTGGAGTAGAATGGAAGAACTTGAAATTCCTTTGCATTATAGATTCATTGTCCATAGGATTTATGAAGAGGTGAAAGTAAAAATTAGAACTTCAACAGGCATTTCAGAAAGATTTAGAAGTGACATTGGATTCAAGCAAGGCTCCCTTTATCCCCTACTCTTTTTGGTTTATATATTGATAAATTGGAAGAGTGGTTAAATATGCAAGGTGGGGATGTGTTCAATTGGGGGAGTTTTTGATAAAGGTTCTTTTATATACTGATGACCTTTTATTGATTGCTAAATTAGCCTAGGGATTGTAGATGCACCTATATTCCCTTTAAAATTTTTGTAAAGTAGTGGGGATTCAATTCAATACCATCAAGATAAAAGGAAGTAGACCCAACATACATTCTTCTTTTAAGAAAACATTCTTGAAGAAGTAAATGAATACAAGTACCTCGGGATTGATTTCAACAACAAGCTTAATTGGGAGGACTATAGAAAGAAGATATTTTTAGGAGGGTGGAAAGCATTATTTGCTCTTCAAAATAGATGTAGAGAGGCAGAGTTATGGGATTGGAAAATGATTAAATTGATTTATGGATTTCTACTTTTCCAGTGAAATTATATAGGCGTGAACTATGGGCTAGCAACATCTCTGTCTCAAAAAGGAAACAAATTGAGAAAATCCAAAAACTCTTGATCATGAACAAGTTCAAAATAAAAAATTTGGTTCCTTATGAGATAATGATGAGTGAAAGAGAAGCAACTCTCATCGAAGAAATTTCTATGGACCGTCTCATAAGGTACGTAAAAATAATTGAGCAAATAAGAGTAGGTAGATGGCCTAAAGTTATCTTCAATGAAGGCATGAGTGAAAGAAAGAAATCATGGATGAGACAAAAAAAAATGGATGAAAAAATGGAATATTTACCTCAATGCTTGTCCCACAAATAGAAAGGATTTAAAGCATTTTGTCATGGAGAAGTTCTATAGGTGTATATGGGGAAAATATTTGGGTAGAAAGAAGGAGTACGATGTTCAGGAATTCAACCCTAGTTGTGATCTCCAACAAAAAGAGTACAATGGAGCTAGCATTCCATGGAGATAAAATATTCTTAATGTCCGATTAATAGCTAACTCACATCAACTTTGGTGAAAAACGGGTCAGTAGAAAATACCTAAAGAAGCTTGGGAAGAATGGGTGTGTACTTTTTTCACTTCTGGGGCAATGGAATCAAGAAAAAAAAAAAAACCATTTTGGAATGTGATGCTTTCAGAGACAATTACGACAATAAGTTAACATCGGTTCATTGGCATTGTATTTTCAATGAGGGGACTGTTAGAAGGTTGGGTCATCTCATCATTAATTTAAGTAAGAAAATGATTGAATTGAAAAAGGAAAAAAGGAGGAGGTTGGTGGTCCCATAGACTATTTTTAGTCTCGTGAACGTTAAAATCTCATTCACATTGGGGATGAAAGTAAATTATGTGAGTAGAAAAATAATTAATAAAAAAATAATTATATATTTTTAGGAAAATAATAATAAACAAATAATTATATATTTTCAAATGCAATTTATTAAATTTTATTACAACTTCTAACTAAAAGGTAGTGATGAAAAAGATATTTTGTATACTCATGGGTGTATCTATATTGGGGGTGGGGAGGAGATGGAGTGCATTGGAGGAAGGCTCTTTGGCCTAGGTTTTGAGGGCGAGGCGGTAGCCAGAAGACACCAAGCTATTTTGGGGGAGGGGGCTCGGCTCTTTGTGGAAAGCAATGGCATCCATCATTTGCTGGGGCTGGTGAGAGCCCAAACGCTCGAGGAAAATGAAGGGGTGGTGGTGGAAAAGGAGATGATCCCCCAACTCTCTTACAAACATGCTCCTCTGCCGCCTTCACACATTGGGTTTCATGCTTTGGAGTATGGCCACAAAGGGGGAGAACAGAGAGGCCTTAGAGCCAAAAAGATAAAAAAATATGGTGATGGATAGTCAAATGCCTTTCTCTTTTCAACCCTAAGGAACTATGGTTATCTCTCTGTACATACCAGGGGTAATTTCGTTGCTTTCTTTGGCAGGGAAGGCATTCAAAGATCACAGGGTGAGTGTTGGACGCAAGGGCATCCAAATGCAGCTGGTGCTAGGTCCACCTCTAGGGGATGCTCTCCCCACACATGACAAGAATAGTCTTTGGGGCAAGGAGATCGTGGATGTTTATTCCCCATTTATCGACCCCTCCAGAGGCATGAGTTCCTCCTTTCTAGTGAGGGTGCCTACGACCTATTCACGCTAGGTCATCGGCTCTCAGTGCCTGGTAATTTTCTGTTCATTCTCATATTTTCAATCATTTTTTAGGGAACTTGAAAATAAGGGTTGTATGCAGGGGAGGGCGACTCGGGGGCCGACCCTTATTTTTTCGCCTCCACAGTTATCATGGGGATGGGAAAGACTCTCTTTTCTATCATTCCGATCAGCTGGTCTTCCAAGCCTGGGTCTTGGCCTTTCCACTGCAGTTTCCTAGGGTCACCAAGGATATTGTTTTATTAGTCCTTGTTGTGTTATTGGAGGGGGGAACCAAGTCTCGAAGCTCCAATACCAAATTTTTATTAAAAATGTAGATGGGAGGACCATCATTTTGTGGGTGCGAGACTCAGAGCTGGTTTCAGCACTAAAAAAAATCTAGATTGCTACAAGAATCTCGGCTCAAAAACAAGGTCTGATATTCTCACGAAAAGTGCTACAAGAAATATTTCAATTAAAACAATACCAAATTCAAAGAAACTTCACTACTTTTATGAATTTAAGACTCAGAGATGGTGTTCCAGGGACAACAAAATCTACTAGATCAGCAACAACATGAAATCTGATGAACCCTTAGCTAAACTAAGAGGGGGGGGTGAATCAATTTAGTACATTGGTGGATATTAAACCTCTTTTTGTTAAACTCTTCAACAACTTCATTTTATGAACAACTTAATACATAATGAATCAACAAAATTAATGTGTATGCAGCAAGTAATAAGCAGATTAAAACAACACATCAACACATAATCATCATGCACATAGACAATAGATATAAGTGGAAACCCATAAGGGAGAAAACAACATCTTATTATTGTTGTGATGAAAAGGAAAGCTCCTACTCCCTCTCACAACTAATTTTCTGTAGGCACCTACCTACAGGAGGTTACTACCTCAGTTTCTACAAGCTACAACTTACAAGGAAGCTCCAACTCCCATAAATTTTCTACAGGCTACAACCTACATGAGGCTCCTACCTCACCCAGCTCCAACTAGAATTTTATCAAGCTACAACTTGAAATGGAAGCACCAACTCCCATGTATTTTCTGTAGGCTACGACCCACAGGAGGCTCCTACCTCAACTTCTGCAAGCTACAACTTGCAAGGAAGCTCCAACTCCCAAATATTTTCTGTAGACTACAACCTACAAGAGGCTTCTACCTCACCCAGCTCCAACTGGAAATTTATCAAGCTACAACTTGAAAGGAGACCATAATCCCCTCACTCAGCATGAAACTAAACAGTCGATTTACCTAGATATTAGCTATGTTATACTCCTTCTCCATTGCTTCTCTTCAACCTTCATATCTGCTTCATATCAACTCCTGATGTGCACAACATATTTATCATCTCTCCCTGACTCTTCCACTCTCGCCCTTCTACAACTCTCTTACATTCTTCTGCTATCTTCCATTCAACATATTTCTAATATTTCTATCCACACTGATATTACATCTCTTATACAGATAACTCCCTGAATGTTTTCACTCTACAGGGAATACGAAGTGAATAGGCCCAACCTTATGCCTTTCGCCCATTCAATTCCTCATTGTTTAGTTCCAGTTATTACATCACAAATAATCATTAAAATACTCATGGAGTTTTTCGTATGCCTATGGAGACTTGCCTTTACATCAAAACTATAAAAAATTAATTAATACCTTTACATTTAAAACAATATTCACTTAGCCCTCTTAGCGCTTTGATCTTTGTACATTTGTCTCTTCTGCTACTATCATATTTTTTTCTGTTTCTGCTGTTACATTCAACACACTCTTGCATAATTTTCTTTTTGGCCCAACTCGACCCAGCTGTTATGTTTCCAACAGTGCCACCATATGCTCCTTTTTCCTAACTCTGCCACTTCTACTTGTGCCTGTAGTGTTCAGCCTTCACCCGCTCTCTTCATACATGATTTTACTTACAAATATTATTGCTATATTAATATTATCTTTATTATATTTTTAATTATGGTAATTATATATATATATATATATATATATATATAACTTTAAATATGGTTTATTTTTATTTATTTTTAATTTTATCTTACATTTACTTTGTACTAGATTTTAAAAAATAAAATCAAATAGTATATTTTACTATATATTTAATAATATTTATAATGTTGTTAATATTAATATTTTAAAAATATTTGAGTAATAATATCATTGTAATATATTATAATAGTATAATAAAATAATTATCAATATAATAATATTTATAATGTTGTTAATATTAATATTTTAATAATATTTGAGCAATATTATCATTGTAATATATTATAATAGTATAATAAAATAATTATCAATATATTATTATTATTATTATTATTGTTATTAATTATAAAATTGTTAATATAAATATTTTAATAATTTTATTACACAATTATTAGAATAAATTATAATATTATTAATATGTTTTATTATAACATTTTAATATTATGTTATTTTTATTTTGTTTTATATGTCTGTGAGAAAAGAGTGAAACAACTATAGAGGATAAAATATGGATCGAAGAGAAAAATATAGATTCAAAAATACATAGATCTAAAAGATACATAGAAAAAAAAACTTTTATATATAGAAAAAAAAGGACAAAAATAGCTTTATTAATTTCTTCTCCCTGCGACTTATTAATTTCTTATCAGATGACATATATATGATTAATTAACTTAAGTAGTATTTTAGTTGTGAATTCTATAAAGGCTAGGTAAAATGATTTGGTTTTTTTATCCTATGTAAATTTATTGGTAGAGATTTTTTCAGATAGATTTGTAGAGATTGTTTATAATAGTAAGTTTTATTTATGTAATTTGTAATATCTAAATGTTAAAATAGTTTTTAACTTTAAATTGTATAATTTGTAGTATCTAAATATTTTTTAATATAGTTAAATATATTTAATGCATTCAAAAATACATTGTCATAACCTCAATTAAAAAAAATGATTTTGTATTGTGTGATTTTTGTTAGATCCATCTAAAAAAGCATCTAGACAAGAGAAAAGAAAAACAACAATGATATATATATAATAATAATAATAATAATAATAATAATTTAACAATATTACTGTTATAATATATATTGTCTATTTTAAGTTTTTTAAAAGTTCATCTTACTTTTGCCTTTCATTACATTAAAAAAAAAATAGAGATGTATCTTTTACTATTTATTTCATAGTATTTATAATATTGTTAATATTCATATTTAATAATACTTTACTACAATTATCGTTGTAATATATTGTAATATATTATAATAGAATTATAAAAGTATTAATATATTATTAATTATAATATTGTTTATATAAATATTTTGATAAAATTACTACAAAATTATAATATTACTAATATTTTTTATTATAATATTTTAATGCTGCTAATTATATGTGTGAGAAAGAAAAAGGTGAGAAATAAGAACAAAAAGAAGAAAATCTAAATTGAAAAGATAGATGGAGAAGAATTTCTATTTATAAAAAAATTAGAAATGTTTACTGTACTCTACCATGTACACAAATCCAAGTTCAATAGAAAATGACCAAAATAAAACTAATTATATATCATGTTCTATTACTAATTGTATCATTTTGTAACCTAGTATATTTTCTCGATTTTAACTCTCACATTTTTTTTTAAGCTTAGTAGTACCTTTCATTTTTTTCTCTTTTCTCATCAACTTTTAACCAAGACCCCACAGATGATTTTAACTCTCATATTATTAATTTCTTACCAAATGAAATATATCGACTGATTAATCCATATAAATAGTATTTTAGTTGTGAATTCTATAAAGAATAAGTAAGATGATTTTTTTTAATCTAAATAAATTTATTTGTAGATATTTTTCAATATTTTTCAAATATATTTATAGAAATTGTTTAGAATAGTAAATTTGATTTTTGTAATGTGCAATATCTAAATATTAAAATGGTTTGAAGTTTAAATTATATAATTTACACTATCTAATATTTACTGATATAGTTAAATATATTTAATGCGTTCAAAAACACCTTATCCCAATCTCAAGCAAAAAAATAGTTTGTATTGTATAATTTTAAGAAAATGAATTGACATAAAATATACCTAGTGTTCTACTTCATGTGACTTCACTCTTTGAATAAGGGAGATTTCAATCAGGTAACCATCCGAATAATGTAAAAAAATTTGGTCAATCTACAATACTCTGTCGTCCGCAACACATTATTTTTTATATTTTAAGTCTATTTCTAAATCATTGCAGTCTCTTTTCCATTAAAAGAAAAAAAAATAATAATAACTAGCAGTTGTCCCAAAAGGTGCAAAGAGAGGCCGATAGGATTTTAAAATCAAAAAAGTTGTAAAAGAAAATAGCAATTGATACGTTAAATTTAAGTTAATTTTTTTGTATTTTTTTCTTAAGTTTATAATATGTAACTATATTAGAATTGTTTAACAAAAACATTCTCCAATGTCATTAGAACCGCATGGTGGAATATTAAATACTAATTTGATTACATTATATTTTAAAGTAATCTAACTAATAGATGAGATGATATTTTAATTTACAAAAATTGAATGTCTCAAGGATCCATTTATACATAGAGTGGTTCTAAACTTCTAATAGCTAAGAATGCATGCCTTCTTGTAAAAGGTTAAAAGTTCAAATTCAAAAAGGTAGAAAATAGACATCTATGAATCAAATCACTAGGCAAAGACATCGAATTCATATTTAAGTATAGCAACAACATGTGGGATTCAACTAATATAATTATCCCAACTTGCAAAAGACAAATTGAAATTTAGTTAGAGTGTAATGGTAAAAAACCCAACTTGGAGAAAGATTCGTTGAAATTCAATGACAATTCATTACTTTATAGTTTAAATATTACTTTATATATTAAATATTAATTAAATATGTGAACTTACTATTTCTTTTTACACAAGTCTTACTAGTGACATGTGAGTTCAAATTGGGCAACTTAGAAGTTTATGGTTACTTTCTATAAAGAAAAATAATCTTTTTGGAAAGATCTCTAATTCTATTAAAAAAAATAAGTTACGAGGGAAAATTCCTAAAAATTGTGAACTTTCTATTTTTAAACTAACTTTCTATTATTTTTAGTTCACATAAGTTATTTTTATTTCTCTATTTTAAGAAAATGGTAAACTTTCTTATTCCATTATGGTAAAATAATTTTAATCACACAAATATTTTTAAGCAAATTATTATATAAAAAAATTAGCATGCAAAGTGTACAACAAAAAATCCTCAGGTCAAAGCCTTTCTCAACATCCTAACCCTGGAAAGATATAAAATGTTGATTCTCTATTTAAATTTGGAATTATTTTAAAAGAAATATTGGAGAGGGCCCATTTTTCTCAAATGCAATTACAATTTAGTAAGTGTGACACCCTCAGTAAAAAACAATTAGTTACAATTGGTTAAAAGACTGTTGGTTTAATTATTCTCTTTAGTTTTTATTTTCTTTTATTATTATTCTGGACAAGGAAAACTTAATGGAAAAATTTACTAATGACATAAAGTATTATCTGTTACTAAGTTAATAGATAAAACAGAAAATAAAGAATGGAAAAAGGGGAAAACATTTCTTTTGAGACTGTGGGTGAAGTTTTCCAGGAATAGGAAGTGGTTGGGAAAACAGTTGGAAAACAGTTACCTATCCTCTGGAATAAAAGGAATTCCAGAAGGAGGGTAGGGGTTCTGTGCATTCGCTAGCTAAGGGTGAAGTACTTCTTGAGCTGGTGAGAGACGAGTTGAATTTACTTCTGCAACCCTAAAGGCAAGATTTTTCTGTCTGTAGATTGGATTTAGCAATCATGAGGTCTCAGCAGAAAATACTATCCACTGATTCCCGTGGCGCTGTCCAAGTCCTGGAGCTCGGGGGAAAGAGGCGGACGTTATTGCCCCTCTTAATGGTTGGGAGGACCACAGTCAAGATAAGGAGTTTCGTCTTTATTCAGATAAGTATTTAGAACCTGTCAGTAATTGCAAGTGATAGTTTAACTAATTTTTATCGTTGTAATTAATTGTGAGTTACTGGTCAAGTATGAGATTTTACAGGTAAAAGCTATTTATATAGATATCGAGCTTTGTTTGGAACAGAGATGACCATGGACAGTCATGGAACAATTGAGAAATGTTAATTTATCTTTGTGATTTCTGATAAAGATTATAGTAAGAGTTTGAGTTAGATGTATATTTTTATGTTGATGATTTCTAGAAAAGAATACTGTATGAGTCTGAGTTATCTGAATATTGATTTGTCATTCTTCTCCATAACATGCAAGAACAGTGGTATTGGAGTCTTGTGACTGCCCTACTGTGCAGGGGTTGAATTTGATTAGTAGTAATCTTTGAAAGAAGAATCTTCCTGTGAATGGAGTCATTAAGAGAGGAAACTCATTGTATTTTGTTTAAAACGGGAAAATAGAAGTATTATTTTCAGTAGTCGAATTATCTTGAAAGAAAGACTCTAAACCCTAAAGTAGTCACAGAGTTAATGGGTCTGTTCGACATAAAAGAAAGAACATAGAGACAGGATTCAAATCCTCGGAGCGGCGGCCGAATCCTCAAATATTAAACCGAACTCCGCCCTTCGACATTAAAGAAGTAAACTGTAATGCTATTTTTCCTTCTAATAACTGTGCGAAAAATAGTAGAAAGACTTAACAGTCAGAAACCCTCTAACGAACTCCAAGATAGAAAAGAACCCTGATGGAGCATTATTTTCCTTAATAGGTAAAACGAGAGAGAAAACATATGTGCAACTGTGCATGCATAAATAACTTCGCTATAAGAGGAAAAGAAAACTGTGAAGAACAATTAAGTAACCGAACCGGTAGTATCCGGAGAAGAATTGAACCGAAAAATCCTTAAGAAGATAGTAACAGCAGTATCCATTGATTAAACGATAATAATATTCCAAGAGAGTTACAGTCCATAGGTTCAAAAAACACCGAGCTTAAAAGAGAAGAAAAGTATTGTTTACAGACTTGTGGAGATGTATAATTTCCCGATAAACGTACTGCCTGATAGGTGAAAAACTAATCACTAGGACTAGGGTAAAGAACCTGAACTAGTAACTCTGCTGTGCAGAACATTTAGCTTCTACTTAACTCAATTCAAAGAAAACCTAGCCTTGGAAAACTAAACAAGTCATTCTTGCTCTGGCCAGCAGGCGGAAGAGTTAAACCAGAGTCAAAATTCGTATAGAATTCCGAGGTACCTACAAGAATCGTTGGTGTGGTGTTAACGCCAGAACAAGCTCGAAGCCTTCTTAGGAAGTAGAGCTTAGGTTACGAACCCACCTGGTACACATAAACACAAGAAGAAAAGAAAACTCTGTCAAGATTTGAATGAACAAGAAAACTATAGCAGAACTCCACAGGCGTGCCATAAACGGAACAATATTTACGCTTTGTGAAATTACCTGTGGGGAAAAGACTGTAGAATCGTTTGCGAGGAGGCAGATTCCTGTGCCAGAGCAAAAAGATGGAGAATCATATGAAAGCCTTAGACAGGGGTTACAACTTATAATCGTTTAAAAACAATAATACAATAAACCAGAACTGGAAGGTGGACGAATTACAGGTAGAATGGGCAACGTAGCAGGTTAAACCAGAACTGGATTCTGTTGAGGGCGGAAGCCATGTTCTCTGAGTCTTCAACCTGTTTGGTGACAGAGAATCTCGAAGCCATAGAACTGAAATGCAAGAACTGATCAAAACCCTGTAGCTATTTCAGAGACATAACATGCGTTTGAAAAATTGTATTTGTCCTGTGCTTAGAAGAAGGGTTACCTTGCTCGGATTCTTCCGGAGAGATTTTTCCACAGGCCAGACGAAACCCTGGAGCAGAGCGAACGGAAGGAATGGCGCAAATGCCAACTACAGGTTTGAGATTACTGCGGGAAGACCTATCGCGATATCCGAGATTTGCTGGATAGTAATTGAATGCACCTGTCAACATTAAATTAGCATAATACTGGCTATGCAGAGTATCTGAGCCACCTGACTTGGCAGCTGGAGGTGATGCCAAGTGGCTGATTTCATGTGCCAATAGTCTGGGTAGTAAGGTTTGTAATGATGTGAAATATTACAATTATCCACGGTGACTATGGTGTTATAACCGCACTTTCATAATTCCAATTATGTCGAGCATGTGACAGCCTTTATATTTGTGTTATTAAAGTCCAAAGAATCGAATAGGTGTTAGCAGTATGTTTAGGCTTGGGTTGATGAAAATATTTTTTTTACCATAGTTTATTTACAACTATGAAACTATTATATGGTGTATGTTGCGTAGGAAATTAATTTTTTTTTTATATATATGTCAAACTAGGTTTGTTTGTGACAAGTGGTATCAGAGCATAAGTTGCTACACTGGGATCTTAAGGGGTCTACTAACAGAATGCTTGTGATTAGTGCATCAAGGGGAGCAAGCGAAATGGCAACGCCATCACAACCTGAGGGGACTCAAATCCCCGCCATTTTAAACCCAGAAATGTGGGTTCAGTTGACTGTAGAACAGCACCAAAAGACTAGCCGACTGCTTGAAGAACAACAGCAGCAAACTACATTTTTGCTAAACACGGTACAACAACTTTAGGAAGAAATGATAAGAGTTCGAAGGGATAATGAGAGGTTGCTACAGGATCAAGAGAAGATCCTAAAGAGTTTGTCAGATAGGCAGAATCAGGGGATGAAGCACCCCAGTGCTGAAAAAGAAGTAACAACAGAGCTAGAGGACCAGCAGACTCAGAATAATGCTGAGGACAAAACTGAAAGGAGTTTCTCACAGAGGAGTAAAAATAGAAACTATAATGAGGCAGAGTCGGGCAATTTGCCCGGTCAGCAAGACTCAAAAAGACAAAAAGTGGAACTGCAGGGAGAATTTCGTAAGATCAAGCCTCCGACATATGATGGTGAAGCAGAAGAGGCGGCTGAAGCCTGGCTGATAAACATAAACAAATATTTCCAGGTCTATGAATACAGCAGCAATTTGAAGGCCAGATTGGCCATATATCAATTACGGGAAAAAGCAACCCTGTGGTGGGAAGAAGTGAAGAATGTGCGCATCATTGATGAATGCGACATAACTTGGGAACTGTTCCAACAATATTTTAAATATAAATACCTGACAGAAATATTTTATGACGACAAGGCAAAGGAATTCCATGACCTTCGGCTGGGACAAATGACAATAGATGAGTATGTGTCAAAGTTCACTTCGCTACTGCGTTATGTACCTTATCTTCGAGAAGAGAAGGCCAAGGTACAGAGATTCTTAAGCAGTCTACCTGCTCACATGAGAGAGCGGATAGAATTCGTTAACCCTCAAACCATGGATGAGGCTATACGAAAAGCACGGTTGTGTTATCAACAAAATAAGACCAAGACTGAAGTGGGAAAAGGCTGGCAGCCGAAGAAAGGACAGAAAAGTAACTCAACCTTTAAAAGCAGTAAAAACAGCAGCTTCAGGAATGCAGCACGAAACACAATTAGCAAGCAGTTTGGGAAAAACCACCAAAGGATCAAATGGCCAGCTGAGGACAAGCCTACAGAAGCATCAAGTAAACCTGAACTAGGAACGAACTCTAAACCCCCTTTACAGTGTTGGGGCTGTGGGGAGGCTTACTATTATAAAAACTGTCCCAGACGGAACAAAAGTGAAACTGTGGGAAATCTGAAGGAGGCATCTATAGTAAGAGACGTGGCGCATAGCGTACATCGCATCAATGCAGCGCTAGAAGATCGGCAAGCTGATTTTCAGCCTACGATGATTGAACTAGAAGGTACATTACTATCTAAACCTATTTCAATTCTGGTTGATCCTGGAGCAAGTCTGAGTTACATTAGTCCTAAGTTAGTAGAGTTATGTAAACTAAAAGAACAGAAATTTAGGAACTCATGGCTAGTACAGTTAGCCACTGGGGCGAAATGTAAGGTAACAGCGAAAGTTCCTAACTGTGTACTGGAAGTGGCAGAACAGCAGATAGAGGTAGATCTGAATATCTTGCCATTAGGATCGTACGATGTGTTATTGGGTATGGATTGGCTGGAAAAACATTGGACAGTGGTAGACTGTAAAGAAAAGACCATCTCATTCAGGAAACAAGATGGTACGCAGAAAGTCGTACAAGGGGTTAAAAAGCCGGTACAAATACGACCAATAACAGCATCTCAGGTGGGTAAGTGTATTAGAAAAGGGTGCCAGTTGTATGCTATTCAAGTAGGATACACAGACTCTAAGGAAAAGGCTCCAATGTTGGAAAATATTCCTGTGGTGCGGGAATTTCTGGACGTATTTCCAGAGGAAATTCCTGGACTACCACCCAAAAGGGATATTGATTTTACTATTGAGCTGCTGCCAGGTGCCTCACCAGTATCAAGAGCCCCATATAGGATGAGTGTGCCTGAGTTAACAGAATTAAAAATACAGCTACAAGAGTTGCTAGACAAGGGTTATATCCGTCCAAGTGTGTCACCATGGGGCGCACCAGTCCTTTTCGTTAAAAAGAAAGATGGGACATTGCGCATGTGTATGGATTACAGGCAGCTTAATAAGCTGATTGTTAAGAACAAGTACCCCTTACCCCGAATTGACGATTTGTTTGACCAGGTAAGAGGGGCTAAGGTATTTTCCAAGATTGATTTAAGATCCGGATATCATCAAGTTCGGATTAAAGATGAGGATATATGCAAAACAACCTTCCGCACCCGATATGGTCATTATGAATTTGTTGTGCTGCCCTTTGGATTAACAAATGCACCAGCAACTTTCATGAGACTAATGAATGGCGTGTTTCATCGTTTTCTAGATAATTTGTGCTCATCTTTATTGACGATATTCTGGTGTACTCTAAAAATGAAACAGAGCATAAGGAGCATTTGAGACTGGTGTTGGAAACGCTAAGGAAGCATCAGCTCTATGCTAAATTCAGCAAGTGCGATTTCTTTAAAACAGAAATCCAGTACCTGGGACACGTCATAACAGCTGAAGGGATAGTTGTTGATCCCGAAAAGATCAAAGCCATCATGGAGTGGCAAGTGCCTCGGAATGTGGTTGACATTAGATCCTTCATGGGCTTAGCCAGGTATTATAGAAGATTCATAGCAGGGTTCTCCAAAATCGCCTTTCCCATCACCTCGTTGCAGAGGAAGGGCAAGCTTTTTAGATGGTCAAAAGAATGCCAAGACAGCTTTGAAAAACTAAAACAACTTCTAACTACAGCTCCAGTACTGAAGGTAGCTGACCTAGAAAAATACTACGAAGTCTGTACGAATGCTAGTAAAGAAGGAGTTGGAGCAGTATTAACTCAAGAAGGAAAAGTAATAGCTTACGAGTCAAGGAAACTTAAGGACTATGAACAGAAATATTCTGCTTATGATTTGGAACTTACGTCGGTAGTACACGCCCTCCGAGTATGGAGGCATTATCTACTGGGTAAAAGATTTGTGCTGAAAACGAATCATAGCAGCCTTACCAGTTATTTCAAACAAACATATTTAAACTCTAGACAGGCGAGGTGGAATGCTTTTCTGAGCGAGTTCGATATGGACATTCAGCATGTAAAAGGAAAATAAAATAGAGTTGCTGACGTTTTAAGTCGAAAATTGCATAGTCTGTTTGCTCTATATTTTAACCAGTTGGAAAGCCAACTGTTGAAGCAATTGAAGGAAGAAGCTCAGAGAAACCCAGAATATAAGTTTCTGTGGCAGCAGATGCAGAATGACAAACAGCATGATAAAGCAAAAAAGTTTGGAGAGAGTGAAGAACAGGCATTGACCTTTCGCGGGAAGATTTATGTGCCTAACCGCACTAATCTTAAAGAATTAATCCCAAATGAATTCCACCGCAGCAACTACGCTGGTCATCCTGGTTATCAGAAGATGCTTACAGCAGTAAGGAAAGTTTATTTTTGGCCAGGAATGCGTAAAGACATTGCCGAGTACATAAGTAAGTGTTTAGAGTGTCAGCAGGTTAAAGCTGAGCATCAGCATCCTGCTGGGTTATTGCAGCCTATACCCATTCCTGAATGGAAGTGGGAAGTTATCTCACTGGATTTCATCACAGGATTACCGCGAAAATAGAAGCAGAATGATTCTATTATGGTAGTGGTGGACAGATTAAGTAAATCTGCCCACTTTATACCTGTGCAATCTACCTATAAAACAGTACAAATTGCGGATATATTTATGAAGGAGATTTTCAGGTTGCATGGCATACCCAAAACCGTGATTTCAGATCGGGACGTTAAGTTTACGTCTGATTTTTGGAAAAATTTATTTTCTGGACTAGGAACCTAGATACACTTTAGTACTGCTTACCATCCTCAAACAGATGGGCAGACAAAGCGCGTAAATCAGGTTTTAGAAGACATGCTGCGAATGTATGTGATGAAACAATCCACCAAGTGGGAAGATTACTTGCACCTGGTAGAATTTGCATACAATAATCGGTATCAGGAGTCTCTGAAAATGAGCTCCTTTGAGGCATTACATGGTAGGCAATGCTGCACGCCTATAAACTGGAGTAGTCCCGAAACAAAACTGTTATTGGGACCTGAAATGCTGGCTGAAATGGAGGCAGAGGTAAAATAGATAAGACAGAATTTGAAAGTCGCGCAAGATAGGAAAAAGGTTTATGCAGACCGGAAAATATCTTACCGAGAATTTGGGGTAGGAGACCACGTATATGTACGAATTAAGCCTAAGAGAAGCACTATGAGGTGGACCTCTTGTGCTAAGTTGGCTCCTCGGTACTGTGGCCCTTTCCAAATATTGGAAAGAATCGGACTAGTAGCCTATAGGCTGGCATTGCCCAGTCACATTCGAGTACATAACATGTTTCATGTATCCTTATTGAAGCGATACATACATGATGAGAAACATGTAATTCATTGGCAGAATATTCAGGTAGGAAGAAGGATAAAATAATCCTAGATTGAAGATTGATTATCTCTAAATATACTGAATTGGAAATTATTTTGTGCCTTTCAGGTAGAACCGGACGAAGAGTTCCTAGTAGAGCCTCTACGCATACTTGATCGGTGGGAAATTGAACTCCGCAAAAGAGTAGTCATTAAGGTGAAAGTGCAGTGGAAGCACTTTGGACCAGACGAAGCTACCTGGGAGGAAGAAAAATTTATGCAGGAAGCATACCCTGAACTCTTTCCAGAGAGGGGTTGAAACACCGAGGACGGTGTTACTTCCAGGGGGGAAGCTGTGACACCCTCAGTAAAAGACAATTAGTTACAATTGGTTAAAAGACTTTTGGTTTAATTATTCTCTTTAGTTTTTATTTTCTTTTATTATTATTCTGGACAAGGAAAACTTAATGGAAAAATTTACTAATGACATAAAGTATTATCTGTTACTAAGTTAATAGATAAAACAGAAAATAAAGAATGGAAAAAGAGGAAAACCTTTCTTTTGAGACTGTGGGTGAAGTTTTCCAGGAATAGGAAGTGGTTGGGAAAACAGTTGGAAAACAGTTACCTATCCTCTGGAATAAAAGGAATTCCAGAAGGAGGGTAGGGGTTCTGTGCATTGGCTAGCTAAGGGTGAAGTACTTCTTGAGCTGGTGAGAGACCAGTTGAATTTACTTCTTCAACCCTAAAGGCAAGATTTTTCTGTCTGTAGACTGGATTTAGCAATCCTGAGGTCTCAGCAGAAAAGACTATCCACTGATTCCCGTGGCGCTGTCCAAGTCCTGGAGCTCGGGGGAAAGAGGCGGACGTTATTGCCCCTCTTAATGGTTGGGAGGACCATAGTCAAGATAAGGAGTTTCGTCTTTATTCAGATAAGTATTTAGAACCTGTCAGTAATTGCAAGTGATAGTTTAACTGATTTTTATCGCTGTAATTAATTGTGAGTTACTGGTCGAGTATGAGATTTTACAGGTAAAAGCTATTTATATAGATATCGAGCTTTGTTTGGAACAGAGATGACCATGGACAGTCATGGAACAATTGAGAAATGTTAATTTATCTTTGTGATTTCTGATAAAGATTATAGTAAGAGTTTGAGTTAGATGTATATTTTTATGTTGATGATTTCTAGAAAAGAATACTGTATGAGTCTGAGTTATCTGAATATTGATTTGTCATTCTTCTCCATAACATGCAAGAACAGTGGTATTGGAGTCTTGCGACTGCCCTACTGTGCAGGGGTTGAATTTGATTAGTAGTAATCTTTGAAAGAAGAATCTTCCTGTGAATGGAGTCATTAAGAGAGGAAACTCACTGTATTTTGTTTAAAACAGGAAAATAGAAGTATTATTTTCAGTAGTCAAATTATCTTGAAAGAAAGACTCTAAACCCTAAAGTAGTCACAGAGTTAATGGGTCTGTTCGACATAAAAGAAAGAACATAGAGACAGGATTCAAATCCTCAGAGCGGCGGCCAAATCCTCAAATATTAAACCGAACTCCGCCCTTCGACATTAAAGAAGTAAACTGTAATGCTATTTTTCCTTCTAATAACTGTGCGAAAAATAGTAGAAAGACTTAACAGTCAGAAACCCTCTAATGAACTCCAAGATAGAAAAGAACCCTGATGGAGCATTATTTTCCTTAATAGGTAAAATGAGAGAGAAAACATATGTGCAACTGTGCATGCATAAATAACTTCGCTATAAGAGGAAAAGAAAATTGTGAAGAACAATTAAGTAACCGAACCGGTAGTATCCGGAGAAGAATTGAACCGAAAAATCCTTAAGAAGATAGTAACAGCAGTATCCATTGATTAAACAATAATAATATTCCAAGAGAGTTACAGTCCATAGGTTCAAAAAACACCGAGCTTAAAAGAGAAGAAAAGTATTGTTTACAGACTTGTGGAGATGTATAATTTCCCGATAAACGTACTGCGTGACAGGCAAAAAACTAATCACTAGGACTAGGGTAAAGAACCCGAACTAGTAACTCTGCTGTGCAGAACATTTAGCTTCTACTTAACTCAATTCAAAGAAAACCTAGCCTTGGAAAACTAAACAAGTCATTCTTGCTCCGGCCAGCAGGCGGAAGAGTTAAACCAGAGTCAAAATTCGTATAGAATTCCGGGGTACCTGCAAGAATTGCTGGTGTGGTGTTAATGCCAGAACAAGCTCGAAGCCTTCTTAGGAAGTAGAGCTTAGGTTACGAACCCACCTGGTACACATAAACACAAGAAGAAAAGCAAACTCTGTCAAGATTTGAATGAACACGAAAACTATAGCAGAACTCCACAGGCGTGCCATAAACGGAACAATATTTACGCTTTGTGAAATTACCTGTGGGGAAAAGACTGTAGAATCCTTTGTGAGGAGGCAGATTCTTGTGCCAGAGGAAAAAGACGGAGAATCATATGAAAGCCTTAGACAGGGGTTACAACTTATAATCGTTTAAAAACAATAATACAATAAACCAGAACTGGAAGGTGGACGAATTACCGGTAGAATGGGAAACGTAGCAGGTTAAACCAGAACTGTATTATGTTGAGGGCGGAAGCCATGTTCTCTGAGTCTTCAACCTGTTTGGTGACAGAGAAGCTCGAAGCCATAGAACTGAAACGCAAGAACTGATCAAAACCCTGTAGCTATTTCAGAGACATAACATGCGTTTGAAAATTTGTATTTGTCCTGTGCTTAGAAGAAGGGTTACCTTACTCGGATTCTTCCGGAGAGATTTTTCCACAGGCGAGACGAAACCCTGGAGCAGAGCGAACGGAAGGAATGGCGCAAATTCCAACTACAGGTTCGAGATTACCGCGGGAAGACCTATCGCGATATCCGAGATTTGCTGGATAGTAATTGAATGCACCTGTCAACATTAAATTAGCATAATACTGGCTATGCAGAGTATCCGAGCCACCTGACTTGGCAGCCGGAGGTGATGCCAAGTGGCTGATTTCATGTGCCAATAGTCCGGGTAGTAAGGTTTGTAATGATGTGAAATATTACAATTATCCACGGTGACTATGGTGTTATAACCGCACTTTCATAATTCCAATTATGTCAAGCATGTGACAGCCTTTATATTTGTGTTATTAAAGTCCAAAGAATCGAATAGGTGTCAGAAGTATGTTTAGGCTTGGGTTGATGAAAAGATTGTTTTTACCATAGTTTATTAACAACTATGAAACTATTATATGGTGTATGTTGCGTAGGAAATTAAAATTTTTTTTATATATATGTCAAACTGGGTTTGTTTGTGACAGTAAGATTGTAGAAGAATTCTCCAGCCATGTTCAATTATTATTGTGAGAATTTTGCATAGTAAAAAATGCTATATAAAAATAATAGATTAAAATTCACTTTAAATACTATTGAAGTTGAAATATATTTTTTAGAGGTTTAAATAATAAATATATTGTATAGGAGTTCTAAATAAAAAAAAGTTGTAAATAAATATAAATATATTATATTAATGTGTATAAAAAAAAAGCATTTTAATGATTAATATATTCTATTAACAGTGCATGAAAGCATGATATGACAATTCATGACTCACGAAACATTCTTCTGATGAAAATTTGACATGCACATGCATCAAGTACCATATAAAAATAAAAACTTTTTGGAAAGATAGTGTGACAGCCTCATTAAGAGTTAATTAGCATGAATAAACTGAAAGACAAGTTGTTTATTTTATTATTTTGTTTAAATTACTTTTGGTATAAGAAATTCAAAAAACACCATGTTACTTGGAATTACTGAGTTAGAAAATAAAGAAAAAGGAATCTCTTAAACTGTTGGTAAAAGTATCCAAGAATGGGTGGTTGGGAACAGTTAGAAGACAGTTACCTACCCTCCAGGGATAAAAGAAAATCCCAGGAGAGGGATAGGGGTTCTATGAGTTTCTGGAAAAAGGGTAAGTGCAGTAATCTCTAGAGCTGGGTGATAGACCAGTGGAGAAGCAGTCACTGAAAAACCATAAAACCAAAACTGTCTGTGGCTGGATAGGCCATCCAGAGGTCACGAAAGAAGCTTATTCTTTGTTCCCGTGGCACTGATTGACATTCTGGAGCTAGGGGGCAAGTGGAGGACGTTATTGCCTCCCTTGATGGTTGGGAGGACCACGGTTTAAAAGTTAATGTACTCCTGTCAGATAAGTAACACAGTCAGACCTAGACTCTAAGTAATGATGTTCTGGTTATGTTTAGAAATTGTTAAAAGAATAGATTACTTCAGAGTTTCTGTTAGCTTGGAGTAGTGGAAATCTTGTAGGTAAAATTGTTTAGTTGCAGTTATTATTATGCTGGTAATTTTACAGTTAATTGACAGCTAAACTGGAAAGGCGAAATCTACATGAAAGAAATGTTCTTTATGCACAGTACGTATTATAACGTTGATAGTCAAGAAATATACAGAAATATCAATGCTTCGTTATCATTCTGTGTAGACAGTGGAATCGAGTTAACAGAAAATGCATCTATTGTTAAGAGGAAACAGAAATATATATATATACTTAGAATCGAATTTCAAGTTACAGTAGTGAATAAATCGAAGCTACCGGAATATTAAAATAAATATAGGTATCGAATGCAACAGCAGTGAACATTGATAAACCCTGAACAAGAAAGTCCACATCATGTTAGTATTTATATTTAATTTCTTTTCCTGTAACAGTCGAGAGAGATATTTATGGAAAGAACTTGTAGGGCTGGGCAGGGTGGAAACCCTACCCTACCCTTGTTCCTTTTTATTTTAAAATAGCTATACTCGGCCAAGATAACGGCGGCCGGTGCCGGAAAGTACTATAAGACCATTAACCATAGTAGAATAACGCTACGAAGAACATATGAATGGTTGCATGAAACAGATAAGACAAAATCACCCATGAGATATGCATAAATAAACGTAACAGTAATAAAGAAATTCGCGGCCTGTAGGGTAAGGCCGATAAACCATGAGAATATCATAAAACACAGTAATCTGCTATAAACGATTTATTTACTTCGGAATACCAAACCCAGGGTAAAAGCCGAGAGCGGCTTCCCTGCAGAAATCCATATTGTTATTCAAAATAGAACAGATTCTGAGATAGCAGACCATGCATCTAGTTAAACATGCAAATAGTTCTTGAAAACCCTTAAGTGTATACTGTCGACAAACAGGAGAAAGGAAGGTATATCATGCCATAAAATATGAAATAGACAGCGTATTTTTGTTCCGGTAAAACTATAAAACTGCCATAGCAGAGTCAACAGAGGTTGCTCTCGCGACATAAAAAGTCAGATTGTTCTACGGAACTTTCAATAAAAACTACTGAGACGAAATTCGGCAGGGAACAAATAAAACTCTAAGAAGATTTCTCAACACCCTAACATGTATGACATGGTGATACAGAGAGTATGCTCTCTGTCAACCAAGCCTTAGATTCATACTCGCAAGATTGGCGGGGTACCTGTGAAAAAGAAGCGTTTCTTAGTCTCTCCAACAGCCAAGTAAACGGCGAAATCGACAAACATATGGAATGGCTCAACGAAGGTTTCTCCCACCTGCTCTGCAAGGCAAACGAGAAGAAAACTTGTTAGATAAACCGAAAAGGGCGGAAGTCTAGCTGACAAGTGAGGCGGGTAAAATAACTCACCTGATAGGCGGGTTCTACTTGTTGAACAGACCCCGACTGCATGTTACGACAGGAGAGTTAGAACGTTTATCCCTGAAAACCAAAAGATAATATCACCAATATTCAGATTGGAAGTAGAGAAGTGAAGGACTCACCTGGTGATACCCCGGTGGGGTGGAGCTGGTGTAATACACCCGAGTAGAAGCATCGAACCTGGAGGTGAGAAGTCTGCAAGAGAACCACAAAACAATCTCTGTGTTAAAAACCCTTATGCAGAGATACGCATGAGCCGAACAAAAGAGGAAACTGAGGATTACATATAGAGGCGTAACTAGAAGTCATCTGGAGTGGGACCGAGTTAAGCTCACCTAAAGCCTGGAAGGTCGGATAAACCGGAGAAACGCCAAGCTATGCACGCGCCATGGATATGAGCAACAGAAGGCGGAGCATCAATAAAATAAAACAGAGCTTTCCGTTGATCCTTTTCTCACTATCCCCGAGAACGAAAGGGTTGATTGCATATCCGTTCTCGCCATTAACTTCATGTACAACAGTAAAACTCTATGTTGACACCTGTACCCAGCGCGTGGAGCCGGAAGCCATTTGGCCGATGGTAATCTCTTTTATGTGATAGTAATTTAAGAAATGTCAATGTTGGGAATCGAGGAGATCTCCTCGGCGGATCTCCTATGATCCCAAACCCTCCATCATTAAATTCTGACATACCATGTACAGTGGGTTTGTTATATGGTTTCGTGGACATTTAAAACCCATGTGTAACATAACCTATCGCTCAACTTATGTTTAAATGATATCTCCGTTCATAGTTATTCAAACTAAGAATGTATTTTAGTCTCGTGGAAATTACATGCTAGGTTGGATTTAAACTGTGATATTTATATTAAATTGATATGGTATGTGAAGATTTTAGTACCATGGATAATTTGTTTTTTATTATGGTAATTTTGTATTGGTAACTTTGAGTTTAGATGTGACAGATAGAGTGCAGCACAGAACAATAATCTTGCAAAACTCCTTATAAACGATGCATTTTTCTTTCATTTACAATATAAGAATCAGATTAATGATAGTTTTAGAGTATATACATGCCCATTCAACGAAGCTCTCATCACCAAGAGGCTGTGATACATCAACAGGCTTCCGCCCAGTCACAAGCTCCAATAACACAACCCCAAATGAGAATACATCAGACCTGACAGTGTGCTTTCCACTTTATGCATATTCCGGTGCCATATACCTGAAATATCAAATCAATGTTAAGCAAATTTACACTTCAAAGGGCAGCATCTATACCTTCTTAGGAAACCAGTCAACCACAAAAATCAATACTTGGGAAACCTGCAAAATGAGAACATCTACAACTTACCCAAAGGTTCCCATGACACGGGTTGTCACATGCGTATTGGTATCTGATGCTAGTTTTGCAAGTCCAAAATCTGACACCTGCAAATAAGAAAAAACCATCAGAAACAATACTCTACTCAACATAACGACATATAAAATTTGGACACACAAGTATCCATATGGTTGTGATGATAATTCTTGAAGAAACCCATGACACGGGTTGTCACATGTGTGTATCTGATGCTAGTTTTGCAAGTCCAAAATCTGACACCTGCAAATAAGAAAAAACCATCAGAAACAAGACTCTACTCAACATAACGGCATATAAAATTTGGACACACAAGTATCCATCTGGTTGTGATGATAATTCTTGAAGAAACCATAACTGTGCTTCAAATCTGTCATCCAACAGAATGTTCGATCCCTTGATATCCTTGTGAATTATTCTAGGATGACCTGTAGAAGGTAATTGGATAAAACTCTATCATGTATAGCCCTCGAAATAGAAATTACTATTTACTATTAAATAGAAATTACTATTTAGCGAATTCGTTTCTAAATTTCAGCAAAATTTATTTAGTAATTTATGATTTTATGATTTTATGATTTTTTTATGATTTTAATTTTTTTATGATTTTATGATTTTTTTATGATTTTAATTTTTTTATGATTTTATGATTTTTTTGCACACGTCTTACTAGTGACATGTGTCATTATCAAAATGAATTGGTTGACGAAAAAACACCTGTATTAATTCAAAACAGAAGGCCTATCGGCCTAATTATATTATTATTATATTAATTTAATAATATTAGTGTTATATTAATATTTTTATTTATAATAATAATATATATTTGTTTGTTTCAGATTTACTTTTTTTATAAAAGTTTATCCTATTTTTACATCTGCTATGTTATGTTTTAAAACGATTAGAAATATGTATTTTATTATGTATTTAATAATATTTATAAAATTATTAATATTAATATTTTAATAATAATTTAGTAATATTATTATTTTAATATATTATAAAAATATTATCAATATATTAATAATAATTATTATATTATTATTCATATAAATATTTTAATAATATTACTATAAAATTACTACAATAAACTATAATATTATTAATATGTTTTATTATAATATTTAAATGTTATTTACTTATGATTCATCTGGTACGAGAGAAGCTAATGTGGTATAACAATAAACACAAAAGATAGAGACAAGGAAAAAGAGATAAATAATGAATTATATAAGAGAAGATCATATTAAATTAACATAATTCTAAAATTTTAATCATTTAAAAATAAAACTTAAATTAAATTTATTTTGTTTAATTTAAGTTCTTAAAATTTTAGAATTTGGTTAGTTTTATGTTTTTTTATTTAATTGATTATTTATCTTTTTTTCTTTCTATCTTTTGTATTTATTGTTAAGCTATACTCTGTATTTAAAATGAAGGGGTGATGGTGGAAAAGGAGATGATCCCCCGACTCTCTTACAAACATGCTCCTCTGCCGCCTTCACACATTGGGTTTCATGCTCTGGAGTAAGGCCATGAAGGGGGAGAACAGAGAGGCCTTAGAACCAAAAAAGATAAAAAAAATATGGTGATGGATAGTCAAATGCCTTTCTCTTTTATTCCCTAACGAACTATGGTTATCTCTCTGTACATACCAGGGGTAATTTCATTGTTTTCTTTAGCGCGGAAGGTGTTCAAAGATCACGGGGTGAGTGTTGGATGCAAGGGCATCCAAATGTAGCTGATGCTAGGTCCACTTCCAGGGGATGCTCTCCCCACACATGACCAGAATAGTCTTTGGGGCAAGGCGGTCATGGATGTTTATTCCCCATTTATCGACCCCTCCAGAGGCATAAGTTCCTCCTTTCTAGTGTGGGTGCCTAGGACCTGTTCACTAGGTCACCAGCTCTCAGTGCCTGGTAATTTTCTATTCATTCTCGTATTTTCATCATTTTTTAGGGAACTTGAAAATAAGGGTTGTATGCAGGGGAGGGCGGCTCGGGGGCCGACCCTTATTTTTTCGCCTCCACAGTTATCATGGGGATGGGAAAGACTCTTTTCTATCATTCCAGTCAGTTGGTCTTCCAACCCTGGGTCTTGGCCTTTCCACTACAGTTTCCTAGGGTCACCAAGGATATTGTTTTATTATTCCTTATTGTGTTATTGGAGGGGCGAACCAAGTCTCGAAGCTCCAATACCAAATTTTTATTAAAAATGTAGATGGGAGGACCATAATTTTGTGGGTGCGGGACTCAGAGCTGGTTTCAGCGCTGGAAAAAAAATCTAGATTGCTGCAGGAATCTCGGCTCAAAAACAAGGTCTGATATTCTCATGGAAAGTGCTACAGGAAATATTCAATTAAAAGAATACCAAATTCAAAGAAACTCCATTATTCTTATGAATTTAAGACTCAGAGATAGTGTTCCAGGGACAACAACATCTACTAGATCAACAACAACATGAAAGCTGATGAACCCTTAGCTAAACTGAGAGGGGGGGGTGAATAAATTTAGTACATTGGTGGATATTAAACCTATTTTTTTAAAATCTTCAACAACTTCATTTTATGAGAAGCTTAATACATAATGAATCAACAAAATTAATGTGTGTGCAGCAAGTAATAAGAAGATTAAAACAACACATCAACACATAATCATCATGCACATAGACAACAGATATAAGTGGAAACCCATAAGGGAGAAAACAACATCTTATTATTGTTGTGATGCAAAGGAAAACTCCTACTCTCTCTCACAACTGATTTTCTGTAGGCACCTACCTACAGGAGGTTACTACCTCAGTTTCTGCAAGCTACAACTTACAAGGAAGCTCCAACTCCCATAAATTTTCTACAAGCTACAACCTACATGAGGCTCCTACCTCACCCAGCTCCAACTGGAATTTTATCAAGCTGCAACTTGAAATGGAAGCACCAACTCCCATGTATTTTCTGCAGGCTACAACCCACAGGAGGCTCCTACCTCAACTTCTGCAAGCTACCACTTGCAAGGAAGCTCCAACTCCCAAATATTTTCTGCAAACTACAACCTATAAGAGGCTTCTACCTCACCCATATCCAACTAGAAATTTATCAAGATACAACTTGAAAGGAGACTATAATCCCCTCACTCAGCATGAAACTAAAATGTCGATTTACCTAGATATCAGCTATGTTATACTGCTTCTCCACTGCTGCTCTTCAACCTTCATATCTACTTCATATCAACTCCTGATGTGCACAACACATTTATCATCTCTCCCTGATTCTTCCACTCTCGCCCTTCTATAGCTCTCTTACATTCTTCCGCTCTCTTCCATTCTACATATTTCTAACCTTTCTATCCACACTGATATTACATCTCTTATAAAGATAACTCCCTGAATGTTTTCATTATATAGGTAATACGAAGTGAATAGGCCCCACCTTATGCCTTCCGTCCATTCAATTCCTCATTGCTTAGTTCTAGTTATTACATCACAAATAATTATTACAACACTCATGGAGTTTTTCGTATGCCTATGGAGACTTGCCTTTACATCAAAACAATACAAAATTAATTAATACCTTTAAATTTAAAACAATATTCACTTAGCCCTCTTAGGGCTTTGATCGCTGTGCATTTGTCTCTTCTGCTGCTATCAGAGTTTCTTTTGTTTCTTCTGTTACATTCAACACACTCTTGCATAATTGTCTTTTTGGCCCGACTCGACCCAGTTGTTGCATTTCCAACAATGCCACCATATGCTCCTTTTTCCTAACTCTGCCATTTCTGCTTGTGCCTGCAGCGTTCAGCCTTCACCTGCTCCTTTTCTCTGTGTCAGGTTACTTACCTGAGTCTCCTTCTACTGCATTCAAACTTTGTTATTAAACGACTGTACTAACCTTGCACAAGTATCGGGTCACTTGCCCAAGTATTTCCTCTTACGTTTAACCTTTCCTTTTAACTCACTGCTGCAACCGCATACAACATTGTTCTGCACGGGGTCGGGTCTTTTTACATACTCGAGTCTTTTCTTGAGTTCAGGATTTCCTTTTTGTACACCCAAGTCAACTCTCCATTCATCTTTACTTCTTTGTAAACAAGCGTAACCACATTAAATCTGGACCTAAAATATATTAATATTTACCTCTGTACGATATCGCATTCGGTCACTTATCGCATTTCGGCGTTTCCTTTGTTTTACGTTATAATCCTCCTTTGCTCTCCGATGTGATTTAACAAAGGGAAAATCCATACTCCCGGACTTGAAATCCTTTAGGCTTCAACGTTGACCTGCATCATGTCTGCTTCATTATCACACTTCGCACTTCGATGTTCTGATGTGTTTCTTGTTATGCATAGCTCTTCCAAACCCCGATGTGATTTCTCAAAGGGAAACCTTATACCTATAGATTTGAAATCCTTTAGAATTTTTCTTTGAAACTACATTGCATCTAGTACTCTTATCGCATTTCGGAGATCCTATGTATTATATGTTATAGACGCCTTTCATTCTCCCAATGCGATTTCTTAAGGAAATACACCTAACTCCAGACCTGAAATATATTACAATTTACCTTTGAAAATGCATCGCGTCCTTTCTCATATCGCATTTCGGCAATTCAACCTTGTTCTTATGATCTTCACCCTTCTGATCTTGCAATTTGCGATATGTGAATTGGTCCCACGCTAGACTTTAAAATCTTTAGTATTTAAACTTTGAGAGGTGTCGTGTCCGGGCTCTTATTGCATTTCACATTTCGGTGATTCAATGTGATTCATGAGTGTTATCTCTTCTAAGCTTGCAATGTGTGATATGTGATTGGGTCTCACAACCAGGCTTTAAATCCTTTAGATTTTAGCTTTGAAGCTTATCACATTCGATACTCTTATCACATTTCGCACTTTGGAATTTTAACATGATTCTTGAGTGCTTATCCTCCTAAGCTTGCGATGTGCGATATGTGGGCCAGGTCCACGTAATCTCTCGCACTTCACATTTCGCAATTTCTGTGTTTGTGTTGTTTTTCTATACTCCTTCCACTGCAATTTGCGATATGCAATCAGACCTTCTATTGCGATTGTGATTTTTGATATCTCCGCTGAACACTATTCTGAACATGTTTTTTCTAGAAATTTACCCGACTCTGCCCATAGAACTGCAGGTGTTGCACGCGCCTTCGTGCACTGTTCTGAATGCAAACTAGCCCGACTATGCCCGTGCATTCACGACTTTCTCCACTAGTTGAACGCGTTCATTACCTATCTTATCACGTTCACGACTTTGCCCATTCGTGCACGACTCGACCCAAACTTGTTTCCTTTGCTGCTTTTGCTCCTTGATAAAGCTTATAATGTTGCTCCTTGCCTTTTTACTACTCCTCTCTACTCCTTTTCCTTAATGATAATTTTGGTGTTGATCCATGCATCTTTGTTGCTCCTCTGCCTTACTCCTTTGCTTCTAATGCTACTCCTTTGGCACTTTGCTGCTCCTCTTCCTCTTTTCTTCTCCTCCACTGTACTTTTTCCTTCATTTCCTTATAGCTCCTTTATACTCCAACTGATCCTGATTTGCTCCTTTGTCCTTAATGATAATTCTGGTGCTTCTCCTTTCTGCTCCTTTTCCATCAATGACAATATTTCCAACAAAAGGGACCTCCCTATTTCAAGGATATTCTGATAGGGAAAGACTCCACTTAGGGGAAAATAATCCATGACATGTCATTACCAGGACCATAAATCGTTGAAAAGACATAAAATATTCCAGATCTGGAAGTAGAAATACCATAGGTAACTGGGCTATTTGATGCGTTGCAGTCAAAAGATGTTATCTTCCACTTTAATGGATACTAGCCAAAACCTGAAGAGATGAATGAATGGATACACCAAAACTGGACCAAAAACTGTGATATTTATCTCTATGCAAAAGGCTTCTTCGTGGTTCAATTTGACAGTACATAGGACTATAGTTTGGCCACTAACGATGGACCATGGTTCTGGGGAAGAGTGGGCCTCTTTGTTACTCCATGGTTCCTTGGATTTGATGAAAATTCAATGGTGGTGACTAAATTGCTAGTTTGGGTGAGACTACACAACCTGTCGCTTTTGTTTTGGCACCATCACGTGCTAGAAAACATTGGGAACTCACTAGGAAGGTTTATAAAGTTGGACCGAGAGAGAATGGACATAGGGATATTCACGTTTGCGCGTATCTATGTGGAGATGGATTTAAGCAAAGGTCTTCCAGATTGCATACATCTAATTCACAAATAACTCAAGTGGGCACAAACATTAGATTTTGAAAATGCAGCTTTCAGATGCAGGGTATGCCATCAAACTGGGCACTTACAAAACATGTGCACACTATCAAAGAAACAATCAAATAAGAAGCCACAACAAAATAAAGGTTGGAAATTTCTAGAGGTGCCACTGTCCAGTGAGGAGGAAGAAGAAACGAATGAAAAGCATATGCAAAAAAATAGAAAATTAGCACAATTCAAAATCAAAGGAAGCAGAAAAGATGGAAATAAAAAAGGAATGCGAGGAGAAATCCTCTTCTCCAACCATTTTTGAAGCCCAATAGGATGAACAGATCGATGCCGATCACGATGTGCTGGGCACAAAGCGAGCACATGCATTTGAAAGTTTTGATTTTGAAAAAGATGTCCAACTCTCTTCCAGCATGAAGTTGGCAATTATACCCTCTACTCCTTCACTCGATCGCTGGCAAAAAGTTCAAAAGAAAAAAAGGAAAAAAAGACAAATCCAATGTTTTTGGCATTATGTAATTCTAGTTGTGGTTTCTAAACTTGCTCAAGGCCTGTTTCGAATAGGCAGATTCTCTTCTTATGGAATGTTGTGGCATCTACAATGTAACATTTTGTAATATTTATAAAAAGTTTGATTTTTTCCTTGGAAGAAAAAAAAGATGTATCTATATTGAATAAAATATTTTTTAATGCCCACAGGTATATCTATCCTGAATTACATAGATAGGTGTGTATATATTGAAAATATTATATTGAAAAGATAGTATCAGTATTTTAATTTCTTTTTTAGACAAATGTTCCATGTATTTTCAAGATTTAATAAAAATGAATACTCTTCATTATCACCTTTTAATGAAATGTAATGATTTTTTTCAAGGAGCTAGTTTTATTAATGCCTTTGTTTACTAAGGCTACAAATTAGTCTATAAAGTCAATTTTTGCCGGAATACGGTCACTTTTTCTCTAAAAATTCCGACCATATTAATGTTTGAATCGTTTTTTATTGTCGCTGACCATAGGAATGTTTGAATCGTTTTTAATTGTGGAAATGGATTCAACACCATCAAAAACCCCACCCAAAATCATGAAACTTGACAACTATAACCCAGATTTTTCAAAATTTCTACTAGATTTTTTCCAATATCTTACAGGAATTTCCACTATTTTCTAAGAAAAATTATGGCCTCTTTAGACTACTCTTTTATTAATTAGTCAAAAAGAGTCATCATTTACAAGCATGGTAGTCAATTGAATATTCTTCATCATCAGATTGTTATGATATTTTTTCAAACAACTTCAACAAGGTCTTCCACTTAGAAAGCCAAACCATTGACTCAGTAAAAATATTTGAAAAAAAAATGGTTTTATGGTGTTGGATTAGTGTAGAGAATTTTCCTTGAGTGTCATGATATCTAGAACAATAAAACTTACCATGTAAAATACAAAAACACCCTTGCAACATATAGAAACATGAAACTAGAAACAGAAGAAAACTCTGAGGATTTGGTGATGTCTAAAGAGTTGATGATGCCACTATAGTTGCATGGAGGTCAATTCGATGTGGAGACGTCTATGAGAGCCACCAATGTGCGTGGAGAGGCAGGTCCCTTTCCTCTGAGTAGAATAGTTTCAATGTTTCTGAGTTGCATAGCTAGATCCCTATGCTCAATGGATTGGTCTCGGTTTTCATTGATGATGTCATTAAGTTGGTGGGAAATCTAAAAGTGGAATTCATTGGTCTGTGAGAATAATGCAGAAATAGAATTAGTTGTGAGTGGTTGAACGAGAGGGTGTAATTAGGAATTGGTTGCACATATTCAGGTTTGTTTCCTCGTTTCCAGGAGGATTAGGTGAGTGCAGTTCCCTATATAAGTGTGATGTAATTGAGCGATTGAATTCATTGTGTTGAGTGAGCTTGTCTCACGTTTCTGGTGTTTTATAGCTGTGTTTGTTTTGTTAATTTGGTATCTCTGCACATTTTTTTTTTTTTTTAAACATTGCCAGCGTTTTTTAAAGTTTGCTGAGATCAAGTGGATGCTTCCCAAAATCTGAGATCGGGTGTCTGTTTCTTCTCCTCCAACAGACAGAAACACGAGAGCCATTCATACTTTGTTATTTTTATTGATGATAAATCTAGGTATACCTGGGTCTATTTCATTAGAAGGAAAAGTGACATATTTGAGTATTTTAAAGAGTTTCGAACTATGGTTGAAAAACAAACAGGCAAGTGCATTAAAATACTCAGATCTGATCAAGGGGGTGAATATAAGTCAAAAGCATTTAACACCTATTGTAAATCTAATGGAATTCAACAACAGTTCACAGTGCCACATACCCCTCAGCAAAATGGTGTTGCTGAGCGATGGAATAGAACCTTGGTGGAATCTGCTCGTAGTATGCTGCAAGGTAAGAACATCTCTAATGGTTTTTGGGCAGAAGCCATTAACACTGCTGTTTATCTGAAGAATCGATGTCCCACTAAGCAATTAGTTTTTCAAACTCCTTTTGAGGTTCTTCATGGTTATAAACCTGATGTGAGTCATTTCAAAGTCTTTGGATGTACTGCTTTTGCTCATATTCCTAAGGCTAACAGAAGAAAACTTGATGCCAAGTCAATCAAGTGTGTTTTCATTGGATATTGTACGGATCAGAAGGCCTATAAATTGTTTGATCCAAGTTTCCATAAACTATTTGCAAGTCGTGATGTGTTGTTTCATGAGCAGGCTGATAAAAGTAATACAAAGAATGATGCATGGCATATATCTAATGATGCACATGTCAAACTTGATACTTTGATTAAGCAGGAACAGGAACAGGTACAGGTACAGGTACAAGATCAGGATGAGAGCAGCAGTATGAGCACATCTAGCAGCAGTGAGTCATCACAAGGGGGTGATTCACCTCAAAGCCGACGAATCATGGATGGAACACCCACAGGAATTGAAGCACCAAGAAGGTCGTCCCGACAGACTCAGCTTCCTGCAAGGTATAGAGACTATGCCTTAATGTCTAATATAATGAATGTTGAAGAACCAATTGACTATGAGCAGGCTAAACAACATGAACCATGGATTAATGCTATGAATGATGAGTATGCTTCTCTTATGAAAAATCAAACATGGGAATTAGTGGAACTTCCTGAAAATAAAGTTCCAATTGGACGCAAATGGTTGTACAAATCGAAATTTAAAGCAGATGGTACAATTGATAAATTTAAGGCAAGATTAGTAGCAAAAGGATATGCTCAAAAGGAGGGAATTGATTATGAAGACACTTTTGCACCAGTAGCTAAGTTGAATAAAATTAGATTACTGATTGCCTTAGCCACAAAACATAATTGGAATATACATCAATTGGATGTCAAATCTACTTTTCTAAATGGTGATTTAAAGGAAGAAGTTTATTTGGTTCAACCTAAAGGGTTTGTCAAACAGGGACAGGAGCATCTGGTTTGCAGGTTAAGAAAGGCATTGTATGGTTTGAAACAGGTGCCGAGATCATGGTATGTAAAGATTGATACCTTCTTTGTTCAGAATGGATTTGTGAAAAGCAAAAATGATCCTAACTTGTATGTTAAGAAAGATGGAAAAGGAAATGTTGCTTTAATATCTTTGTATGTGGATGATCTCATAATCACAGGGAGTGCTCACAAGTTAATTGAAGAAATTAAAGTTCAGTTGTCACAGGAATTTGAAATGAAAGATTTGGGTGAATTGCATTACTGTTTAGGAATTGAGGTATGGAGAGAGCCTGGTAAAACTTTGATCACTCAAAGAAAATATACTAAGGAGATTCTTAAAAAGTTCAATATGACAGATTGCAAAGCTATGTCAACTCCCTTAGAACATAATGCAAAGTTGTACAAAGAAGATGGATCGAAAGAGGCAGATGGAACATTATATCGTCAGTTAGTGTGAATTCTGAGCTATCTCACCACTACGAGACCAGACATTGCATACTCAGTCAGTATCCTTAGTCAATTCATGGCTAAGCCTTCAGGAAATCACTGGAATGCTGCAAAGAAAGTTCTCCGATACTTAAAGGGAACAGTGAATTTAGGTATTATGTATACTGATGAATCTGATGTTGCACTGACAGGTTTTTCTGATTCAGATTGGGCAGGAAACCCAGATGACAGACGATCTACCTCTGGCTATGCATTTCATATTGGATCGGGGGTCGTATCTTGGAGTAGTAAGAAACAGCCAACTGTTTCTTTATCATCAACAGAATCTGAGTACAAAGCTTTGAACAATGCCACCTGTGAAGCTATTTGGTTGCGGAGAATTCTTGCAGATCTTGAAGAAGCGCAAAGTGGTTCAACATGTATCAATTGTGATAATCAGAGTGCTATCAAATTAGCACATAATCCAGTTTACCATGCTAGAACAAAACACGTTGAGTTACAGTACCACTTTGTACGTGAGGAAATTGAGTCAAATGAAATTGAATTGATATTTTGTAACACCAAGGATAATGTGGCTGATATATTTACTAAGCCCCTTGGTAAAATCAAATTTGAAGTTTTTAGAAGTCAGTTAGGTATTGTAGAAAATCCATTTCTCCATTAAGGGAGGATGTGAGAATAATGCAGAAATAGAATTAGTTGTGAGTGGTTGAACGAGAGGGTGTAATTAGGAATTGGTTGCACATATTCAGGTTTGTTTCCTCGTTTCCAGGAGGATTAGGTGAGTGCAGTTCCCTATATAAGTGTGATGTAATTGAGCGATTGAATTCATTGTGTTGAGTGAGCTTGTCTCACGTTTCTGGTGTTTTATAGCTGTGTTTGTTTTGTTAATTTGGTCTCTGTCGAACACCTGGCCTAAGAAGGCTTTTATATACCAATATTGGATTCATGCTTAAAATGAATGTTGATAGAAACATGCTCACACTGATATAATATAAATCAAACACTTGACTTATCTGCCATCAATTAACAATTTTTTTTTTAAATGTTTATCGTCGCTGCTCTGTTGTTTCTCGGAATTGAGAAATCAGTCACGAAACATTTAGAGATTTCGTTGCAACGTCGGTGATCCCAAAAGAGTTTTATTCAGCATTGGCCATCGGAATGGCATGCAATTAAATCAGGATTTACAAATCATTCTAATTGAGAACCAACTAGCATTAACTTTGGTGTAAAATGGGTCAGTGGAATATATCTAAAGAAGTTTGGGAAAAATGGGTGTGTATTTTTTGCATTTCTGGGACAGTGGAATCAAAAAACAATTTTCATCTTGGAATGTGATGCTTTCAGAGATAGTTACAACATAGAGATAGTTACAACGTAGAGATAGTTACAATCTATTCATTGGCATTGTATTTTCAATAAGAGGACTATTAGAAGGTTAGATCATCTCATCATTAATTTGAATAAGAAAATGATTGAATTGAAAAAAGAAAAAAGAAAAAAGACTAATAGTTCTATTAAACTATTTGGAGTCTCATAAACATTAAAATTTCATTCATGTTAAAGATAAAAGTAAATTATGTGAAAAAAAAAATTAACAAACAAATAATTATAAATTTGTAAAAAAAATAATAATAAACAAATAGTTATATATTTCCAAATATAATTTATTAAATTTAATCACAACTTCTTACTAAAAGGTAATGATGAAAAATATTTTTTTTATGCTCATAGGTGTATATATTGAATATTTTTTTTTTAATGCACATCAGTATATCTATATTGAATTACATCATAGGTGTATCTATATTCAATAAAATGCCTTTTTCCTGCCCATAAGTATATCTATTTTCATAAGTATATCTATTTTGAATTACATACATAGGTGTGTCTATATTGAAAACATAGTATCAGCATTTTAATTGTTTTTTAACCAATGTTGTGTTTTCCAAGATCTAATAAAAATAAATATTCTTTTTGAATTACATACATAGGTGTGTCTATATTGAAAACATAGTATCAGCATTTTAATTGTTTTTTAACCAATGTTATGTGTTTTCCAAGATCTAATAAAAATAAATATTCTTCATCACATTTTAATGGTCTTGTTTACTAAAACTACAAATTCATCTACAAATTCATTTAGATTGACTTTGCTACACTCCCATCTGTATTTTGTAAAATTCTGCAATAAACGATTTCATTACACTCAAATGTGATTCAGTTGTTTGCTATCATAATTACCAATTGCGCCAATACTTTGGTGAATTTGGGCCAGCAAAAAACATAGAAATTACAAGGTTAAATTTGAATATTATATAGTTCTATAAAATTCGATCCAATTGATCATAAAATCCATGGTTCATATTTTATCCACAAGGATTTGTTATTTGGTGGACATAGGATGTTAAGGGTAGTAGAGATTTAGTGAAAGCCGATTAATTCTATAAGAAGTGACTGATTATTTTAGATAAATAAGTTTTGAACATTGATTTCTCTAAATATTTATTAGAGAAAACTGGTACATAAATAACTTTAACAACTATATTGAATTCAAATTCAAACTTTAATAACTATAATTACTATATTGATCTGTTGAATCACATAACCGCGATCATATTTTGACGCCCAATAAGTTGTATGGATTTTGATGTCGAGACAAGTTCTCCGTGAAAGGCCTTCGTCAATTCTTTTATTTCAGATCACCCTGCAGACATCGTGTATCAATTATTCCAGGATAAATAGGAGTGTGTTATTTCTTCATAGCAATGTCTATTTCACTCCACTGAGCAAAATACAATAGGGTCCCTTCATTCAAAACACAGTTCACCAATATAAAGTAAATTTAATAACACGGTTTTGTATCAATGGACTCGATCGAAGTGATTGAATTTTGTAAATTATATATACGTGGTTGAATAATGTATAAGTTAAATGGTTAAGAAGCAAAGTGAGTTAATAAATGGTTGGACTATAGAAGACAACTCTATGAAAAAGAATGAGAGGATGAGGCGTTTTCTAGGATCAACATGACTACAAAGATAAGAATTAAGAAGTTGAAAACACGAAAAGAAAAGGACTTGGTTGAACTTCAAGCAGAATATCTAATGTGGGGAATGAACATTCTTGCACCACACATCATGGAAATATTCAACAACGTCATTCGGCAAGGATTCCCAAGAGATTGGACAACTAGTCTAGCAATACCCCTTTTTAAAAGTGAAGACATTAATAATCCTTCCAACTATAGAACCATTATGATCAATCATTTTTTTGCAAATCTCTTTAGCAACATGGTAGAAAATAGAATCAGTAAGTGAGCATAAGTAAAAGAAAAGAGGGTGAAAGGGCAAATAGGCTTTAGGTCGAAACATTCTACGGTAGATAATGGTATCACGTTGAGACACGTTATTGAAAAGGTTTGGGGAGACAATGAAGAAGTATTGTGTTGCTTTGTTGACTTCAAAAATGCATTTGACATAGTTCCTAGAGATAAGTTGTGGAGTAGAATGGAAGAACTTGAAATTCCTTTTCATTATAAAGTCGTTATCCATAGGATTTATGAAGAGGTGAAAGTCAAAATTTGGACCTCAGCGGGCATTTCAGAAAGCTTTAGAAGTGACATTGAAGTCAAGCAAGGCTTCCCTTTATCCCATACTCTTTTTGTTTTATATATTGAAAAATTAGAAGAGTGGTTAAATATAAAAGGTGGGGATGTGTTCAGTTGGGGGAGTTTGTGATAAAGGTTCTTTTATATGCTCATGACCTTTTATTGATTGCTAAATCAGCCGAGGGATTTCACATGCACCTATATTCCCTTCAGCATTTTTGTAAAGAAGTGGGGAAGAAATTCAATACCATTAACACCAAAATAATGATTTTCTCAAGTAAAAGGAAGCATAGCCAACATACTTTCTCCTTTGAAGTAAACATTCTTGAAGAAGTAAATGAATACAAGTACCTTGGGATTGATTTCAACAATAAGTTTAATTGAGAGGACTAAAGAAATAAGATAATTTTAGGAGGGTGGAAAGCATTATATGCTCTTAAAAATAGATGTAGAGTGTAGAAATTTTAATACAATTATGTATTGCCTGGATTCTCTTGATCTAACAATTATATGCCACTGTTAAATACAGAATCATTCTACTAAAATCTTTGTGGAAATTTAATCTCCAGTTGCAAACACATGAAGAAAGATCAATCACACATAACATAGATGTTTTTATCGGGAAAACATAAAGCTAAAAACTCCACTGTCATATATTATGTATATATCATGGATCATGAAAAAATATCATACAAAACTCTAATCCAAGAGCTCTCAGTACAATATACAATTGTCTCACATTGTCATATAGAAATTGGCAAATACATGTGCCAATTTACTGCCTCCTGAAAGTCTGCCTCCACTGCGCAATCTCTGCTTATCACAATCCTTGAATGAATGAGATCATGCCTTGCCTTGACTACACAATCCTCATTTGCATCTCCAATGTGTGTGTGGTTGCATGAGTGCACCCACTAATGTCACAACTGATAGTCAAACTGTCCCTTTCACCTATCTCTCAACTGGGTCTCCATTGGATCTGACATGCATGTAGTTAACAGTAGTAAATCTTCAGTTGCATGTGAGATCACTCTATGTGAATTAATTTAATATTTAATTCATTGATCTCTCACTAATGTATCTTTAGTTACAACTAGCAGAACTGAGTTTAACTCACTTAAGTGAGTTAAACTACTTTACAACTCACATAACTACACATCCAACTCTGTTACAATTTAGAATCACTCAGTTACAACTAAATCCACTTGCATGTCCCACCAACCAACCTTAGAACTCGAAATTCCTTCAGCTAACTGGTTTTCCACTTGAGTTAACTGAAATCAAGTGCTTCAAGAGAATAGATTAATATTTATTGTCCAATTATTATTAAGAGAGAATAGTAATCGATATGCATTTTATTTTTAGACATGCGATCTATAAATAGATTTCGCCCATGCATCTAAAAATAGAACCTCATCTATAAATAGAATTTTCTCAACCATCTATAAATAGAATCCCGCTATAAATAGAATTTTCTCACCATTCTAAAAATAGACATACACTTAAAAATAGCCTGTGGGCTCCACCTAGTGTTGGTGCTTAATTTTCACTAGAATCATCATCTTGTTGAATCTCAACATAGAGAGGGAAAGTTATGGGATTGGAAAATGATTAAATTTCTCTATAGGCTTCTAGTTTGTCCAGTGATATTATATGGGTGTGAACTATGGACTAGCAACATCTATGTCTCAAAATGGAAGCAAATTGAGAAAATCCAAAAACACCTGATCATGAACAAGTTAAAAATAAGATGTTTGGTTCCTTATGAGATAATGTTGAGTGAAACAAAAGCAAATCTCATCGAAGCAATTGCTATAGTGTGTCTGATAAGGTACCTAAAAATAATTAAGAAAATGGGAGTAGGTAGATGGCCTAAAGTTATCTTCAGTGAAGGCATGAGTGAAAGAAAGAAGTCATGGATGAGACCAAAAAAAAAATGGATGCAAAAATTGAATATTTACCGGAATTCTTGTCCCACAAATAGCAAGGATTTAAAGCATTTTTTCATGGAGAAGTTCTGCACGTGTATATGGGGAAAAGAGGTGGGTAGAAAGGAGTATTATGTTCAGGAATTCAACCCCGGTTATGATCTCCAACAAAAAGGGTACATTGGAGATAGCATTCCATGGAGAGAAAAGATTCTTAATACTCAATTAAGAACTAACTCGCATCAACTTCACTGCGAAACGGGTTAGTGGATAAGACCTAAAGAAGCTTGGGAAGAACGTGTGTGTACTTTGTGCACTCTTGGGGCAGTGGAATCATAATTTTTTTTTTTTCATTTTGGAATGTGATTCTTTTAGAGACAATTACAAAAATATGTTAAAATTGGTTCATTGACATTTTGTTTTCAATGAGGGGATTGTTAGAAGGCTGGGTCATCTCATCTTTAATTTGAGTAAGAAAATTATTGAATTGAAAAAGGAAAAAAACAAGAGGTTGGTGGTACCATAGACTATTTTTAGTCTCATGGATGTTAAAATTTCATTCATATTAGGGATGAAAGTAAATTATGTGAGGAGAAAATATTTAATAAGCAAATAATTATAGATTTGTAGAAAAAAAATAATAAACAAATAACTATCAATTGCACCATATGTTGCAAACGAAACATTGTAAAGTGGTAACATAGGAAAGAGTAGTATAGAGGAAAAAATATGTGATATGTTATGTGATTTAATTGAATATTTAATTTATAAATATGAATTATTTTATTTAAAAGAAATTATAGGTTTGGAGAATAGTTTGGATAAATAATTTGGTTTTTTTATAACCTATGAAAATTCATCTTGAATAAATTTCATCTAATTTTCATTAATTTAAAAAAATATACAGTGCACTCCTTGTTCTTGAAACAACATGTACGATCTATTTCATTTTGCCATAAATCCAATGGCTTTGTCCTCGCTAGATCGTGCCAAGGAAACCACAACAGTTTATTTTCAGAACCCTACATCAACCCAACTGACGATTAGTTGAAACTTCCAAAATGAATGGGAACATTATGGAGTAAACAAGAAACACCATATCTTCTTTGGAAAAGGATAATATGGGCTCTTATCTGAAATCGGTCAATTGTATGAACCTGAACGTTCTCAAAATTATTACATAATAAAGGAATAATAATAATAATAAAAGAATTAACATACTCTTTATCCTTAATTCTTCATCTCATCTACCCAAATAAAATGCAATCTAAACCATTTACGAGACAGGCTCTCACAGATATGAAAACATACTAAAATAAAATTGGAGCTCCGAAGCTTTTTAGTGACCTGTTGCACATAGGAGTTTATATCAAATCACTGACCGTATTTCACCCATTTATCACCTGTGGGGGAATATGCTTTCACGTTGAAATCTTTTCCTAGTGTTTTGTTATAATTTTCAAGTTAAATGTTCATTTAAGTGAAGGCAAGCTAAGCTAAATAATCTTGGATTTGGGTTTAGTAAAAAATAACATAATAAGCTTTTGATCAAACCCGTAGATCCTCTTTCGAAGCCTGTGAAGAAAGCATTCATTATCTTCGTCTACAACTTTGAGAAACCTCTCCATCAGAGAAGCACCTAGTGGTGAAATCTGAACCAAACATTGTGGGAGATAAGTATAATATTTGGATAACCCTTGCTAGTGGGAGATAATGACTCGTAAACCTAGAAAAGGGTTGGAAAAATGTTGCTGGGGTTGGGGAGGCAACAAGTCCCAAGAAATATTCTTCCTCGTTTGACCTAACAGATAGAGGAAGAGCTCGGGTAGGGGGGGAAGTCCCTGCACAAGTCAGTTCATGGCTAGGAGGAAGATGATAACCTCTGGCATATTTCTGAGAGAAAGAAAATGATAGGTGTTTATCCTTGAATATTCTTGTGTGAATTACATGAATTATGAAAAATACTTGGTTGAGATATTATTCAAAAATTTTGAAAAATTACTATAAAATTTGGCAATTGCATTTGTTGGACTAACTCTATGTTTGCAAGGAAACGAGACAAAAAACAAGGCTCAAAAGAAAGAGAACCTATGTCTATAGGTGAAGTTAAAATGGGGACTGTATGTGCAATTAAAGGAATCCCCATGTTAGATTTGAGATGAGAATAGAGAACAAAAAATAACTTCCAACTAAAATTATAAAAGAATTGTTTAGAACAATAGAGTTTTCTATTGTGAAAAGAAAATGGTTAAGGATTAATTTAATATCTATTATTATAAAAATGGACAAAATATATTTTTATGCCCAAGTTAGACTCCTAAATTCCCAAGAGTAAAAATAATATTCTCATGCTTTTAGAGTCGTTCTTAGGCATTGAATGATTAGGTCATAGAGAACTGTTAGTGATTTCCCATTACAAGTAGTATCTCTCGACTAAATAAGGTATTTAATTATCCACATAGAAATAGTTTTATATACTTATAAGTATATTGTAGAAGTAGAGCGTAAGATGACCCATACAGAGACATTATAGAAAATATTGTAGCTTTGATAAATAATAGACAAAATGCATAACTGAAAGAAAATGAGTACATCAATATTTATCAACTACAAAATTTTCCCCTGTAATCCCAAAAAAATAAACAAGAGATTATATATTTTGAATTATATGCAAGTAAGAGAAAACTCTATGTCTTGATAAGAAGAATCTGTTTATGAGTAAATCAATATTTATCAACTACACAATTTTTCCATGTACTCCCAAAAAAATAAACAAGATATTTATATATTTTGATGTATATGCAAGAAAGAAAAAACTCTGCCTTGATAAGAAGAATCTCCTTATAACTGTGATAGTAGTTCTCCAAAAGAGTGTCATAAACCAAAGACCCACAAGGGTTAAAAACTCAGTCCTCATGGAAGGAATATAAGGTAGAGTTATGTAATTACTATGCAAAAGAAATTGAAAAATTATATATATTGGAGAGATAAAGTACATTACATAACCGAGTCTAACTGAAAACATAACCCATATCTTTTCAAGATTCCAAGGGTTGAAGGGCCTAAAATTCTATAGAACACTTATGCAGTGAGGTGCATGTATGAAGGAACATCAAAGAACCCTGATGAAGGGCAGCCGTGTAAGGCCTTAATAAATTATTACGTGAAAACCATCATATAAGTCAAGTAAGGCTAAGAAGAACCGTAGCAACTACAATAGCAGGGTAAGTCCTTATAATCTTAGCACTGTGAAAAATTCAATATGGAAATAAGAAAATGCTCAGAGCGTAGCAGTGTAGTTGTGCTCTTGGGATGCAGTTTAGTCATTATATTAACTTGGAAAGGAGGAGTGATAAAGTTAGAACCTGGAATCAAGTTCAAGCCTTTGAGAGTGAAGGTAAAAGCTTCGGTGAGAACCCCTTTTGCCACTATAATATAGCAGTATACCTACAAGCAGAAATAAGCGAATGTAATGAGTCACACACATTTATAATACCATTGCATACAATTAGAAGAAGAGATCAAGCCATATGGTTAAGAACCATCTTACCTGTGGAGGAGCCGAGTTGTTGAAATTCCATTTCCATCGTACCTTAGAGTGAGGAGAGAAAAAAATTAGGAAAAATTGTTAACAATAAATGTAATTCCAAAAAAAGTTTAAGCTACAAATTTTCCTTTTTTTTGTAAAAAATCTTACTTGAAATCTTCGCTAATGACTTCTTCGCCAGTGGCTAGCATAATCTAGTGGGGGTTGGAACACAAAACTACGCGTTCAAAGAAGGATAGCGGGATATTCCAAAACCCTCACCCTATTAAGGAATAACCTTAGAAGCAACGAAGTTGTCATCAGAAGCGAAAATATCACTGTGAGGAAATGGAAAAAGAAAAAAGAAAAAAATAAATAAATTGAAGTGTGAAAAAGAAAATAAAATCACATATACCTCTTTCGATCGCACCAAAAACGAAATGAAGAAGCCATGAATTTTAATGCAACTGTTATAGAAACCTTTGAATTTCAAGGAAGGAACCAAAAATATTCGTTTGTTGAAGGGAGATGCATTAGGGTTTGAGACGAGCAAAGCTCTCAACCTTCATCAAATAAAAAGTGAAAAGAGGTAGTGTCGGTGGGATGGAGTCAATCGTTACCCTAACCCATGGCTTGGGCTGTATGGAATTTTTGTTTCCTTTAACGAGAAAAATTTCTCTACAAATGGCTTCTTGGATATGGGGTTGAAACGAAATCAGCCATAAAAACCAAGATAAGGCATTCGAAGTGGTATCCCTGCCTGCCATCATAAAACTAACCATCATATCTCTGACGAATAATTCTGATTTCTCGAATGCCATGGCCATCTTCTGCGAACCTTTCGGATTGCATTCTCTATCAAATTGCTTCAAATTAGACAGATTTGCCGCCATGAAACTTGAAAACAGGTCTTCCTTCATCATCTTTTGCAACAACCTTTGAATCCACAGGCATGGGAGGCCACAGCCTCATGGACTCATAGAGCGCGGCATGGAGATACTGCATGCCCTTTAGTTCATCAAAGTCAAAGATGACCCATTAAAGAAGAAAGACAAGCAAAAACTGGTCAATTTTTCTGTAACTGACTAATAACAATATTCAATCCTACGGTAGATATTATTTCAATCGTCTAACATCAAAATCAACGGTACACAATGGTACAATTGGTAGTTGAGGGGAGTTGTTTTCAAAGAAGGACGCTTTACAGCATAATTATATATTTTCAAATACAACTTATTCAATTTAATCAGAACTACTTACTAAAAAGTAATGATGAAAAAGATATTTTTTATGCTCATAGGTGTATCTATATTGAATTTTTTTTTTTTTTTTTAATGCTCATGGATATATTTGTATTGAATTACATAGATAGTTGTGTTTATATTGAAAAGACAGTATAAATATTTTATTTTTTTTAAATGTTACAATGAATATTCTTCATCATCACATTTTAATGGAATGTAATGATTTTTTACAAGCCATTAGTTTTATTAATGCCCTTGTTTACTAAGGCTACAAATTCATCCATAAAATCATAAAATCATTTTTTGCCAGAATCTGGTTACTTTTTCTCCAAAAAATCTGACCATAGGAAAGTTTGGATCATTTTTTATTGTGGAAATGGATTCAAGACCATCTAAAACCCTGCTCAAAGCCTTGAAGCTTGACAATTGTTACCAGATTTCCCTACCAGAATTTCCACTATTTTCTGAAAAAAATTGTGACCTCGTAAAACTGCTCACTACTCTTTTATTAATTAGTAAAAAAAAGTCATAATAATCATTTAAATATTCTTCATCATCACATTGTTATGCTTTTTTTCTTTTTTATACTGCTTCAACTACGTCTTCCACTTGGAAAACCAAACCAAACCATTAATGTTTTTATGTTGTTCCATCAGCGTGGAGAATTTTGTTTGACGGTCATGATATCTAAAACAATAAAACTTACTATTCAAAACATAAAAACAACCTTGCCATATATGGAAACATGAAACAACCTTGCCTTGCTACATAGGGAAACATGAAACTAGAAGCACAAGAAAACTTTGAGGAGTTGATGATGACACTATAGTTGCATGCAGGTCAAGTCGATGTGGATACATCTATGGGAGCCACCCATGTGCGTGGAGAGGCAGATCCCTTTCCTTTGAGTAAAATAGTTTCAATGCATCCGAGTTGCATAGCTAGATCCCTATGCTCAATGGATTGGTCTCAGTTCTCACTGATGATGTCATTAATTAGTTGGTGGGAAATCTAAAAGTGGAATTCATTGGTCACTGCCGACCAGCTGGCCTATATACCAGTATTAGATTCATGCTTAAAATGAATCTTGATAGAAACATGCTCACACTGCTATAATATAAATCAAACACACTTACCTGCCATCAATTAACAATTTTCTTTTTTAAAATGTTTGTCCTCGCTGCCCTGCTGTTTGTCGGAATTCAGAAATCGGTCAGGAAACATTTAGCGATTTTGTTGCCACGCCGGTCATCCCAAAAGAGTTTTATTCATCCTTGGCCATCGGAATGGCACGCATTTAGATCAGGATTTACGAATCATTCCGCTCAGATTGGATTTCGGTCGTTAGATCACCAAAGAGATTGATCCCGAAGTGCTCAATCATTTCGCTAATACCGTCTTCCCAGCGGAATGGTGCTTCGCCTTTTTTTCCATATAAATCACACACTTTCCTTATGCCGATTCCATCCTTCAACTGCAAGAGATTTTAAAATATGATAATAATATCATAAATGTTAATTTACGTTTACTCAACTAAATGTTTATTTTCTTGTGCTTATTGTGTTTCTTGAGTCTTGTTTTTAGAGATGAGGAGGCTGTATGGTAAGCCTGAATGTAATAACAGGGTTTTATCACATAAATATTTTGTACATGGTTATATGGTAAGAGTGAATGTAATAGTTTTCTGACAAATTGTTAGGGTTTTATCACATAAATCCGGTATACTATGCTATTTTTGTTAGGGTTTTACCACATAAATCCTGTATACTATGCTATTTTTGTTAGGGTTTTACCACTTAAATCCTGTATACTATTGTAAGTGTGCTATTTTATTTGTGAATGCATTTGTCAACATAGTCTGAACAACAAGAACCAGTTAACCACTAATACGTCACTGAAGATCTCTGAACAAAGTTTCTTATCAGCTCAGTTGATGTTGTCTCCAGTTTAACCCACATGATCCAATTTCTTTTCAGTACAGCCACTTCATCAGATAACCAAGCTTATTGAAAGAAAACTAATGTAATGTTGCTGAGCTCTAAATGCTATATGCATTGCAAGTATTTCCTATAAGTATTTACCAATAGCTTCCTCTAGTTTTCTGCATAAAAGTACTTAGAATAAGGATTTAGAAATATAATAATGAGAATAATAGTTATCTGAATGAATACAAGTTGAAAATATGGAATGTCTGTCTAGGAGTGATTTACCACCATCCACGATCCCATATGGCCAATGTCACCTTCGAGCTGGACTGTGGACTCTGAGATGGCAAGGGTACAAGTTAGAACTCACCCATTTCCAGAACTCTTTACTTGAGTATAATTGGATTGCAGATTCTGAAATATTCAGCAAATTCAATGGACAGGCAAAATTTAATTTTGTTTATATACATCCAATTTCCAAAATATGTAATCAAATTTAAAATAACAACTCAATCTCCAAAAACAATACTATATATTCCCCATGTAATAGCCTATTCCTAATGCCGTATTCCACAGGACAGACATCATGCTCTAATTGGACTCTGAGATGAAAAAGGTTACCCATCGGCCTCTTCTTCGAAATCCCAAAATACTGCCACATGATCCAAGCTAGATAAACAAGAAGTATCTATCCAACGAGCAGAAATCCCTCGCAAATGCATGGTAGTGCAGGTTCAGGCAGCACTGACTGCCATCGCTCACTCTGGAACACAATCTCAAGTCTACCAGTTGTACACAACGCCTTCACAAATATGCTACAATTATGGCATGGAGTTCGCAGGGTTAGCTACAATTCAGATATGGGTGCACTCTGACATAATTCCCTACCAACACTAGTCAATCTGACTTAGACCAATCTGAATAATGTGTAGTGTTCACCTGAATTTATACATTTCATAGATAAGTATACATTTTTCAAATGGTCATGCAAGAAAAAATTTGACACATAACTGATTTCTCTATCTGTTCTCCTAGTATAACTCTCTCCTGACTTTTGTATTAACTATTTTTTTGGTTTTTTTCAATTAACTCGCCTTCGCTTTCACCAAGATTTTTATGAATCACTCGTTTAGTTCATTTTTTATAATTTACTTGCTTGGGCTTCCACCAAGAAATTCACAAAAGTCACTTGACTTTGTTCATGTTTCTTTTAATTGACCTGCCCTGGCTTTCACTAAGAATTTTATAAAAATCACTCGATCTGGTTCATTATTTTTATTAATTAACTTGCATGGGCTTCCACCAAGAATTTTAGAAAAATCACTGGACTAGTTTCATATATATTTAATTAACTTGCCTTGGCTTCCACCAATAATTTTAGAAAAATCACTGGACTAGGTTAAATATAGATTGAAAGTGCATTCTCACGAAGTCCAGATCAATCTGGACCAAATCTAAAATTATCTATTTAGACCTCAATCCATAAATACAACAAATCTGTTTGTTTTATGTTGAAATCATGAAACCATTTTTTATTATTAAATCATAAGGTTGAACTATCTGTCCAATTTTTCTGCTGATGGACATACATGCAAGAGAAATTATACTCTAGGTAGGCTAGGCCGACCTGTTTTATTTCACTCTACTCACCATTCCAAAATAATGTCTTGCTTCTTTTACAATGACAAAAGACAATTCAAGTCAATATCTGAGAGAAGATTAAAACAACACATCAACACATAATCATCATGCACATAGACAACAGATATAAGTGGAAACCCATAAGGGAGAAAACAACATCTTATTATTGTTGTGATGCAAAGGAAAGCTCCTACTCCCTCTCACAACTAATTTTCTGTAGGCACCTACCTACAGGAGGTTACTACCTCAGTTTCTACAAGCTACAACTTACAAGGAAGCTCCAACTCCCATAAATTTTCTACAGGCTACAACCTACATGAGGCTCCTACCTCACCCAGCTCCAACTAGAATTTTATCAAGCTACAACTTGAAATGGAAGCACCAACTCCCATGTATTTTCTGTAGGCTACGACCCACAGGAGGCTCCTACCTCAACTTCTGCAAGCTACAACTTGCAAGGAAGCTCCAACTCCCAAATATTTTCTGTAGACTACAACCTACAAGAGGCTTCTACCTCACCCAGCTCCAACTGGAAATTTATCAAGCTACAACTTGAAAGGAGACCATAATCCCCTCACTCAGCATGAAACTAAACAGTCGATTTACCTAGATATTAGCTATGTTATACTCCTTCTCCATTGCTTCTCTTCAACCTTCATATCTGCTTCATATCAACTCCTGATGTGCACAACATATTTATCATCTCTCCCTGACTCTTCCACTCTCGCCCTTCTACAACTCTCTTACATTCTTCTGCTATCTTCCATTCAACATATTTCTAATATTTCTATCCACACTGATATTACATCTCTTATACAGATAACTCCCTGAATGTTTTCACTCTACAGGGAATACGAAGTGAATAGGCCCAACCTTATGCCTTTCGCCCATTCAATTCCTCATTGTTTAGTTCCAGTTATTACATCACAAATAATCATTAAAATACTCATGGAGTTTTTCGTATGCCTATGGAGACTTGCCTTTACATCAAAACTATAAAAAATTAATTAATACCTTTACATTTAAAACAATATTCACTTAGCCCTCTTAGCGCTTTGATCTTTGTACATTTGTCTCTTCTGCTACTATCATATTTTTTTCTGTTTCTGCTGTTACATTCAACACACTCTTGCATAATTTTCTTTTTGGCCCAACTCGACCCAGCTGTTATGTTTCCAACAGTGCCACCATATGCTCCTTTTTCCTAACTCTGCCATTTCTGCTTGTGCCTGCAGCGTTCAACCTTCACCTGCTCCTTTTCTCTGTGTCGGGTTACTTACCTGAGTCTCCTTCTACTGCATTCAAACTTTGTTATTAAACGACTGTACTAACCTTGCACAAGTATCGGGTCACTTGCCCAAGTATTTCCTCTTACGTTTAACCTTTCCTTTTAACTCACTGCTGCAACCGCATACAACATTGTTCTGCACGGGGTCGGGTCTTTTTACATACTCGAGTCTTTTCTTGAGTTCAGGATTTCCTTTTTGTACACCCAAGTCAACTCTCCATTCATCTTTACTTCTTTGTAAACAAGCGTAACCACATTAAATCTGGACCTAAAATATATTAATATTTACCTCTGTACGATATCGCATTCGGTCACTTATCGCATTTCGGCGTTTCCTTTGTTTTACGTTATAATCCTCCTTTGCTCTCCGATGTGATTTAACAAAGGGAAAATCCATACTCCCGGACTTGAAATCCTTTAGGCTTCAACGTTGACCTGCATCATGTCTGCTTCATTATCACACTTCGCACTTCGATGTTCTGATGTGTTTCTTGTTATGCATAGCTCTTCCAAACCCCGATGTGATTTCTCAAAGGGAAACCTTATACCTATAGATTTGAAATCCTTTAGAATTTTTCTTTGAAACTACATTGCATCTAGTACTCTTATCGCATTTCGGAGATCCTATGTATTATATGTTATAGACGCCTTTCATTCTCCCAATGCGATTTCTTAAGGAAATACACCTAACTCCAGACCTGAAATATATTACAATTTACCTTTGAAAATGCATCGCGTCCTTTCTCATATCGCATTTCGGCAATTCAACCTTGTTCTTATGATCTTCACCCTTCTGATCTTGCGATTTGCGATATGTGAATTGGTCCCACGCTAGACTTTAAAATCTTTAGTATTTAAACTTTGAGAGGTGTCGTGTCCGGGCTCTTATTGCATTTCACATTTCGGTGATTCAATGTGATTCATGAGTGTTATCTCTTCTGAGCTTGCAATGTGTGATATGTGATTGGGTCTCACAACCAGGCTTTAAATCCTTTAGATTTTAGCTTTGAAGCTTATCACATTCGATACTCTTATCACATTTCGCACTTTGGAATTTTAACATGATTCTTGAGTGCTTATCCTCCTAAGCTTGCGATGTGCGATATGTGGGCCAGGTCCACGTAATCTCTCGCACTTCACATTTCGCAATTTCTGTGTTTGTGTTGTTTTTCTATACTCCTTCCACTGCAATTTGCGATATGCAATCAGACCTTCTATTGCGATTGTGATTTTTGATATCTCCGCTGAACACTATTCTGAACATGTTTTTTCTAGAAATTTACCCGACTCTGCCCATAGAACTGCAGGTGTTGCACGCGCCTTCGTGCACTGTTCTGAATGCAAACTAGCCCGACTATGCCCGTGCATTCACGACTTTCTCCACTAGTTGAACGCGTTCATTACCTATCTTATCACGTTCACGACTTTGCCCATTCGTGCACGACTCGACCCAAACTTGTTTCCTTTGCTGCTTTTGCTCCTTGATAAAGCTTATAATGTTGCTCCTTGCCTTTTTACTACTCCTCTCTACTCCTTTTCCTTAATGATAATTTTGGTGTTGATCCATGCATCTTTGTTGCTCCTCTGCCTTACTCCTTTGCTTCTAATGCTACTCCTTTGGCACTTTGCTGCTCCTCTTCCTCTTTTCTTCTCCTCCACTGTACTTTTTCCTTCATTTCCTTATAGCTCCTTTATACTCCAACTGATCCTGATTTGCTCCTTTGTCCTTAATGATAATTCTGGTGCTTCTCCTTTCTGCTCCTTTTCCATCAATGACAATATTTCCAACAAAAGGGACCTCCCTATTTCAAGGATATTCTGATAGGGAAAGACTCCACTTAGGGGAAAATAATCCATGACATGTCATTACCAGGACCATAAATCGTTGAAAAGACATAAAATATTCCAGATCTGGAAGTAGAAATACCATAGGTAACTGGGCTATTTGATGCACTGCAGTCAAAAGATGTTATCTTCCACTTTAATGGATACTAGCCAAAACCTGAAGAGATGAATGAATGGATACACCAAAACTGGACCAGAAACTGTGATATTTATCTCTATGCAAAAGGCTTCTTCGTGGTTCAATTTGACAGTACATAGGACTATAGTTTGGCCACTAACGATGGACCATGGTTCTGGGGAAGAGTGGGCCTCTTTGTTACTCCATGGTTCCTTGGATTTGATGAAAATTCAATGGTGGTGACTAAATTGCTAGTTTGGGTGAGACTACACAACCTGTCGCTTTTGTTTTGGCACCATCACGTGCTAGAAAACATTGGGAACTCACTAGGAAGGTTTATAAAGTTGGACCGAGAGAGAATGGACATAGGGATATTCACGTTTGCGCGTATCTATGTGGAGATGGATTTAAGCAAAGGTCTTCCAGATTGCATACATCTAATTCACAAATAACTCAAGTGGGCACAAACATTAGATTTTGAAAATGCAGCTTTCAGATGCAGGGTATGCCATCAAACTGGGCACTTACAAAACATGTGCACACTATCAAAGAAACAATCAAATAAGAAGCCGCAACAAAAGAAAGGTTGGAAATTTCTAGAGGTGCCACTGTCCAGTGAGGAGGAAGAAGAAACGAATGAAAAGCATATGCAAAAAAATAGAAAATTAGCACAATTCAAAATCAAAGGAAGCAGAAAAGATGGAAATAAAAAAGGAATGCGAGGAGAAATCCTCTTCTCCAACCATTTTTGAAGCCCAATAGGATGAACAGATCGATGCCGATCACGATGTGCTGGGCACAAAGCGAGCACATGCATTTGAAAGTTTTGATTTTGAAAAAGATGTCCAACTCTCTTCCAGCATGAAGTTGGCAATTATACCCTCTACTCCTTCACTCGATCGCTGGCAAAAAGTTCAAAAGAAAAAAGGAAAAAAAGACAAATCCAATGTTTTTGGCATTATGTAATTCTAGTTGTGGTTTCTAAACTTGCTCAAGGCCTGTTTCGAATAGGCAGATTCTCTTCTTATGGAATGTTGTGGCATCTACAATGTAACATTTTGTAATATTTATAAAAAGTTTGATTTTTTCCTTGGAAGAAAAAAAAGATGTATCTATATTGAATAAAATATTTTTTAATGCCCACAGGTATATCTATCCTGAATTACATAGATAGGTGTGTATATATTGAAAATATTATATTGAAAAGATAGTATCAGTATTTTAATTTCTTTTTTAGACAAATGTTCCATGTATTTTCAAGATTTAATAAAAATGAATACTCTTCATTATCACCTTTTAATGAAATGTAATGATTTTTTTCAAGGAGCTAGTTTTATTAATGCCTTTGTTTACTAAGGCTACAAATTAGTCTATAAAGTCAATTTTTGCCGGAATACGGTCACTTTTTCTCTAAAAATTCCGACCATATTAATGTTTGAATCGTTTTTTATTGTCGCTGACCATAGGAATGTTTGAATCGTTTTTAATTGTGGAAATGGATTCAACACCATCAAAAACCCCACCCAAAATCATGAAACTTGACAACTATAACCCAGATTTTTCAAAATTTCTACTAGATTTTTTCCAATATCTTACAGGAATTTCCACTATTTTCTAAGAAAAATTATGGCCTCTTTAGACTACTCTTTTATTAATTAGTCAAAAAGAGTCATCATTTACAAGCATGGTAGTCAATTGAATATTCTTCATCATCAGATTGTTATGATATTTTTTCAAACAACTTCAACAAGGTCTTCCACTTAGAAAGCCAAACCATTGACTCAGTAAAAATATTTGAAAAAAAAATGGTTTTATGGTGTTGGATTAGTGTAGAGAATTTTCCTTGAGTGTCATGATATCTAGAACAATAAAACTTACCATGTAAAATACAAAAACACCCTTGCAACATATAGAAACATGAAACTAGAAACAGAAGAAAACTCTGAGGATTTGGTGATGTCTAAAGAGTTGATGATGCCACTATAGTTGCATGGAGGTCAATTCGATGTGGAGACGTCTATGAGAGCCACCAATGTGCGTGGAGAGGCAGGTCCCTTTCCTCTGAGTAGAATAGTTTCAATGTTTCTGAGTTGCATAGCTAGATCCCTATGCTCAATGGATTGGTCTCGGTTTTCATTGATGATGTCATTAAGTTGGTGGGAAATCTAAAAGTGGAATTCATTGGATGCAGAAATAGAATTAGTTGTGAGTGGTTGAACGAGAGGGTGTAATTAGGAATTGGTTGCACATATTCAGGTTTGTTTCCTCGTTTCCAGGAGGATTAGGTGAGTGCAGTTCCCTATATAAGTGTGATGTAATTGAGCGATTGAATTCATTGTGTTGAGTGAGCTTGTCTCACGTTTCTGGTGTTTTATAGCTGTGTTTGTTTTGTTAATTTGGTATCTCTGCACATTTTTTTTTTTTTAAAACATTGCCAGCGTTTTTTAAAGTTTGCTGAGATCAAGTGGATGCTTCCCAAAATCTGAGATCGGGTGTCTGTTTCTTCTCCTCCAACAGACAGAAACACGAGAGCCATTCATACTTTGTTATTTTTATTGATGATAAATCTAGGTATACCTGGGTCTATTTCATTAGAAGGAAAAGTGACATATTTGAGTATTTTAAAGAGTTTCGAACTATGGTTGAAAAACAAACAGGCAAGTGCATTAAAATACTCAGATCTGATCAAGGGGGTGAATATAAGTCAAAAGCATTTAACACCTATTGTAAATCTAATGGAATTCAACAACAGTTCACAGTGCCACATACCCCTCAGCAAAATGGGGTTGCTGAGCGATGGAATAGAACCTTGGTGGAATCTGCTCGTAGTATGCTGCAAGGTAAGAACATCTCTAATGGTTTCTGGGCAGAAGCCATTAACACTGCTGTTTATTTGAAGAATCGATGTCCCACTAAGCAATTAGTTTTTCAAGCTCCTTTTGAGGTTCTTCATGGTTATAAACCTGATGTGAGTCATTTCAGAGTCTTTGGATGTACTGCTTTTGCTCATATTCCTAAGGCTAACAGAAGAAAACTTGATGCCAAGTCAATCAAGTGTGTTTTTATTGGATATTGTGTGGATCAGAAAGCCTATAAATTGTTTGATCCAAGTTCCCATAAACTATTTGCAAGTCGTGATGTGTTGTTTCATGAGCAGGCTGATAAAAGTAATACAAAGAATGATGCATGGCATATATCTAATGATGCACATATCAAACTTGATACTTTGATTAAGCAGGAACAGGAACAGGTACAGGTACAGGTACAGGATCAGGATGAGAGCAGCAGCATGAGCACATCCAGCAGCAGTGAGTCGTCACAAGGGGGTGATTCACCCCAAAGCCGACGAATCATGGATGGAACACCCACAGGCATTGAAGCACCAAGAAGGTCATCCCGACAAACTCAGCTTCCTGCAAGGTATAGAGACTATGCCTTAATGTCTAATATAATGAATGTTGAATAACCAATTGACTATGAGCAGGCTAAACAACATGAACCATGGATTAATGCTATGAATGATGAGTATGCTTCTCTTATGAAAAATCAAACATGGGAATTAGTGGAACTTCCTGAAAATAAAGTTCCAATTGGAAGCAAATGGTTGTACACATTGAAATTTAAAGCAGATGGTACAATTGATAAATTTAAGGCAAGATTAGTAGCAAAAGGATATGCTCAAAAGGAGGGAATTGATTATGAAGACACTTTTACACCAGTAGCTAAGTTGAATACAATTAGATTACTGATTGCCTTAGCCACAAAACATAATTGGAATATACATCAATTGGATGTCAAATCTGCTTTTCTAAATGGTGATTTAAAGGAAGAAGTTTATTTGGTTCAACCTGAAGGGTTTGTCAAACAGGGACAGGAGCATCTGGTTTGTAGGTTAAGAAAGACATTGTATGGTTTGAAACAGGCGCCAAGATCATGGTATGTAAAGATTGATACCTTCTTTCTTCAGAATGGATTTGTGAAAAGCAAAAATGATCCTAACTTGTATGTTAAGAAAGATGGAAAAGGAAATGTTGCTTTAATATCTTTGTATGTGGATGATCTCATTATAACAGGCAGTGCTCACAAGTTAATTGAAGAAATTAAAGTTCAGTTGTCACAGGAATTTGAAATGAAAGATTTGGGTGAATTGCATTACTGTTTAGGAATTGAGGTATGGAGAGAACCTGGTAAAACTTTGATCACTCAAAGCAAATATACAAAGGAGATTCTTAAAAAGTTCAATATGACAGATTGCAAAGCTATGTCAACTCCCTTAGAACAGAATGCAAAGTTGTACAAAGAAGATGGAACAAAAGAGGCAGATGGAACATTATATCGTCAGTTAGTGGGAAGTTTGAACTATCTCACCACTACCAGACCAGACATTGCATACTCAGTCAGTATCCTTAGTCAATTCATGGCTAAGCCTTCAGGAACTCACTGGAATGCTGCAAAGAAAGTTCTCCGATACTTAAAGGGAACAGTGAATCTTGGTATTATGTATACTGATGAATCTGATGTTGCACTGACAGGTTTTTTTGATTCAGATTGGGCAGGAAATCCAGATGACAGACGATCTACCTCTGGCTATGCATTTCATATTGGATCAGGGGTCGTATCTTGGAGTAGTAAGAAACAGCCAACTGTTTCTTTATCATCAACAGAATCAGAGTACAAAGCTTTGACCAATACCACCTGTGAAGCTATTTGGTTGCGGAGAATTCTTGCAGATCTTGAAGAAGCGCAAAGTGGTTCAACATGTATCAATTGTGATAATCAGAGTGCTATCAAATTAGCACATAATCCAGTTTACCATGCTAGAACAAAACACGTTGAGTTATAGTACCACTTTGTACGAGAGAAAATTGAGTCAAATGAAATTGAATTGATATTTTGTAACACCAAGGATAATATGGCTGATATATTTACTAAGCCCCTTGGTAAAATCAAATTTGAATTTTTTAGAAGTCAGTTAGGTATTGTAGAAAATCCATTTCTCCATTAAGGGAGGATGTGAGAATAATCTAGAAATAGATTTAGTTTTGGTTTGTTGTACGGGAGTGTGCATTTAGAAATCAGTTCCATCTATTCAGGTTTGTTTCCTCGTTTCCAGGAGGATTAGGTGAGTGCAGTTCCCTATATAAGTGTGATGTAATTGAGCGATTGAATTCATTGTGTTGAGTGAGCTTGTCTCACGTTTTTGGTGTTTTATAGCTGTGTTTGTTTTGTTAATTTGGTCTCTGTCGAACACCTGGCCTAAGAAGGCTTTTATATACCAATATTGGATTCATGCTTAAAATGAATGTTGATAGAAACATGCTCACACTGATATAATATAAATCAAACACTTGACTTATCTGCCATCAATTAACAATTTTTTTTTTAAATGTTTATCGTCGCTGCTCTGTTGTTTCTCGGAATTGAGAAATCAGTCACGAAACATTTAGAGATTTCGTTGCAACGTCGGTGATCCCAAAAGAGTTTTATTCAGCATTGGCCATCGGAATGGCATGCAATTAAATCAGGATTTACGAATCATTCTAATTGAGAACCAACTAGCATTAACTTTGGTGTAAAATGGGTCAGTGGAATATATCTAAAGAAGTTTGGGAAAAATGGGTGTGTATTTTTTGCATTTCTGGGACAGTGGAATCAAAAAACAATTTTCATCTTGGAATGTGATGCTTTCAGAGATAGTTACAACGTAGAGATAGTTACAATCTATTCATTGGCATTGTATTTTCAATAAGAGGACTATTAGAAGGTTAGATCATCTCATCATTAATTTGAATAAGAAAATGATTGAATTGAAAAAAGAAAAAAGAAAAAAGACTAATAGTTCTATTAAACTATTTGGAGTCTCATAAACATTAAAATTTCATTCATGTTAAAGATAAAAGTAAATTATGTGAAAAAAAAAATTAACAAACAAATAATTATAAATTTGTAAAAAAAATAATAATAAACAAATAGTTATATATTTCCAAATATAATTTATTAAATTTAATCACAACTTCTTACTAAAAGGTAATGATGAAAAATATTTTTTTTATGCTCATAGGTGTATATATTGAATATTTTTTTTTTAATGCACATCAGTATATCTATATTGAATTACATCATAGGTGTATCTATATTCAATAAAATGCCTTTTTCCTGCCCATAAGTATATCTATTTTCATAAATATTCTTTTTGAATTACATACATAGGTGTGTCTATATTGAAAACATAGTATCAGCATTTTAATTGTTTTTTAACCAATGTTATGTGTTTTCCAAGATCTAATAAAAATAAATATTCTTTTTGAATTACATACATAGGTGTGTCTATATTGAAAACATAGTATCAGCATTTTAATTGTTTTTTAACCAATGTTATGTGTTTTCCAAGATCTAATAAAAATAAATATTCTTCATCACATTTTAATGGTCTTGTTTACTAAAACTACAAATTCATCTACAAATTCATTTAGATTGAGTTTGCTACACTCCCATCTGTATTTTGTAAAATTCTGCAATAAACGATTTCATTACACTCAAATGTGATTCAGTTGTTTGCTATCATAATTACCAATTGCGCCAATATTTTGGTGAATTTGGGCCAGCAAAAAACATAGAAATTACAAGGTTAAATTTGAATATTATATAGTTCTATAAAATTCGATCCAATTGATCATAAAATCCATGGTTCATATTTTATCCACAAGGATTTGTTATTTGGTGGACATAGGATGTTAAGGGTAGTAGAGATTTAGTGAAAGCCGATTAATTCTATAAGAAGTGACTGATTATTTTAGATAAATAAGTTTTGAACATTGATTTCTCTAAATATTTATTAGAGAAAACTGGTACATAAATAACTTTAACAACTATATTGAATTCAAATTCAAACTTTAATAACTATAATTACTACATTGATCTGTTGAATCACATAACCGCGATCATATTTTGACGCCCAATAAGTTGTATGGATTTTGATGTCGAGACAAGTTCTACGTGAAAGGCCTTCGTCAATTCTTTTATTTCAGATCACCCTGCAGACATCGTGTATCAATTATTCCAGGATAAATAGGAGTGTGTTATTTCTTCATAGCAATGTCTATTTCACTCCACTGAGCAAAATACAATAGGGTCCCTTCATTCAAAACACAGTTCACCAATATAAAGTAAATTTAATAACACGGTTTTGTATCAATGGACTCGATCGAAGTGATTGAATTTTGTAAATTATATATACGTGGTTGAATAATGTATAAGTTAAATGGTTAAGAAGCAAAGTGAGTTAATAAATGGTTGGACTATAGAAGACAACTCTATGAAAAAGAATGAGAGGATGAGGCGTTTTCTAGGATCAACATGACTACAAAGATAAGAATTAAGAAGTTGAAAACACGAAAAGAAAAGGACTTGGTTGAACTTCAAGCAGAATATCTAATGTGGGGAATGAACATTCTTGCACCACACATCATGGAAATATTCAACAACGTCATTCGGCAAGGATTCCCAAGAGATTGGACAACTAGTCTAGCAATACCCCTTTTTAAAAGTGAAGACATTAATAATCCTTCCAACTATAGAACCATTATGATCAATCATTTTTTTGCAAATCTCTTTAGCAGCATGGTAGAAAATAGAATCAGTAAGTGAGCATAAGTAAAAGAAAAGAGGGTGAAAGGGCAAATAGGCTTTAGGTCGAAACATTCTACGGTAGATAATGGTATCACGTTGAGACACGTTATTGAAAAGGTTTGGGGAGACAATGAAGAAGTATTGTGTTGCTTTGTTGACTTCAAAAATGCATTTGACATAGTTCCTAGAGATAAGTTGTGGAGTAGAATGGAAGAACTTGAAATTCCTTTTCATTATAAAGTCGTTATCCATAGGATTTATGAAGAGGTGAAAGTCAAAATTTGGACCTCAGCGGGCATTTCAGAAAGCTTTAGAAGTGACATTGAAGTCAAGCAAGGCTTCCCTTTATCCCATACTCTTTTTGTTTTATATATTGAAAAATTAGAAGAGTGGTTAAATATAAAAGGTGGGGATGTGTTCAGTTGGGGGAGTTTGTGATAAAGGTTCTTTTATATGCTCATGACCTTTTATTGATTGCTAAATCAGCCGAGGGATTTCACATGCACCTATATTCCCTTCAGCATTTTTGTAAAGAAGTGGGGAAGAAATTCAATACCATTAACACCAAAATAATGATTTTCTCAAGTAAAAGGAAGCATAGCCAACATACTTTCTCCTTTGAAGTAAACATTCTTGAAGAAGTAAATGAATACAAGTACCTTGGGATTGATTTCAACAATAAGTTTAATTGAGAGGACTAAAGAAATAAGATAATTTTAGGAGGGTGGAAAGCATTATATGCTCTTAAAAATAGATGTAGAGTGTAGAAATTTTAATACAATTATGTATTGCCTGGATTCTCTTGATCTAACAATTATATGCCACTGTTAAATACAGAATCATTCTACTAAAATCTTTGTGGAAATTTAATCTCCAGTTGCAAACACATGAAGAAAGATCAATCACACATAACATAGATGTTTTTATCGGGAAAACATAAAGCTAAAAACTCCACTGTCATATATTATGTATATATCATGGATCATGAAAAAATATCATACAAAACTCTAATCCAAGAGCTCTCAGTACAATATACAATTGTCTCACATTGTCATATAGAAATTGGCAAATACATGTGCCAATTTACTGCCTCCTGAAAGTCTGCCTCCACTGCGCAATCTCTGCTTATCACAATCCTTGAATGAATGAGATCATGCCTTGCCTTGACTACACAATCCTCATTTGCATCTCCAATGTGTGTGTGGTTGCATGAGTGCACCCACTAATGTCACAACTGATAGTCAAACTGTCCCTTTCACCTATCTCTCAACTGGGTCTCCATTGGATCTGACATGCATGTAGTTAACAGTAGTAAATCTAACTGACAAATTGTGAGATCCTCTATGTGAGTTAATTTAATATTTAATTCATTGATCTCTCACTAATGTATCTTTAGTTACAACTTCATGAAGCAGAGTTTAACTCACTTGATAGATTCAACTGCTACTAACTCACATAACTACACATCCAACTCTGTTACAACTTTGAATCACTTAGTGACAACTAAGTCCACTTGCATGTCCCACTAACCAACCTTAGAACTCAAAATTTCTTCAGATAACTGGTTTTCCACTTCAGTTAACTGAAATCAAATGCTTCAAGAGAATAGATTAATATTTATTGTCCAATTATTATTAAGAGATAATAATAATCGACATGCATTATATATTTAGACATGTGATCTATAAATATACTTCGCGCATGCATCTAAATATAGAACCTTATCTATAAATAGAATTTTCTCACCGTTCTAAAAATAGAATCCTGCTATAAATAGAATTTTCTCACCATTCTTAAACCTTACCCTAAAAATAGCCTGTGGGCTCCACCTAGTGTTGGTGCTTAATTTTCACTAGAATCATCATCTTGTTGAATCTCAACATAGAGAGGGAAAGTTATGGGATTGGAAAATGATTAAATTTCTCTATAGGCTTCTAGTTTGTCCAGTGATATTATATGGGTGTGAACTATGGACTAGCAACATCTATGTCTCAAAATGGAAGCAAATTGAGAAAATCCAAAAACACCTGATCATGAACAAGTTAAAAATAAGATGTTTGGTTCCTTATGAGATAATGTTGAGTGAAACAAAAGCAAATCTCATCGAAGCAATTGCTATAGTGTGTCTGATAAGGTACCTAAAAATAATTAAGAAAATGGGAGTAGGTAGATGGCCTAAAGTTATCTTCAGTGAAGGCATGAGTGAAAGAAAGAAGTCATGGATGAGACCAAAAAAAAAATGGATGCAAAAATTGAATATTTACAGGAATACTTGTCCCACAAATAGCAAGGATTTAAAGCATTTTTTCATGGAGAAGTTCTGCACGTGTATATGGGGAAAAGAGGTGGGTAGAAAGGAGTATTATGTTCAGGAATTCAACCCCGGTTATGATCTCCAACAAAAAGAGTACATTGGAGATAGCATTCCATGGAGAGAAAAGATTCTTAATACTCAATTAAGAACTAACTCGCATCAACTTCACTGCGAAACGGGTTAGTGGATAAGACCTAAAGAAGCTTGGGAAGAACGTGTGTGTACTTTGTGCACTCTTGGGGCAGTGGAATCATAATTTTTTTTTTTCATTTTGGAATGTGATTCTTTTAGAGACAATTACAAAAATATGTTAAAATTGGTTCATTGACATTTTGTTTTCAATGAGGGGATTGTTAGAAGGCTGGGTCATCTCATCTTTAATTTGAGTAAGAAAATTATTGAATTGAAAAAGGAAAAAAAAAAGAGGTTGGTGGTACCATAGACTATTTTTAGTCTCATGGATGTTAAAATTTCATTCATATTAGGGATGAAAGTAAATTATGTGAGGAGAAAATATTTAATAAGCAAATAATTATAGATTTGTAGAAAAAAAATAATAAACAAATAACTATCAATTGCACCATATGTTGCAAACGAAACATTGTAAAGTGGTAACATAGGAAAGAGTAGTATAGAGGAAAAAATATGTGATATGTTATGTGATTTAATTGAATATTTAATTTATAAATATGAATTATTTTATTTAAAAGAAATTATAGGTTTGGAGAATAGTTTGGATAAATAATTTGGTTTTTTTATAACCTATGCAAATTCATCTTGAATAAATTTCATCTAATTTTCATTAATTTAAAAAAATATACAGTGCACTCCTTGTTCTTGAAACAACATGTACGATCTATTTCATTTGGCCATAAATCCAATGGCTTTGTCCTCGCTAGATCGTGCCAAGGAAACCACAACAGTTTATTTTCAGAACCCTACATCAACCCAACCGACGATTAGTTGAAACTTCCAAAATGAATGGGAACATTATGGAGTAAACAAGAAACACCATATCTGCTTTGGAAAAGGATAATATGGGCTCTTATCTGAAATCGGTCAATTGTATGAACCTGAACGTTCTCAAAATTATTACATAATAAAGGAATAATAATAATAATAAAAGAATTAACATACTCTTTATCCTTAATTCTTCATCTCATCTACCCAAATAAAATGCAATCTAAACCATTTACGAGACAGGCTCTCACAGATATGAAAACATACTAAAATAAAATTGGAGCTCCGAAGCTTTTTAGTGACCTGTTGCACATAGGAGTTTATATCAAATCACTGACCGTATTTCACCCATTTATCACCTGTGGGGGAATATGCTTTCACGTTGAAATCTTTTCCTAGTGTTTTGTTATAATTTTCAAGTTAAATGTTCATTTAAGTGAAGGCAAGCTAAGCTAAATAATCTTGGATCTGGGTTTAGTAAAAAATAACATAATAAGCTTTTGATCAAACCCGTAGATCCTCTTTCGAAGCCTGTGAAGAAAGCATTCATTATCTTCGTCTACAACTTTGAGAAACCTCTCCATGAGAGAAGCACCTAGTGGTGAAATCTGAACCAAACATTGTGGGAGATAAGTATAATATTTGGATAACCCTTGCTAGTGGGAGATAATGACTCGTAAACCTAGAAAAGGGTTGGAAAAATGTTGCTGGGGTTGGGGAGGCAACAAGTCCCAAGAAATATTCTTCCTCGTTTGACCTAACAGATAGAGGAAGAGCTCGGGTAGGGGGGGAAGTCCCTGCACAAGTCAGTTCATGGCTAGGAGGAAGATGATAACCTCTGGCATATTTCTGAGAGAAAGAAAATGATAGGTGTTTATCCTTGAATATTCTTGTGTGAATTACATGAATTATGAAAAATACTTGGTTGAGAGATTATTCAAAAATTTTGAAAAATTACTATAAAATTTGGCAATTGCATTTGTTGGACTAACTCTATGTTTGCAAGGAAACGAGACAAAAAACAAGGCTCAAAAGAAAGAGAACCTATGTCTATAGGTGAAGTTAAAATGGGGACTGTATGTGCAATTAAAGGAATCCCCATGTTAGATTTGAGATGAGAATAGAGAACAAAAAATAACTTCCAACTAAAATTATAAAAGAATTGTTTAGAACAATAGAGTTTTCTATTGTGAAAAGAAAATGGTTAAGGATTAATTTAATATCTATTATTATAAAAATGGACAAAATATATTTTTATGCCCAAGTTAGACTCCTAAATTCCCAAGAGTAAAAATAATATTCTCATGCTTTTAGAGTCGTTCTTAGGCATTGAATGATTAGGTCATAGAGAACTGTTAGTGATTTCCCATTACAAGTAGTATCTCTCGACTAAATAAGGTATTTAATTATCCACATAGAAATAGTTTTATATACTTATAAGTATATTGTAGAAGTAGAGCGTAAGATGACCCATACAGAGACATTACAGAAAATATTGTAGCTTTGATAAATAATAGACAAAATGCATAACTGAAAGAAAATGAGTACATCAATATTTATCAACTACAAAATTTTCCCCTGTAATCCCAAAAAAATAAACAAGAGATTATATATTTTGAATTATATGCAAGTAAGAGAAAACTCTATGTCTTGATAAGAAGAATCTGTTTATGAGTAAATCAATATTTATCAACTACACAATTTTTCCATGTACTCCCAAAAAAATAAACAAGATATTTATATATTTTGATGTATATGCAAGAAAGAAAAAACTCTGCCTTGATAAGAAGAATCTCCTTTCTCTGTCGAACACCTGGCCTAAGAAGGCTTTTATATACCAATATTGGATTCATGCTTAAAATGAATGTTGATAGAAACATGCTCACACTGATATAATATAAATCAAACACTTGACTTATCTGCCATCAATTAACAAATTTTTTTTTAAATGTTTATCGTCGCTGCTCTGTTGTTTCTCGGAATTGAGAAATCAGTCACGAAACATTTAGAAATTTCGTTGCAACGTCGGTGATCCCAAAAGAGTTTTATTCAGCATTGGCCATCGGAATGGCATGCAATTAAATCAGGATTTACGAATCATTCTAATTGAGAACCAACTAGCATTAACTTTGGTGTAAAATGGGTCAGTGGAATATATCTAAAGAAGTTTGGGAAAAATGGGTGTGTATTTTTTGCATTTCTGGGACAGTGGAATCAAAAAACAATTTTCATCTTGGAATGTGATGCTTTCAGAGATAGTTACAACGTAGAGATAGTTACAATCTATTCATTGGCATTGTATTTTCAATAAGAGGACTATTAGAAGGTTAGATCATCTCATCATTAATTTGAATAAGAAAATGATTGAATTGAAAAAAGAAAAAAGAAAAAAGACTAATAGTTCTATTAAACTATTTGGAGTCTCATAAACATTAAAATTTCATTCATGTTAAAGATAAAAGTAAATTATGTGAAAAAAAAAAATTAACAAACAAATAATTATAAATTTGTAAAAAAAATAATAATAAACAAATAGTTATATATTTCCAAATATAATTTATTAAATTTAATCACAACTTCTTACTAAAAGGTAATGATGAAAAATATTTTTTTTATGCTCATAGGTGTATATATTGAATATTTTTTTTTTAATGCACATCAGTATATCTATATTGAATTACATCATAGGTGTATCTATATTCAATAAAATGCCTTTTTCCTGCCCATAAGTATATCTATTTTGAATTAAATTAAGTGTGTATATTGAAAACATAGTATCAACATTTTAATTGTTTTTTAGCCAATGTTATGTGTTTGCAAGATCTAATAAATATGTTCGTCAATTGTAAAATTCTGCAATAAACGATTTCATTACACTCAAATGTGATTCAGTTGTTTGCTATCATAATTACCAATTGCGCCAATATTTTGGTGAATTTGGGCCAGCAAAAAACATAGAAATTACAAGGTTAAATTTGAATATTATATAGTTCTATAAAATTCGATCCAATTGATCATAAAATCCATGGTTCATATTTTATCCACAAGGATTTGTTATTTGGTGGACATAGGATGTTAAGGGTAGTAGAGATTTAGTGAAAGCCGATTAATTCTATAAGAAGTGACTGATTATTTTAGATAAATAAGTTTTGAACATTGATTTCTCTAAATATTTATTAGAGAAAACTGGTACATAAATAACTTTAACAACTATATTGAATTCAAATTCAAACTTTAATAACTATAATTACTACATTGATCTGTTGAATCACATAACCGCGATCATATTTTGACGTCCAATAAGTTGTATGGATTTTGATGTCGAGACAAGTTCTACGTGAAAGGCCTTCGTCAATTCTTTTATTTCAGATCACCCTGCAGACATCGTGTATCAATTATTCCAGGATAAATAGGAGTGTGTTATTTCTTCATAGCAATCTCTATTTCACTCCACTAAGCAAAATACAATAGGGTCCCTTCATTCAAAACAGAGTTCACCAATATAAAGTAAATTTAATAACACGGTTTTGTATCAATGGACTCGATCGAAGTGATTGAATTTTGTAAATTATATATACATGGTTGAATAATGTATAAGTTAAATGGTTAAGAAGCAAAGTGAGTTAATAAATGGTTGGACTATAGAAGACAACTCTATGAAAAAGAATGAGAGGATGAGGCGTTTTCTAGGATCAACATGACTACAAAGATAAGAATTAAGAAGTTGAAAACACGAAAAGAAAAGGACTTGGTTGAACTTCAAGCAGAATATCTAATGTGGGGAATGAACATTCTTGCACCACACATCATGGAAATATTCAACAACGTCATTCGGCAAGGATTCCCAAGAGATTGGACAACTAGTCTAGCAATACCCCTTTTTAAAAGTGAAGACATTAATAATCCTTCCAACTATAGAACCATTATGATCAATCATTTTTTTGCAAATCTCTTTAGCAGCATGGTAGAAAATAGAATCAGTAAGTGAGCATAAGTAAAAGAAAAGAGGGTGAAAGGGCAAATAGGCTTTAGGTCGAAACATTCTACGGTAGATAATGGTATCACGTTGAGACACGTTATTGAAAAGGTTTGGGGAGACAATGAAGAAGTATTGTGTTGCTTTGTTGACTTCAAAAATGCATTTGACATAGTTCCTAGAGATAAGTTGTGGAGTAGAATGGAAGAACTTGAAATTCCTTTTCATTATAAAGTCGTTATCCATAGGATTTATGAAGAGGTGAAAGTCAAAATTTGGACCTCAGCAGGCATTTCAGAAAGCTTTAGAAGTGACATTGAAGTCAAGCAAGGCTTCCCTTTATCCCATACTCTTTTTGTTTTATATATTGAAAAATTAGAAGAGTGGTTAAATATAAAAGGTGGGGATGTGTTCAGTTGGGGGAGTTTGTGATAAAGGTTCTTTTATATGCTCATGACCTTTTATTGATTGCTAAATCAGCCGAGGGATTTCACATGCACCTATATTCCCTTCAGCATTTTTGTAAAGAAGTGGGGAAGAAATTCAATACCATTAACACCAAAATAATGATTTTCTCAAGTAAAAGGAAGCATAGCCAACATACTTTCTCCTTTGAAGTAAACATTCTTGAAGAAGTAAATGAATACAAGTACCTTGGGATTGATTTCAACAATAAGTTTAATTGAGAGGACTAAAGAAATAAGATAATTTTAGGAGGGTGGAAAGCATTATATGCTCTTAAAAATAGATGTAGAGTGTAGAAATTTTAATACAATTATGTATTGCCTGGATTCTCTTGATCTAACAATTATATGCCACTGTTAAATACAGAATCATTCTACTAAAATCTTTGTGGAAATTTAATCTCCAGTTGCAAACACATGAAGAAAGATCAATCACACATAACATAGATGTTTTTATCGGGAAAACATAAAGCTAAAAACTCCACTGTCATATATTATGTATATATCATGGATCATGAAAAAATATCATACAAAACTCTAATCCAAGAGCTCTCAGTACAATATACAATTGTCTCACATTGTCATATAGAAATTGGCAAATACATGTGCCAATTTACTACCTCCTGAAAGTCTGCCTCCACTGCGCAATCTCTGCTGATCACAATCCTTGAATGAATGAGATCATGCCTTGCCTTGACTACACAATCCTCATTTGCATCTCCAATGTGTGTGTGGTTGCATGAGTGCACCCACTAATGTCACAACTGATAGTCAAACTGTCCCTTTCACCTATCTCTCAACTGGGTCTCCATTGGATCTGACATGCATGTAGTTAACAGTAGTAAATCTTCAGTTGCATGTGAGATCACTCTATGTGAATTAATTTAATATTTAATTCATTGATCTCTCACTAATGTATCTTTAGTTACAACTAGCAGAACTGAGTTTAACTCACTTAAGTGAGTTAAACTACTTTACAACTCACATAACTACACATCCAACTCTGTTACAATTTAGAATCACTCAGTTACAACTAAATCCACTTGCATGTCCCACCAACCAACCTTAGAACTCGAAATTCCTTCAGCTAACTGGTTTTCCACTTGAGTTAACTGAAATCAAGTGCTTCAAGAGAATAGATTAATATTTATTGTCCAATTATTATTAAGAGAGAATAGTAATCGATATGCATTTTATTTTTAGACATGCGATCTATAAATAGATTTCGCCCATGCATCTAAAAATAGAACCTCATCTATAAATAGAATTTTCTCAACCATCTATAAATAGAATCCCGCTATAAATAGAATTTTCTCACCATTCTAAAAATAGACATACACCTAAAAATAGCCTGTGGGCTCCACCTAGTGTTGGTGCTTAATTTTCACTAGAATCATCATCTTGTTGAATCTCAACATAGAGAGGGAAAGTTATGGGATTGGAAAATGATTAAATTTCTCTATAGGCTTCTAGTTTGTCCAGTGATATTATATGGGTGTGAACTATGGACTAGCAACATCTATGTCTCAAAATGGAAGCAAATTGAGAAAATCCAAAAACACCTGATCATGAACAAGTTAAAAATAAGATGTTTGGTTCCTTATGAGATAATGTTGAGTGAAACAAAAGCAAATCTCATCGAAGCAATTGCTATAGTGTGTCTGATAAGGTACCTAAAAATAATTAAGAAAATGGGAGTAGGTAGATGGCCTAAAGTTATCTTCAGTGAAGGCATGAGTGAAAGAAAGAAGTCATGGATGAGACCAAAAAAAAAATGGATGCAAAAATTGAATATTTACCGGAATTCTTGTCCCACAAATAGCAAGGATTTAAAGCATTTTTTCATGGAGAAGTTCTGCACGTGTATATGGGGAAAAGAGGTGGGTAGAAAGGAGTATTATGTTCAGGAATTCAACCCCGGTTATGATCTCCAACAAAAAGAGTACATTGGAGATAACATTCCATGGAGAGAAAAGATTCTTAATACTCAATTAAGAACTAACTCGCATCAACTTCACTGCGAAACGGGTTAGTGGAAAAGACCTAAAGAAGCTTGGGAAGAACGTGTGTGTACTTTGTGCACTCTTGGGGCAGTGGAATCATAATTTTTTTTTTTCATTTTGGAATGTGATTCTTTTAGAGACAATTACAAAAATATGTTAAAATTGGTTCATTGACATTTTGTTTTCAATGAGGGGATTGTTAGAAGGCTGGGTCATCTCATCTTTAATTTGAGTAAGAAAATTATTGAATTGAAAAAGGAAAAAAACAAGAGGTTGGTGGTACCATAGACTATTTTTAGTCTCATGGATGTTAAAATTTCATTCATATTAGGGATGAAAGTAAATTATGTGAGGAGAAAATATTTAATAAGCAAATAATTATAGATTTGTAGAAAAAAAATAATAAACAAATAACTATCAATTGCACCATATGTTGCAAACGAAACATTGTAAAGTGGTAACATAGGAAAGAGTAGTATAGAGGAAAAAATATGTGATATGTTATGTGATTTAATTGAATATTTAATTTATAAATATGAATTATTTTATTTAAAAGAAATTATAGGTTTGGAGAATAGTTTGGATAAATAATTTGGTTTTTTTATAACCTATGCAAATTCATCTTGAATAAATTTCATCTAATTTTCATTAATTTAAAAAAATATACAGTGCACTCCTTGTTCTTGAAACAACATGTACGATCTATTTCATTTGGCCATAAATCCAATGGCTTTGTCCTCGCTAGATCGTGCCAAGGAAACCACAACAGTTTATTTTCAGAACCCTACATCAACCCAACCGACGATTAGTTGAAACTTCCAAAATGAATGGGAACATTATGGAGTAAACAAGAAACACCATATCTGCTTTGGAAAAGGATAATATGGGCTCTTATCTGAAATCGGTCAATTGTATGAACCTGAACGTTCTCAAAATTATTACATAATAAAGGAATAATAATAATAATAAAAGAATTAACATACTCTTTATCCTTAATTCTTCATCTCATCTACCCAAATAAAATGCAATCTAAACCATTTACGAGACAGGCTCTCACAGATATGAAAACATACTAAAATAAAATTGGAGCTCCGAAGCTTTTTAGTGACCTGTTGCACATAGGAGTTTATATCAAATCACTGACCGTATTTCACCCATTTATCACCTGTGGGGGAATATGCTTTCACGTTGAAATCTTTTCCTAGTGTTTTGTTATAATTTTCAAGTTAAATGTTCATTTAAGTGAAGGCAAGCTAAGCTAAATAATCTTGGATCTGGGTTTAGTAAAAAATAACATAATAAGCTTTTGATCAAACCCGTAGATCCTCTTTCGAAGCCTGTGAAGAAAGCATTCATTATCTTCGTCTACAACTTTGAGAAACCTCTCCATGAGAGAAGCACCTAGTGGTGAAATCTGAACCAAACATTGTGGGAGATAAGTATAATATTTGGATAACCCTTGCTAGTGGGAGATAATGACTCGTAAACCTAGAAAAGGGTTGGAAAAATGTTGCTGGGGTTGGGGAGGCAACAAGTCCCAAGAAATATTCTTCCTCGTTTGACCTAACAGATAGAGGAAGAGCTCGGGTAGGGGGGGAAGTCCCTGCACAAGTCAGTTCATGGCTAGGAGGAAGATGATAACCTCTGGCATATTTCTGAGAGAAATAAAATGATAGGTTTTTATCCTTGAATATTCTTGTGTGAATTACATGAATTATGAAAAATACTTGGTTGAGAGATTATTCAAAATTTTTGAAAAATTACTATAAAATTTGGCAATTGCATTTGTTGGACTAACTCTATGTTTGCAAGGAAACGAGACAAAAAACAAGGCTCAAAAGAAAGAGAACCTATGTCTATAGGTGAAGTTAAAATGGGGACTGTATGTGCAATTAAAGGAATCCCCATGTTAGATTTGAGATGAGAATAGAGAACAAAAAATAACTTCCAACTAAAATTATAAAAGAATTGTTTAGAACAATAGAGTTTTCTATTGTGAAAAGAAAATGGTTAAGGATTAATTTAATATCTATTATTATAAAAATGGACAAAATATATTTTTATGCCCAAGTTAGACTCCTAAATTCCCAAGAGTAAAAATAATATTCTCATGCTTTTAGAGTCGTTCTTAGGCATTGAATGATTAGGTCATAGAGAACTGTTAGTGATTTCCCATTACAAGTAGTATCTCTCGACTAAATAAGGTATTTAATTATCCACATAGAAATAGTTTTATATACTTATAAGTATATTGTAGAAGTAGAGCGTAAGATGACCCATACAGAGACATTACAGAAAATATTGTAGCTTTGATAGATAATAGACAAAATGCATAACTGAAAGAAAATGAGTACATCAATATTTATCAACTACAAAATTTTCCCCTGTAATCCCAAAAAAATAAACAAGAGATTATATATTTTGAATTATATGCAAGTAAGAGAAAACTCTATGTCTTGATAAGAAGAATCTGTTTATGAGTAAATCAATATTTATCAACTACACAATTTTTCCATGTACTCCCAAAAAAATAAACAAGATATTTATATATTTTGATGTATATGCAAGAAAGAAAAAACTCTGCCTTGATAAGAAGAATCTCCTTAT